>OY293304.1:52456248-52807113 GCA_958502075.1 Orchestes rusci
ACTTAATAAAAAATCGCTGACGATGATCACTGATCGGTCTAATGTTAATATATAGATTACTAGCTTGCAGGATAGTTATAGTTTTTTGAAGGCGACATTATGTTCGGATCAATGATACGCCGCTGGAGCTTAATTGTATCAATATTAAAATCTGCAAGCTGGTTTTTCAACATCAGAAAAAATCATGATACTCATCATCATAAGTCAGCATTTATAGAGGGTGAGCAATGATGATAACTCAAAGAGGTGTTAGAGGAGGTCACTTCTGATTAAAAAGTTCCTATAACATGCATTCCAATTCCATAAATTTTTCAATTAATTTTGGATTTTCTGAACTTTGGAAGATGCCTCGTTTTGATAACTAAAAAAAATACGTAAAGAGCTTGATGTTGTTTTGGCTGCTTTTGGAAGCAGAACAAGTTGTTCTTTTGATTGCAACATGTGAAAAATGTCAAGACAGGCTTGAAATCCGAATCTTAATCTTTTTCTCTTGACATCTAGAAAGTTCAAATGATGCATGTAACTCTAGGCAAAAAAAGTATGAATTCAGAGTATACATGTTATTGGCTATGTGCAACATAAGAACAGTGACATCTGGTGTCAGCAACTGGCTATTTCCATACATGATCAAATGGTAATATAGAGAAATATACCTGATACGACCTCCAGTGACTATCAGTACGAATAATTTCCATCAGGTTCATCTGATAATCATTATTTCTATCAATAAAATAGAAGATAATTGTAATTACAATACTTATGTGTATAATTTATCGTTTTTAGTGTTTTGACGTTGAAAACTGAGGTTATGAAGATGTAAACATCAACTACACTGTTGCCAACTTTGCAGAATTCTCAGTAGTTCCGGTGAATTTGAATGAAGCTCGCGAAGTGGATTTATAATTTACCAGAAATCAATACGGTAGGTTGGAGAAATATGCAATAAACATTATAAGGAAGAGTCAATAGGCAAGACCCCCTTGCGGCGAAGCCCTATCATGGGGCCCGAAGTCATAAGCGAGGTGGAGACCCACTATGAGGCCAAGGGGCCTCCAGAGTGGAGAAAAAGGTTCAAATAGCATCAGGAAGGAAGACAGTAAGTAGAGATGAAGATGTATCAACAAAACCGAGAAAACAAAATGCTCCTCAAAATAGTGTAATAAATTTAGTTGATTCTCTGCTAGACCCATTTTTTTCATTCGCTTCTAGTGGAAGGTCTTGATTCAAATTTGGCAACACTGCGCTCCCACAAAACTGCGAATTTTTTCCGCTGGTAGCGCGGGATCGTTTCTCGTCTCCCCACCAACCAGTTGCACAAAGCGAATAGGATTTTTTATTCAGAAACTACTACCCCTATCCGCACTTTGAGTTTGGACCATCACGAAGAGTAAGTAAAATGGCTTTTAATTATTTAATCCAATATTTTGTTTTTCGTGGATTACTTTGCTGGTTTTCCCGCATTATCGGCTGCGACGCTGATGCACATTGCCCGATTGGGGCAATACCGCGAGGAGTATCGCTATTTTGGGTTCACTCATGGCGGAAAACCTCGAAGTCGCTCATGAAAATGCGGAGCCAATCTTTGTCAATCGCGACAGACAATAAGTGATACATGACGGTTGTGTCGCAAAATTATTTTGGTGAAAAACTGGCAATAAATTACAGATGACGTAAGAATGTCTCTCTGAAAAATAAAACTCTGCCTCTCAAACGGAACCGCAGGTCAACCGACCTCGGATATCGGCACATAATCTCCAATGAAGACTTGAGTACGTAGGTCCAGATCCTTAGAAGGGTGATCATCAGCATTCGAAGCATTCTGTCCTCTTAGGAAGGCGGGAAACAAGAAAGTTCCAACCAACACGTAAATAATTATCTATTTGGAGGCGTGAGGTGCCGTTACTGTCGGTGAAACTGACACCCGCGGATAGAAGGATGAGACCCTCATACAATTTTCTTATCTCCCATCGAAGGACGAGTGGCAACCACCCCAACAAAATCACTAAGTAACACGCAGATCTGGTCCACATTGGACAGGGATGTCAAAAATGTCACGATGCATGTCCATGTTGTATTGAAAATTCAATGCGTTCAACACATTTGCTGCACACTAAATGCGTTGACCTTCAGCTGATACAGTACTTATTAATAATTTGCGACCAATAAATCATGCCCTCGTTAGAAAAGATTGAGTCCCGACTACGAAGTGTGATATTTCGATGAAAAAGGCGATTGAGACATGTCATAAACGCCATTTTATTCGTTTTAAAAAGGTATCCAGTTGATTTCACATTTTGATAGCTGTCAAATTAGTCGTTTCGGATTAACTGGCAAAAAACGAAATCCGCCATGTCTGGTTTTTTGCCGATATTGTCACAATAAGAGTAAGAATTTGAATAGCGTATCGGGCTTCTATATATACCCGAAACTGTGCTGAGTAAGCCTGACCTGTTATGCGTCGTCCGTTTGAGTGAGTTGATTTACTCGGTGTTGCCTTGATCCGTTATTTGAATGACAATATTTCCAAAACAAATTGACCGATCGCAAATCTGAAACCGAATATCGAATGCACTGAGATTCCTCTGAAACTGTCTCCATTTGACCTTTGATGTGGGTATAATAGGAGTCAAGATCCCTGTATAGAGAAACGTATCTGGGACACACTGTATACATGGGCACTAGCGGAAACGAACCAGTGGACGAGCTAGCCAGACTGGGGTTTTCATCGTCGCAGCCCTGTCAAGAACCATACCTATAGGTCTCAGTAAACTACTGATCTCCAAGGCCCTAAACAAGTGGGCTTGGCAGAACATAGTGAAGAACTGGAGGAATAACACGACATGTAGGACTGATTTTGATTTCACAACCCAACAAACCAAGGATGACCCAATCGCTGAAAAATAGTAGAAAGACTAGATATAGATCACCTCTAAGTCCCTACTGTTGAAGGGCGGGGGAAACCTTTTAACATTTGCGGTGGATGAGGTCGCCGGAGGAGAAAGGTCCTAGAAGCGGCAACCAATCCTCGTAGAAGTTGGAGTACCTGAACTGTGATGATTTGCTCCACCTCATAATAGAGACGGGACGGTACGGGGAGTAGATGGGGTTGGCAGAGCGGGGTCGGCGACTCGCTGTTCATAATATGAATGTAGTCAGATTCGGACTTGATTATTTTTTTAATTTTCATTGATTCAAATTTTCTTCAGTAATTCCGAAATCAGGGTTAGGCTATATTTGGATCAAGTTTTTCAGTTATTATTTCACGTTCAATGGAGAAAAAATGACTTTTTGGTCCTGTTTTATTATATGTTTGCCATTTTCGAGACGCCCTGTGTAACAGGAAACTTTGTCTTGTTTCCAAGTTATAGCATTTTCTAACAGTTCTATGCTCACTCTTTGAAGGATGTAGAGCACCAAATCTCTCTCAAGGTAGATGTGTTAGCTCACAGGTTTTGTGGTCGTCTAGCCCACATTCACTCATTTTCCTTTCTACATAGACTGGAGATCTGAATTTTAGTATCTCCACTAATGCCGTGCTCTTGAGATTTCTTGGTCGATGAACATTATTGTAAAAATCTTTTTGCTTTTTAGTTCCCCGGCCAAACTGATCTGGAGAGTAGCCGCCTCTTCTCATCGAAGGGACTTCCAAACCTCCTTCTGCTTCTTTAGCGTGGTTATATGCTATCGGGCAGTTTTCTGGTGGGTGGAGCCAATTCCTGACTATTTTAATTATTGATATATCCACATTCTTTGATTCGACCAGCGCCACTATATGTAGAAGTGGCAGAAGAATTTTTACTCGGAGGGCCCATTCTGAAGGATTTCAGAGGCGCTCTAAAGACTGTCCCAAACCGTAAGCTATTGATCCCTTCAAGGCATCAAATAAATATGATCCCCAGATATTTCAGAGATTGAATCTTT
Source organism: Orchestes rusci (assembly GCA_958502075.1). NCBI lineage: Eukaryota > Metazoa > Arthropoda > Insecta > Coleoptera > Curculionidae > Orchestes > Orchestes rusci. Next base: position 52,460,170 of record OY293304.1, read on the forward strand.
TCACTTCCTATCCTAAAGTAGAATTCAGCTGCACTCTTTTTATTTTTGGGAAAACTTCCAAGCTGGTTTTAGACTTTTTGATATTTGGTTTTAGCCCCGTTGCCAAAAACGATTCTTCCTTTTCTCCCAAACTCATCAGGAAAGTCCATTACATTTTTCCTCATTTGCCTTACTTGCGTCCATTACTCGTTGGGAGCCTGACATTCCTTGACAAAAATTATATCTAAGAACATAGAACCCACTAGAACTAGCGTACAGCCTAGATTCCGGGCAAATTGTTTGTCACTATGATAAACATGTTATTATTTACATCTTGTCCGTTGAATTCGTTCAACGTTGCCATGTTGCAAATAAAAAGCACTCAGAATCTTCACTTTTTATCAAAAGGGATTAACCAGTGTATTAACAAGGTTAATTTACTGATTATTGATAAGTTTTGTCCACATAAATCAGCTGTTCGGCCTTCAAAAATATTGAATTTTGAACAAGCCGACAACAGTGTTCCAAGGGAGCTACAGGCTATGATTGGTTAAAATGACTATCAGCTGTGATTGGTTGATCTCAAATAGGCATTCGTGTCGTGTCGCCAGATGTATTTCGTTGCATCGTGTCTAGATAAGTAACTAAGGTTTATGGAAAAATATAGGTCTCATTGAAAATGTTTTATTATCACTAGTGATCTCAAAATGTACATATAATATAATTGGTATATTGGTAACTACCGGAGATGCATCACAGAGTATAGAGTATTTTTAATTAGAATAACAATACCTTGAATACAAGGTAGGTACCTCCTAAATGTATAAATACGTGACACACAAAGAGACGTCGAGCTATATCTAGTTGTTGGAGAATCATTGAATTATATTTTTTGTGGTTCTTATTCCATCAAAAATATATATTCTGACAGTTGTAAGATTATTTTATTCTTCATGAAACATCAATCATGGATAATCAAGTCTGCTCACTTTGACTGAATTTTACTGGACAATCAATAATTAATATGGTAATCGTTACGCGTACTTACGCACCAAAAAATAAGTAGATAGACGAATTATAGTCAGCGTCATCAGCGACACGAGTAACAAAAAGTAGGTCTTCCAAGTGTGCCTATTTTTATACAGTCATTGTTAGAATGACGAGCACGTATTGTAGAACACAATAAGGCATTCGCTTCATGCGGCAGCGAGAACAAGGGTAATTATGGTTAAATATTTTCGCTTTCTAATGTCGTACTAAGCATCGCTAATTCAGGTTAGGTACTGACGATGTGATCGGCAGAAGTGCAAGCAGTCAAACATCTGCCGTCGTATCGATACGTATAAGGACTTCATGCACTTGTTATTGGTTCGATTCACACTAGGATAATAAACATACATTTTCTTTCAATACACATGAAAGAAGATAAATCAGAAAGTTTTTCGTTCAACTATAACATCTAGCATGTCATAGTTCATAATGAAAAGTATCGTAATGCATCAGACAAAGGATAAATCTTTTCAACATCTTCCGTCATATTTTTATTTGAAGCTCAAATAAACTTTAACCAATTATTTGGTTCGCTCTCAACACCAACCAATTTTATTGTTTTTTTTTTTATTATTAGCCAAATAACATTTACTTTGGTTATTGATAGAATTTTTATTTGGTCTATTGCTTTATGTGTCGGGAAGGAGGCTTGTTCGTCAAAAACACAAATAGAAATATGAGAAATAATTCTATCAATTTCGTAAATCGGGCCAAAAACGCTGTCGCTCATCCGTGCCCGTGCCTCACTGCTTGAGTAGTATTGAGTACTACACTCAATGTTCTGAATAACTAAATGTATATTATCAAGATGATAATTTGTTAGTTTTCAAGTTCTTTCTTATTGTTGGGATCACGCTTATGCTTGATACGATTTGGTTTTGGTTTGTCAGCGAGTTCTCTTGCCATGTTCGTTGTCTGATTTTTTTTTGTTTAGCTATTAGGGTATACTTATTAGGTAGCTTCGAATATTTTGTTTTGAATCCAGGCTCAGTTGAAGTGTTAAAACATAAGTATGGTCATTAAGGGCCGATATTTTAATGTCAATTTAAGATTAAAGGTAGACTTGAAGATTTTTTTGGACCTTGAATTTGTCTACCGTAAGTGCCAAGTTTCAATTGCGACACTAACGTTAGATCCTTAGCTAAATGAAAGGTGTGGCGCAATTGAAAATCGGCACTTTCGGTGGCAATTTATGAAATTCACATCAACTTCAAGTATACCTTAGCTAAAATGTCTTTTGAGGTGACATTGAAATATCGGCCCTCTGAGGAGAGTTCAGAAACGTCACACCCGGTGTGAGTATGATCCAAGTGTCAAACACTAACCGTTCAAGCCGTTTGACTTTTCAATCAACTCTGCCCATAAAGTATCATAAAAACTATTTTTATGACACTTTATAAGCACAGATGAATAAAAAGTAGAACGACTTGCCATATTATCTGAACTGTCAGTGTTCGACACTTGGATCACACTCATACCAGGTGTGACGTTTCTGAACTCGCCCCTGTATGATATTCAATGGATTTCTCTACTAGGTACCGCCAAATTGGTTCTGACTAATGTGCTTTGTGTTTTCGACATTGATTCAATCAAGCATTGACCTCGACGAAAAATGTTATGTCCGTTGCGAGTTATCGAGTCAAAGTAGTATTAGCTTTTCGATGCATTGAAAAGTTGAAATTGTCACACTTTTCATGTTTGACTGTGATTGCCTAGTTAAAGCATAGATTTGATTGTATTGGTATGATAACTTTGGTCGTCTAATGTTTTTGTTTTATGCTTCTCTCTCACCGATTAGGTGAACAAACTGATAACCATTGATTTGTTTGCATTTTGTGATGAATCTATGAATGTTATATTGTGTAACTTTCTTCATTATTTTGTTGGACTTTTATATTGAATAAACCTAACGCATTCTAATGATGTCTTTCTTCTTTCTTGAGCATCAGTAAATATTTTAGCCATCTATTCATTGGAATACACAAACGTTGAAAATCTGAAAAGGTGAAGCTCCGCACCTATAACATTGAAAAATGTAAACAGAAATAACCTTGAATTGTTGGTATGAATGAACGTCGGAATTTATTAATACAATCAAGTTGTGAGTATGAGTGCGATAACGAGCGACATGTCAACCTTGGGAGAAATGTTTTAATGGTAATGTTATTAATGAACTACTTGCATAACAGAGTCAGATAGATTTCCGTGAATAGTAATTTACGTTACTAAGGCGGTAAATGACTTTTTAAATTACGAGTCGAGATGTTTATGGACGCGGTGACGAAAGAGCCGAGTCTGTAATTTCTAGACGAGTAGTTTAATGACATTTAACGGCTGTGTATCGTACATTGTTTTGTTTCATACTGCGACAATTTTTTTTAATCGGTTTAAAGTGCATTCTTGTCAAACCATCCACTTGGAGTGGCAGTCCGCCTCACAATCTTACCATAAGATGGCGCCAGCGAAACCATGTCACCACTTGGGTAATATAGTTAGGTTACTTATGTTACCAACATTCTATGTCAAGCAATTGATTGAAATCATGAGATGGCGCCAGCCAAGCCATGCTACCAATGCAATTTCACAGTCTTCGATGATGCAAAATGTAATTTTTGATGTGATCAAGTAATTTTTTTTACAGTCTCTGATGATGTAAAGTGTCATTTACCGGACTGGTTTTGAGTCCGGTAAATGATACTTTACAGTACAGTATGAAATAAAATAATTAATGAAGGATTTCTATTCCTAGATGCACTTTTATTTATAGACAGCTTTGCAATGACGTTAGAGTTTGTAATTGTCTAATTCAGAAAAGGAAAAACGTGCTAGTTCATCCCGATAATGCACCATGACATTCATAAATGGAGTACAGCATAAGTTGAATGATAGATCATTGATTTTAGTTACTAGTGAGTTATGGATTTTAACTCATTAAATGTACACAATAAGCTGTATCTTTGAAAAAGCCATTTTACAGCTTAGTTAATGAGTAGGTACCGGATCATTATGCTTTATTAATAAAGGAGTCAAATGCATCTTCGATAGGTACTCACATTTCAATATCTCCTGAACTGTCAAACCGCTTAGATCAAAACAAATAAACTAGAGAGCCTTATGTGCAGCTATAATATATTTTTTCATTTTTGGAAAAAGTTTAATGCAATGGTGCTATTTTCTTGACAGGCCACAACCATCATAAAATTAGCCAAATTTTGGTTGAAACCGCGTCGCTACTCTCCATTTTTATTTATTATCAATGAGTAGGCACCTGATTGTGGCAATCGAGATACGTTTCCTTTGTCAGGATTGGGCCCCAGCCGGGGGTGAATGGTTTCCTGGTGTGCCCGACAAAGTCTAGCAATTGGGTCAGACTTCAGGATCCTCGTCTTTGTATGATTGGTGGTTATGGCCTTCTCCTGGCATGCATCGATCAGGGGCCCGATCCTCGAGTTGAGATCAAAGTAGGCGTGATTCTCTTAAAAATAATGTATGCCTTTTCTTGAAAGTGGGATCAAAAATGTTCTTCTTATTTTTGAAATTCATTCAACATTTCAACCGCGTATTCTACACCCCTCAAAATAAAATCAAACTTTTTATAAATAGTATCCACAGACTCTTCGTTTTCAAGATACAGGGTGTTGAAGGTGAAGACCTGGTGACGGTTTTTCGAGAATATTTTCGAAACCTGTGAAGATAATTGGGTAAATTTTGTACAGTTATCAACCCGTATTACCAAGCGATACAGGTTTTTTTTCAACTATTGAGATTAGTTTATATTCTATAAAGATTTTTCGAAAAAGTTATGAAGTATTTATTATACAGTCCCCGACAATAAATTCCGGACAAGAATAATTTGAGTCCAATTGATATCCCTATCACTTTTTATTTGTTGTCCGATTTTAGTCTGACTTGTAACAAAGTGTAAGTCTATGGCCTAGTTTACACAAGTGGGTGGGGATAGTACGGTAGAATCAATGCTTGCTTCTCGTTTACACCGTCTCGCAGGCGTGAACTAAATGAGTACGGTTCCAAAAAAAACATAAGTAAGTACGCTCAGATTGCCTTTGAAACACAGAACCATAACAATTCACAATAATAACAATCAGCATAACCTCATAATTTTGATACAGATCGAACCAAACTTAGTTCGGTACACCTGTTGGCGACTACCGAACCAAGAGCGGACCAGCTTAGTCCGCGACTGTTCACACCATTCGAACCAAATATTTGGTTCTGATATAGTTCGAATTTAGTACTTGGTCCGCGGACCAAGTTGTCGGTGTAAACTAGGCTTATGTCTTGAGATAATACCCTTGATTTTGGTTTTGAAAAATACCGATGACTTGGCTACTCTTTTGGCCTTGAGTTTTCAACACCCTGTGAAAAAATTAAGCGGCAAAATCTAGCTATAGTCTGTTCATGGCTTTCTTGCGGTTACGTCATACTTTTCCGTCTCTCTCTTACACATTGAAAAAAAAATCACGTACGTCTGGACGAGGGTCTTTCGAATCAATTTGATAAATGTCCCATGTGGAGCGATGAATCTACGACATACTACCAAACGTCAAATACTGTGACGTGACCGCAGAAAAGCCTTGATCAAGCTGTACATTATATTCTGTTGTGCAGTGCGATCTTTTCTCAACAAAATGCTTTTTGGTCATGTCGGAAGGCTCAAATTGATGAACCTGCCAACTAGATTTCATGTCCTAAAATTGGTGGCGATAGCTATTTACAGTAGCTATAAAACGAAAAGTAGTTTTTCAAGGTCATTTTCGAAGTGCCCTAGCTCCCTGAGAAAGCGTTTCCGGACCCATGTTTATATGAACTTTTTCTGTTATTTTCGTGTGTTTTATCTACCCTAAAAGTTTCTAACATGATCACCAGAGCACCCTGTATACAGGGTGTCCACTCTGAAGTGTCCCACCCCTGTAACATTTTTGTTTATTAACCGATTTTTATTTTTTGTTTGTTTTTTAGTTCTCGTCAAACCCTTTTCGAACATTATACCAAATCAGTTCCAGGGACGTACTTTTGGGTGATTATGGGGGTTCAAAGTGGGTCAAATTTCAGAAAATCCTATTAGGGGATTCTTTAGAAAAAGACTGACAACGGAATCTCAATCAGAATGACCAAAAACCTCCCTGTTCACATTTTCAGAAAAAATTGTTACTGTTTTGGTTATTTTTTTTTGTTAATTTGTTAATTTCATACTTATACTGCTCATTGAGTCTTTCTGTACGTTCTAATTAATAAGATGTTAATAAAATCCCAGAATGTGTGTTTTAAACAAAAAATCATCGATACCTAATACAGGGTGGGCGACTTCAGAGTGCACACACCGTATAGTGTTATACGGGAACCTTTTTACGCTCTACCCAATGAACGTAAACTTAGTATAACCTTCATGGCAAAGGAATACAGAGACGGGCTTGAGAAAAAAGTGCCCTGAATTTTTTGTTTGTTTATTTTTAGTAGTTTGGCCTGCACAATTTCAAAATCTAGAGTTGTGTTTACATAGCAAAGGTACTCTTCTCCTACCTCACTGGGACGCACCATTTTCGAGAAAAATGCATTTGAAGATCTTAGTACAAAGAAATTGCATATACCTACCAAAACTCTCAGCAAAAGCACGAGTTTATAGTGATAGCTTAGCCAGATACACACGACATTTTTCACTAAAATCAGTATGTAAAGAGATTTTCAAATGCGTTTTTCTTGAAAATGATGCGTCTCAGCGAGTTACCACATGAGTACCTCTTTTGTGTAGAAAACTCCAGATTTTCAAATTTTGTAGGCAAAGCTAATAAAAATCAACAGTCAAAAAATTTGGGGCTTATTGTTCTCAAACCCGTCCCTGTATATCCCACTCATAAAGTGTACAATACTAAATTTTTGTTCATTAGTAAGAGTGTAAAAAGTTTAGTGACTGTACCAAATTTTATTCAATTGGCTCAACAGGTTTCGAAAATATCTACAAAAAACCGTCATCAGGTCTTCACCTTTAACACCCTGTATCTTCAAAACGAAGAGTTTGTGGATACTAGTTTATATGAAGTTTCATTTCTATTTTGGGGCGTAGAATACGTGGATAAAATAGTGACGTCTAATTTTGGGACACCCTGTAGAAATCGTCAATGTCGGCTTTTGGGTGTAGTACACCAAGTTTACATGGTCAGTAGTTTCCTCGTCTGTTTATCGAGTTTTCGGACTTTGGGTTTGGTCCAGTCGATAACCCCAAAACTGTAATGGATTACAGGAACTGTCAGGGATACGATTGCAATCATGTAATTTTTCCTCGTTCACCTCGGATTTTAGGACTACTCTTCTGTAATATTCTTTACCAAGTTCATTATTATTATTATTATCAATATTATTATTATCAATGATATTATTATCACTATTGTCCAAAACAGTGAATCTGCCTATCGGGTATAATATTGAATAGCTATCACCCGAAAAATTATTATCAAGTAGGTGAGTGGGATGGTAGTTGATACAATAATTGTTTCTCTGGTTTTAATAGGAAAGGTGTGAACTGTCAAAACAGATGTATTTTTCATCCCATCACTATTTCACATATCACTAGACAGCTTCATCGGTAGGGGTTTTCTCTCTGCTGGGTTCTATTCATCGGATCCGTGAAGGAGGGGGGGCACAACTGTTTTGCAGCATAGCATGCGATTTGTCGGGACACTTCATTAACAGTGAATCGATCCGTGTCTTGTTCAGGAATAAACAAGAGGAGGGTGGACCAGCAATTTTGGCAAGCTCGTTCGATATTTTGATAGCGGTCTTCCAACTGAGCACATACACCATCTTGATCCAAGCGGATCAGTACCTCATTTCCAGTTGTCATGTGCTTGTCTTCTCTACTTGCTGCTGCTTCAGAGAGACAGCTATAGGAGGATCTTGTTTCTGCTGTTGTGAGTCTCACTTCAACTTGAACTTTTGAGACTCACCTTGAGGTCCTATTAGGTTCACTCACATTAAATGGACATTGTCCACTGGCCTGTAGATGTTTGTTCAAAGTTCACGCACTCATATTCATCATAAATGTATTCACATTTTTGTATATATTTTTAAATCTATCGCAGTGGCACGCCATATCACACACTAACACGAAATTGTAACTGTTTGAGCGTGGAATTGTTCGAAACGGTGTGATAAATTTGTTATTTATTTACACGCACAACTTCACCACTTACAATACTGCACTATTTAGCCACTAATTCATGTATCCGTCGGACAACTAATTTATTCTTGATGTATTCGATATTTATATACTAGCGCAAAAGACCAGCTATTCACGGAAGTCCTCTCGTAGCCTCGTGGTCACCGAATCGATTCATATTATCATCTTTTGATATTAACAATGCGGTTTGTCCACGGCAGATATCATCGAAGACCTATTAATTAATAAGCATCAATCTTTCCCAAAACATTTGTTTGTTAATACATAATTATTGAGAAGAATCTGCAAAGATTCAGATTATCAAGGTAAATTTCAGGTGAAAAAAACCCACCATCTATATTGGTATTAGATGAACATTTCAGATAAATAGTGTGTAACCTATGTGCAATAAAAGCGTTTTCTCAAGACAGAAGCTTGATAATAATGATCTTCACGTTAGTGTTATCTGTGAATATTACAAGCTGACTTTGGATTGAATAGAATTCATCTTTGATACAAAAAAGGAACAATAAGACGAAATTCTGAGGTACTTCATGGTAGATATGTCAGATGAAACCAATTATTTACCTTTAGGGATAAAGTGCCTCTTCAGGGCACTATCACCCAAATGTATTAAGATCTCTCAATTATTTACCTAAAAGCAGGCATCAGAAACCATTAACACGTTCAATGCTGTGTACTGTGTACTGATTTTGTAACATCACATGGCCTGAAAACTTTTTGTTTCAAGTATGGTGGAAATTACATGAATTGCTTTTATTAGTTGTTAATTGGAAAAAATATGGAAAAGAAAACACAAATACGTTTTTTTTTGTGACGCACTAGTGCGTCATATGATGTATAGCACCAGTGAGTCATAATCCATTTTATTTATTATCGTGAATATATTTTTCAAAATCATAACATAAGTAGGTAATCAACAAAAAAAAAACAGATTCAACAAAACAAAAAGCAGTCACAAAAGTTGAAATAAACATAAATAGACGTCATCGCCATCTTCAGAGATCAACTCAAAGTCACTAGGAACATGAGAACTCTCACTATAAAATTCACAGTCTTCAATATCTGAGTCCTCCAATGCATGTGAAAGTTCCTCTTCTGTGAGTTTTTTTGGGGTTTTCACCACGAATTTTCGTTTTTTTCCTTTAGCACTTTTGGTGCACTTATCTCTGAATCCGCCATCTTAAAATACAAAATATTTTCTTGACGCCGATTGACGCCAAATTTACTTTAACCCAACCGTATTGAACGTGATCTCACCGCTCCGACACATATACTGCAAGTGCTAAGAAAATATTGTAGGCATAAAAAAATAATTTATTGTTTAAACATCGTACTTGACGCCCCGGTGCGACATGCGCGCGGCTGTATAAACAAGGTCAACGCAAAGGTGCGTCATGCGCACTGAACGTGTTAAGGTTTAAACGATTTTGAAAAACAGAAAAATAAGGGTCACGCACTACTACTACTACTCTGGAATGAAAAATGTATTATAGAGATCCTAGAATTTTCAAAATGAGACTCTCAACCAGAAAAATTTGCTCAAAGACCAGATTAAGTTCTATTTAGTTATTGGAAAAATTAGTAGTTGAATATCACATCCCAATTTTAAGGCAATCTTACGTTTGCTGTTAAAATAATATTTCGAGAAAATATTTCTGAAACAAACGAACACTGATTCTTGACGGTCTTTGACCGACCCCTGGAGAAACTAACTCATACTAGTTATCGATTATTATCTCAACGATCATTTACGAAGTTTATTTATCCTAATTTATTTTTCAATCTGAAACCGATACTACAATGTGATCAACCATCAATCAGCTGACACAGAAAAATGATCCGCAACGATGAAGACCTTTAAACTTTGTTCTGCCTAGATATTCTCACGAACCGAAGATGGTTCCACATAAATAACATAGAGAGGAGATGAGCGCAGATTAAAGATATTTTATTTTGACTCGCTTTGTGTTGTTTCGCATATTTTTTTGCTCTGATTTGATGGGAATCGTACAGTTAAAGTCAGCATCGTTGGAGGTATGTAGGTATCCAGATCAAGCAGAACTTGAAAAGTTATTTATACTTTATCCAAAAATGCTGATTGAGAGCAAAGGAAAAACTTGGGAAGATGCAAGAAAAATTGCGAAGGACAGAAACAAGTGAAAGAAATTTGTGAGAAACTTATAATAAGATAACCGCCCTACACCATTGTATGGTAATGGGGTTTCAGATAATATATATATATGCGCTATATACTAATGGTATAGTATAATGTAGGTACATTATACTTAGTTAATTGTAGTTAAATTGGACAATTTGCATACATTTTCAAATGACTTGAAATTTTATATACGTATTCTAGACAATATTTGAAAGTCACCAGCGAAAAAAATTTTCCGAAATACCAAAAAATATACCAAATAAATAAAAGAGAAGACGCGAACTTCACTGTATATAATCGCAAACGGGGTGGGGCCATATCACCCTCCCGAGAAAGAGAGAGTCATCTCAATCAATACGACAGACGGCGATAGATAGTGTATTCTGTGACGTAGTGGATGTTGATTGGCGCTCTTGAATCGGTGATTACTACATTATTAGAGATCGTAGGTTGATTTTTTGAACATCAATGGCATCAGTACTTACTAATCCTTATATTTTTCATATTTCCAAAAAATGTGCAAATTGTCCATTATCGTAGCTCTGATCAGCAATAATAATTCCAGAATATCAAATGAAAAATAATTCGATTTCCTAGAATTCTGAAAGTCAACAACATTCTGGCCAACGTTAAAACTAGTTTATCCAAAACTTGAATATCAATTTATGAGTGCACTTTTTCCACTTTCATTCTCAATCAATTTCTTCTAGTCTACCCAGCGTCAAATGATTACTAACCGTAACCTGTCCAATTTTTATTTGTCATACAAAAACGCTTTGAGTACCATCGAATCAGTCTATTTAACACGAGGTAGCAATTGGATTTAGATGATTAATAGTGTCTATTCTTTCGGTAAGTAGGTCGAGCTATGACAAAGATATTTTGTTTAACTGTAAATTAAATATTCCGCAGAGATTAGGTCTGTGTGTATAAGCCACAGGCTGATTTCATTGTCTAGGGGAAGATTGGTATTTAGAGATATAATAATGAATTAAATAAATAATGGAGTACAAAATACAATACCAGGTTTTGATAATTTAATAATTTTCCCACTGAACCTAACGATATCTTGATACTAGCTTCTTAACTTTCAATGAAAAGAATATTTCATGACAATATCCATATTGCCCCCTTCACTGACTTTTGAGGACCTTAACAGGATCGTACGACATCGAATATATACCTCCTAATTATTTGTGACCTAGTTTTGGACGGAATTATGACAATAATTAAGTGAAAAATTCGTATAGTGAAACGCTAATTTTTCATTCATGAACATACGGTACTATAGCTATTTACCTCATGACAAATATTTTGCTCAAATCAATGATCAATATAAATCGACAATACCGCGAGCCATGCATGAACATCATCTCTTTCACCAGTTAAAATGCTTATACAAGCTCCAAATTTTGATCAATCATCTTTTTGCTCTTCTCTTTGGATAACGTTTTCAAGTTTTCTGATGAGATTCACGCGCGATGGCGTTTCATCACAGAAAAAGTCACATATAGTCTGATGAAAATGCTCACGGTGTAGTCTCTAAAAGACGCCAGCAATTTTTTTCTCTAAACATAGAAGCTGGACTGATATTCCACTAGCTGACTGTTCGATTGAATGCTGATATTTATTCTTATTTTTTTACGCAGAAGCTGTTGGTACACAGTGTTCAATAGAGCAAGGAGCTGGCATCAGGCTGTTTTGCAGTTAAAGTGGTGGTGGTAGTTTCGGGGGTTGAAACCTGAGATTAGCAGGATGCTATACTATGCCCTGGTTGAATCACACATACGATACGGAATTACCTTTTGAGAAACGCCAAGTGCTTATTAACTGAATGCTTTTGTATAATCCAGAATAGAATTGCTGAATGTTTTGGTGGTATCACACCTCACACTCTCATGCTTGAACATCCTTGAGAGATCATGCTAAGTTTTCTCAAGAGAGAATGAGTTGTCATAAATACAATATCGGCCGGCATCACTCGGTACAGCTTCATATTTCCCGTTTGACGGTCATCAAAACCTCTATTGATTTTCAACCCCTTAATATCTTTAACCGCTTGCCAAAAGTAATTAGAAAACCGTAGTATCTTGCTGGAGTTAAGGAATCTCACTGAAATATACTGGCAAAACAGATGAAAACCTTTTAGAAGAAACTCAGACCAAAGTGAAAGACAGCATGGAGGAGCTTCTGCAACGAGGTCTCTGATACATCATAAGTCTCGAGGCTCAAGAAAGTCCTTTCGAGAGGCCCTAACATGCAGCCAAGCTTTCTCAGGAGAAATGTCGAAACTATTTCTGAAACTCACTTTCCAAAATGTGAAATTGTTAACGTATTACCAGATGATCACTCGGACTATATCAAAGTGAATAGGAAGACTATCGATCGACAGTGTTAACAAAAGAACCATTGGGCAATTAAAATCGTTCATGTTCGCAGGAACCGATGGCAGGGCCGGACTTTTGACGGCACTGAGCTACCGATCTCTGACACATTAGAATATTACCCAACTAAAAATGGATAAACTAGACATGTAGAGTAGCGGAGGGTGATATGAAATACTGTTTTCTATTATGTTGATAACATTTTCCAAGTTTAGACAAAAATAAAAATCGACGAACATTTTCCAAAAAAATAAAACCCTGTTTTTGAAATGAATTTGTTCCATATTTGTACCGGTCACTATACAAATATACCTACATTACAAACTTGATTGAAGGTTGCATAAAATAAAAACACACACATTCATAGACTTTATTGAACAGAAAATTAAAGTTAATTAATCTATAGGAAAACTCGATGAAAAACTTTTCTACACTTTTGTGCTGCAAATTCTATTATTTGCTCATCACATTTTGAGTCTTCTTGCTCACCACATTTTAAGTTGCCGACTTGAAGCAACTTACCTCAGTCCGAAATTGCTGGGTTTCCAAGATACAGGGTATGGTAAAGTTAAACAATAAAAATCGAATTCTTCAAACTGTGTGAACAATTTTCAACGTATTACTTTGAAAATTGGTACCCGATGGTTTTTTGGGATGCAAAACCTGAATATGTACTCTTTTTCATTGTTGTCTTGTATAGACATTTTTGAGCGAAAAAGTTATTCTTGTTATAATCTGCTGGAGTAAGTATAGTTCTCGAGATATTTTGGTTTTTAGTGTTCGGCCTCGAGGATGCACGGACGAAGTATCTTCTTGGGCTCCCGCGAAGCCACCATGAAAACTGACAGGTATGCTTACCGGACATTGTAAGCTGAAAGAGTACCTCTACAACGTCGAATTAATAGGAAAATGTGAATTTGAAAATAAACAACCAGAGATAGATACTTACAACCTTATATCGCCAGAAAGCTATTGAAATTCTACATTCGATAGCAAGAAAAAAGTAAGTTAGTTTCATTGAAAAAAATATACTTAGCCTCGATTGAAATTTTCTAAATCGGCATAACGATTTCTCATAACTCAAGAAGAATTGAAGATAGTACATCACGACATTTCATGGTTAGCATCACCAAAAAATCCCAATTCTCTAACTCTTAGGATCAATGCAATAATCCTTTTTTTTAAACAACAAAGTTTTCAAAAAATAGCGATTTACGAGTGAACGGCTCGTTTAAGATACCATGTGTGGTACATAAATTCAATCTGAAATTGACTGAGGAACTCGAATATGTTATAATATACAGGGTGCTCCATAAAAAAATGTAACTTTGATATAAATCACCCTGTATACGCGATGCGAATGAAATGAAACTATTTTAGGTCTGTTACCTTGAGTCTCTGTCTATGATGCCTCGTTGACGAATTTTAAAAATGTGCTTCTATAAACCGACAATATCCCGTCCACGCACTATTGGCGCACCCTGTATAGCCTTTCCATACAAATCATGTTAAATATTGTAGAAATAACCGATAGAATCAAACGTTTTCAATATTGAAATATCAAGAAGCCAACAAAATGATGTTCCAGATAAAATGATAACAGAAAATCAGACCGCATTCGCAACATAGATCTCGCTTGTCACCAATAAATATCCTGGTTTAGATAATGTTCACGAACATTTCCACTTACTGTGTAGATTGGAAATGTTAATTTATATTGCTGATAAAGCACACTTAACAAGATCCAGTTACATCATTAGAGTATTAGAGATCAATTTGTATTTATTTGTTTGGCAAATGGAATATAATAAATAAATTAAAAGTTTCCGTTAAAGCAAGCCAACACACAAAACTAGGTTATAAATACAATACTTCTTGTGGTTAAGTAGTGAATGGGCCGGATTCAAGTGGACAACTGAAGATGAATGAGAGATGGCTGATGTTCCTGATTATTCCACTATTGTCTCCACAGACTTCTTTCCTGGTTTTGAGTTCTAAATCATCAAATAAACAATATGAATTTATTTATTATTCAAATTGCAATAGTGATTAATAATGGAGTAATGGCTCTTGAGAAAAAATAAACTAGTGTAGGGTAGGGTATTTATATTTTTGCATTTGATTGTTGTTTACTTATATACGAAACTTCCACTCCATCTTTTTTTTCTATTGTTATAGCTATATCGCTTTCTCATATTAAGACCAAGTACTTACCGACATTATGATCTTTCAATAACAATCAAGATCAATGTCAACACCTTATCAACTACCATTGGAACGTACGTTCATTATCACTAATTTAAACTGGACTAGCTGACCCGGCAAATTTCATACCGCCTCATATTAAATAAATATTTTTCATATTTTTTTGTTTTCGTGAATTTTTCCGATGTTTTAATAGTTTCTCGGCTATTCGGGGCGGAGACAAATCCAACAAATGAAAATTCATACAAATTGGTCAAGGGGTTCTAACTCAAAAACCCCTGGACCTATTTTTGAAATGATGTAGGTAACTAACCGGACTTTGTTTTGCAGATTTTGTAGACAGAACAGATGCATTTTGTTTTTACCAAGGAGTATGTTAGGATATTGCCATCTTTCAAATAGCTCTTATACTTTTTAGATACATCACCACAGTCGTTGAATTTTCAATATTTTATGAAAAAAAAACCTCTCTATCATGAAGTTTGATGGATTCAACAGTTTTCGAAAGAAATGCAGGAAACAACTTTTTCGAAAAAATGCATCCCCTGAATTCAATTTTAGTTAAATCCTTAATTTTGTTAGAAATTCTATATTTTGTGTGATATAAAAAGTTTCAAATGTTTGAATGCACGGTCACAAAAAAAAATGTTTCGAAAAAGCAATATTTTTTTTAATCATAGTGAACATGATACGATGTAGAAAAGTCCTGATTCTTTTTAAAATCATTTTCTTCCGCTCTGGAAAAACCTAAACTCAATATCAGAAGTATGTGTGTGTGCCTCTCGAAAAAAATATTGCTTTTTCGAAACATTTTTTTTGTGACCGTGCATTCAAACATTTGAAACTATTTATATCACACAATATATAGAATTTTTAACAAAATTAGGTATTTAACTAAAATTGAATTCAGGGGATGCATTTTTTCGAGAAAGTTGTTTATTGCATTTCTTTCGAAAACTGTTGAATCCATCAAACTTCATGATAGAGAGGTTTTTTTTCATAAAATATTGAAAATTCAACGACTGTGGTGATGTATCTAAAAAGGGGTTGTAATAAACTGAACAGTATTTTATTCATTATGTACAGTATAATATCACAAGCAGTCAGTATAATATTGTAAAATACTCAGTATTTCTGTTAAAAATGATAAGTAAAAATTGACTTTTTGAGCAGTAAAAGTACCATTTGGCCTGTATTTCTATGTTCACTATTGTGATTCTAATGGTCAGTAAAAATGTATGAAATGTCAGTATGACTTAGAATAGTCAGTAATAATTTTAACTAACCCAAACTTGATCCACATAAAACCAATAGGTACACAACACGTCAATTATAATATACAATAATAATTGTAATGTTAACCTAGTGCTAACCAACGAGCCGCTGCATATTTTTCATCAATTTCTATTACCAACACAAACTAACCGTAACTAACCCAAACTAAATCCGCTTCTCAAATGAACCTATCTGACTACTCCATCATGACATAAAGGCAGAGTGTTTTCTCTTTACTAAGTTGTGTTCCGTTCCGTTGTAATTTTTTTTGTATTTATACGAAATAAAATATATGACCAACCATTCATTATTTTACTGTCGCTTTATTAATTTTATGGACTGTCCATTAGTTTCACCAGGCATTTACTAATTTATCTAATCGTTTTTTTATGATACTGACTCTTGATTATTTATATCTACCATTTATTATTTTTACTGACCACTTCTTTATGTTACTGACCCTTCATTATTTTTACTGACCATTTCTTTATATTACTAACCGTTAATTATTTCAACCGACCATTCATTATTATACTGACCATTTATTATTTTTACTGACCACTTCTTTATGTTACTTACCCTTCATTATTTCAACCGACCATTTATTATCATACTGACCAAGGGAAATAAAATAATGGCAAAGAGTACTGTCCATAAAATTGAAATACTGACCATTTAATTTGTTGCCTCTAAAAAGTATAAGAGCTATTTGAAAGTTGGCAATATCCTAACTTTTTGAATCCAATTTTGTTCACATTAAATTATTTATTAAACAGTCAAGTACCTATACAGGGTGTTTCATTATTATTGCGAAAACAATCGGGATGAGGTTTCTTGTTCTAAAATGAGAACAACACTTTCTATAAACATACAGGGTGTTACTTAATGGTATGTCATAATTTTAAGGGAAGTTCCTGGATAAATTTTAGTTCGAAAAGGTCATATGAACTTGGGTCTTAAAATGCTTGGTTTTCAAGATACAGGGTGTTAAAGATCTGTTTTATTTTCAGTTTTTAATACATTTTCCAAAGACGGTTAGGATATTGAACTGAATTTTGCCACATCCTATTATGGTATAGGAACACACTTTTTTTATTTTATTTTTTTTATATTTATTTCATTTTATTTTATTTTTTTATTACTTTTTATTTTCAGACCCAAGTTTATATGACCTTCTCGACCTAAAATTTATCCAGGAACTCCCACTTGAAATTATGACATACCATTAAGTAACAATCTGTATATCAGGAAACAGAGCTACAGGTTGTTGAAATTTTATTTTCATTTTTGTTTTTTCTAAATAATACTTGAACCAATGTCGATCGTTTGATGAAAATTGGTGTTTGAGGGTTTCTTATCATGCGAAATTCGAATTTGATCTTTTTTTGGCTCTAACTTGCAGAGGGCGCTACCTACACGTATTTTACCTATTTTGAATAGCACCAACTTTTCTGGACGAACCTGTATTTTTCTTTTAAGTCAAAAATCCAATTTCCTAATCAGTTTTACGCAGAAAATGTAAACTTGTTAGAAGTCGTTACGTAAAACCATTCTCGAGATATTTGGATTTTAAATAATTAGTACAATACCTACATATGATTTTGAAATTATGGCGAAGGTAACCTGCTAGAAGTTATTACATATTTTGTATGATTGCTTCATATTTTCAGTAAAAAAGATAAAAGTCGACTAGTTTGTCATTTTATCAACCACTCTTATTAACAAATATTAAAAAAAGTAAAAAGTAAAAAGAATCTGAAAATAGATAAATAAAATAAAAACTTTATTATCCTGTAGCTCAGTGACGAATGTTTATGGAAAGTTTCCCTCTTATTTTGTAGCAGGCAAATTCATTCTGATTTTGTGGAACTGTCAATGAAACACCATGTTTTCATTATTTGAAATATTCACAACAAGAATATATTTTCACCATTAAAATGACACAGAAATCTTTTTTTTTTTCTTAAAAATATGATGCAGGGAACGAAGAAGTTATGGCTGTTCATATCCTGAAAAATAAGAGTATGTAGAGCCCTCTACAAGTTATAGCCATTCTTGGATCAAATTTTAAATTCGCATAATAAGAAACCTCCCAATACCAATTTTCATTTTGTTTTTATTTTGAAGCGGGAAAATTCATTCCGATTTTTTTTTAGAACTATAAGAGAATGTTTCAACAAGTAGTTTTATAAAAAAGATCTATCATTGTACTATTTGAATTGATATTTCACATCTACATAACCATACCTTCAAATTTCTTGAGGCACTAGAAATAAAAAAATTAGAGAGAATTGACATTATAGTGGATTACCCTGTACTCTCAACAACGTTACAGTTTATCATGACGAATGAAATCTTGGTTTAGTTTGAGTTAGATTTTTTTTTAACTTGGTATCTATTTGAAGTTTTACGACTAATAATTCATTAATTCATAGAAATAACTGTTTTCAAAGGGGTATGCTTTATATTACATCGTTTTTACATATTTATGTAACTTTTCACACCTTCCGATAATAATATTTCGAACCATATAATTTCCCATAGCAGTACCGCTAGGCGTTATAGGCACTTAGCCCCTTCTCGCCCTAAATAGAACCTTTCATGTTATACAAACCCAAATTACATAACCCTTTTATTTGGATATATTACCCCTCTAATTTAACCAAATGTTCTTGATGTACCGTTCAATATTCTGAACACTCATATGAAGGGTACTGGAAGATATTATAGTCAACATATGTCTCATGGAAATTTAGGTTACACCTTGGTCTTTCAATCTGGGGTTGATGGGGAGTGTGGGAAGGTCTGTTGATTAGTATCTTGTATCAAAATAGGGTCATTAGTTTAGATTTGTTGATATACGTACCTAATATTTTATTGGTCATAGACCAGATCATTGATTACAATAAACCTTTTATTTTCACTTCCTAATAGAAGAAAAATGCGGAAACGCCAATCACAAACATCAAAACGTCAAGATTCATCTAATTGATATAATTTTCAAAATCTTCACACTTAATTATGGTATGGTTATGAGTTATAATCTCATCATGTTAACAGATCTGAGCAAATTACACGGAACAGATCCCATCAAATCGGAAATATCTTTTTATAATAATGTTTGCAAAATATTGTTCAATCAACAGTGTTTACTATAATCTCAGGTAATTTCTGTATATGTATAATTTATCCGCGATACCGTTGATCCTGTTATATCAAAACCTTGAAAAAAATTATTATAAAGATTTGTACGCGTAGGATTCACCTTTCCAGTCAATAACTGGATTTTACTCAGATTTGCGGATAAAGTGACAATCAAAAATAATAATATAAACACATTATTTAAGTGTCTTCTCTTAGGTACATCGGTAATAAAAGTTTAATAGGCCATGTCTGTCATCTCGGTGTGATTCTGTTACATGTAACGAAACAACAAAATGAGAAAAAAATGACCTCGATTATCAAAACAGGTGTAGAAGAGGTTGGAGGTTGTGATCGATTTTTGGTAGACTAGTGACGAACACACGTTGATTTTGAATTGCTATTTTGAGGGTTTATTTTGTTATTTTACGATTGGGAATTTAATTAGAACAAATACACTCGACTAGATTAAACATATACTTATGAACCTAGGGGAAATTTCATAGGACATTTTCATGAGCTCACCGACTATATAAATATTTATTCATGAACATCAAGTAGTGAAAAAAAATTGAATTGAGTCTTAGCACGATTATCTTAGTTGACATCATACACGAGACACATACAAATTTTAAAACCTAAAAAAAGAAGTGTGTAAGGGAAAAACTTCGAAAAATCTTTGAGATTCGATCGGAAAATAGCTTAAAATAGTCATTTTTAGGCCAGTCAATAACGTAAACATTGCAACGCGCATGTGTCTACGATTTTTTTTTATATATTTTGAGGATTCCTGAGAATAGTTTATTCTTAACCAAGTCTGTAATTCTGAAAAGTGGAAACCATGTACCTACTCCTCTGGGTTCCGGAAAACTCCGAAATGTTTGCATTTATTTCCGTTTTTTCAAACTACTCGAAGAAAGCATTTTTTTGGAAATTTGTGTGCGCTACTTTTCATTGCACAACTCAATGTGCTAGTCGAGCTCTCTCCGTTCATTGGTTGCGGACTGACAACTAGGCAAATACGAGATGTTTTTTGCAAAAAATTTGAACTTGTCGGTAACGTAATGACTCAACGCTAAACTAATGGTTCTGGAGAAAAGTCATATGAAAAGATTTGTAGAGAATAATTTACTTCAGCTTGGCACCAAAATAGTGTCTAAAGTTTTTTTGAAAACGAAAACAAACTGAAGCATCGAAGTTTGCAAAAATTAGGAAATCATTGTGCTGAATGTTTTTTTTTTTTACTTTCATGCAATAATGTGAATTTACCAATTCAGATGTTATTTCAGGTTCTAGATAAACAAAAACCAAACACATAACATGTAATGTAAATCGAGATATTAATTACTATAAAATACCAGTCAGTGAAAATCTACATACAAAATTCAAACATTGTGATACTTCCTTTCTACGTTTTTTCAAATTTTGTAAGGGTTACTGGATTTGAGAGGCAGGGTATCGCGGTACATAATATGTACATCAATATCAAAAAGACGCCGATACAGACCACAGTGAACTCTGAAAAATTGTACTCTTTTGTGAACCTGTGAGTGTAATTTGTACCATAACCTGATTACAAGACATTTTCAAAAATGGACTGTTATCGAAGTTTCTGTTTTTTTCTCTTCTGAACGCCGTAATCGCTCTCTCTCTAACCGCTCATCAAGATCAATTCTTGATTCCCCGACAGGGGTGGACTATAAATAAATGTGCAATGTTTTTGCTGATAACTGAACCGGATTTGTCTGGAGCAATACTACATCTCTACCAATAGGTACCCACATGTGCTACCGCCTCCTCAAAATCCTCATCATATCATTGCACAGCAATGAATTGAAATCTTCAACTTTAGTTTTAGGAACCGTCAAATTTTTGAACCAAAATTCACATGACCCAAAAATACAAATCAACTTTGAGGTTCGATCATAGATTATTATTATACAGGGTGGCCCATCGGGAATGACAGCAGAGGTTTGAAACTCGACAGTTGTAGTCAGGATCGAAGGGCCTTCAAAATAATGTATCACTCGACCCCCCGTTCCATTTAAGATTTCAGGGGTGAGTTTCACCCTGCCCAAAAAGGATTGCAGATGTTTGCTTATACGCCCAATAAGTGTCCCCCTCAAAAACAAAGTGGACTTGTCTGAGTGTTTCATTTTCATATGACAATAAATGCCCAAAATCAATGCCGGAACGTTTCCGATGGGCCACCCTGTATAGGTTATCTCATTACTCCCTTGAGCAATTCCCTCGGCGCAGCGTGGCGATTGTCAAGAGAACATCGAGTTCTCTTGGAATCAACTAACTTCCTATTATTTCTAAAAACAAAAAGAAAATCAAGTATACTCAGAAACTTGAAAGTTAGAGCTATTTTGACTTGATTCCTCTTAGTTGATCTTCAAGTCCTCAAAGATGCCAATACCGTAATTAACTATACTGACCCTTTAGTGCCCACTCCCAAATCACAGATTGTAACCACATCCTACATTCTACAACCTTCAAATATACAGTTATTATTTGTCAAACAAAAACCCCGACAGAAACTGTTTGATACACAGTAGTCCCTCCCGCCATAATAAATATTATGAGGGCAGTACAAAACCGTTACCTTAAACTCGATCACCTCAAAGGGTATATCATTAAACCCTTAGAGCAACAAAAAATTATTCTAATATTTGATATGGTATTGTCAAACAGGACATTTCATGTAGTTTTCAAAGAAGTCGGGTAGCTTTCTTTTTCCGGAAAGATATAGTTTGGTAGTCGGTTGCCGTATAAACACTACAATTTAATACGGTTTCTCGCAATGATGCTGCGATGATAATATGTTTCAAGCACGTTATTTTGGCAATGTGCGTGAATTTTATGACTTCGTGATAAATTGTTTTTAGCAAAATGGATTCTATGAAACGTGTATAAATTTATCTAGATTTACAGTAAAGTTGATAGAATGGTTTCTGCGATAACATTGTCTTGTTGGATATAACTGAATAACTTCATATAAGTTATAGCATGGTTTGAATTTAGTGATCTGAAAAATACAGGATTTTTATTGGTAGAGACAAAAATATACCTACCTGCAGAGCATGTGAAGTGAGTCTAACCTATTATTTCTCCGCAAACAGAGTTACGTACAGTGGATACTTCAAAAAGAAACAAGAAAAAAAAATTGAGGACAAAAACATTAAGCAAAACGGTAGGTAATGAATGCATGCATCCCGTGTGTTCACTTTTCCTTGGTGCGCATTTTGTTTGACGCTTCGAGTGAAATCATATAAATTCAAAGTTATCATGAATGTATAGTGTGATTGTGTTATTAGTAGATGCATGGTCATATTGAGTGATAATAATGCAGTTAATATTGGGAAAGCAATTTTTGAATTGAATTTTTATCAAACATTTATCAAAATCTTTTCACCAAATCGCAGTGGTTTAATATCGCATAGAGGGACCATATATCATCAAACAATAAATCAATAAATATTGAATCAAATACCTATCTCCAATGTCATATTTTAGAAAAACTTGCAAATATAATATTATCACTTAGGTAGAAACCTTTTATAAAATACCAAACTGGTAGTGTTCAGTTTGGTTTTTTGGTGGTTTAAGTGATAATATATTCGCGATTCAATGTAGAATATATTTTGTAATAGTCTAAATTATGTTGAATGAAATACCTATCTCTAATGTCATGTTTTAAAAAAATATATGCTTATTTATTGTCACTTAAACTTTTAATAAAATACTAAATTGAACACTATAATGAAAAATATCTTTAAAAATATTCTAAACGTACTTAATAAATCCGCCAATTCAAGGTAAAACTTTAACTACGAAACAAATATCAACATCGGTAACGGCCACCGTAGGGTTGGCGAGATCACGGTACAGATACCGATTCTCGTTGGCTTGATTTACCGATATTGGTCGGTAACTAAGCATACAGAATAGCACACAGAGCGGCTTGACGATAACTATCGGTATGTGACAGTTACCGATACCGACGGCTCTCGGTAACGTGTACAGAATAGCGCCCCAGGACTAGGCTCTGCATTTTATTGCTTACATTTTTAACCCCTGTATGATGAAGACATGAAAAAATAAATCTGGATAGCTTGAACGTTGAACAACAAAAAAGGTGCTCTTGTCTCAATTGATGTCTCAATTTCAGTTTATAAAATATGTTTGCACTTCTTATAGTTATAATAATTTGAACATGTTTTATTTATTGGTTTTAAGCTTACTTATATTTTGGAATTATTGTATTTTCTATAGCTGAAGCTAAATAAAGATATATTTATTTATTATTTATTATCAAGAAAATGAGTCGTTTTGAAGAAAAAACATATTTTGATGAAAAAAACCATCGAAAATAGCCGTGATGCAGTGATGTCCTTGACAAAATTTTTTGAAAAAATTTAAGCCCATGTTCTTCTTGTTATGTTCAGAGAATTAGCCTGAAAAAAATATAAAATTATATGAAAACATAGGCTCACATTTTTTTTAAATAATTTCGTTAAAGACACAACTTCATCATGGCTTTTTTCCTGTTTTTTTTTAATACAATTTTTTTTTTCTCCAGAACGGTCCATTTTATCGATAATCAAGAAGAGTATTTTTTTTGTAGCTGAAGGTTCAAGTTATCCAAATTTATTTTTTACAAGTCTTTATCATACAGGGTGTTGAAAAACAAGCAATAAAATATAGAACCTAGTGCGCCCAGGGTTAACTGAATTAGGTTGATATGTTTTAAGAACACTGTTTTAACAGGTCCTTAGTAGTGTACATCATATTAAATTTTCATTGAATTATATTGAGTGGTTGAGAAGTTATTTAACGAAAAAAAGTTTTCCACCCCAAGGAAAAGAATTATTAAAACTAATCATCATCTTTTCTCATAGTCTACTCGTATCTGGGAGATTTCCCACATTTTTCGGGCAACCTGTATACGGAATGACCCTGTACAGGGCGGGCAACTAAGAATGCGAGGTACTGTTTCTTGGCAACTATTCGTCGTAGAGGCTTGCGGCAAAAAAAATTATCATCAAAACGGTCAAGAGAAATACCTGGTCAATATTTGTAAATTTCTCAAATGCTCGCTAGGGGGCGTAACAACCGACACCAAGTAGATTTAAAAAAAAAAATTGTTAACGGCATCTTCAGTTTCACGAAAAAGTAGCGAACTATTGCGAAAACCGCAACTTTCTATCTATAACAATAACGGAGATATACTGCAAAAGTACCCAATTGGGAAACCCTGTACATGGCACCTCTGGAACGGTTCATCCCGAGTCATAAGTGTAAGCCACCTACGTTCACCTCTACTCAGATAGCATCAAACATCCTATGGAATTGAATGTTTGGCAAGTATTTGGAGGTGCGTCCTCCCTTGCCAGAAGACACCGTACCGAACGCCGTCGCGAACCACGTTGCGAACGCTGTTGCGAGGCCCGCTGCGATCGCCGATACGCAAACTGTCGCGCAGCAAACAGCAAGCAAAAAAAAATGAGTGAGTTTTTGTTTGTTGCAATTGAACGTTATTCATCAACATAAAGGGTTTATCAGAAGAAACGGGTCATATTGAGTAGGTAGGTAGGTACATTATCATTACACACGTGAATGTAAAGAGCATGATAATATTATCTTCTAAACCAATAATGGTTCATTTGTTCTCAAGTTCTTGGTAGCATAATAATTATTGTTAGATATTTTCGTGACCATAATGTATCAACATTTTTGTTTGGGTTGTTCAATCAGAGTACTCATCATGATAATTTCGAGCCCAACAATCACATAAACAGTTTCATAAACTCAACAAAAATGCAATTGGCGAATGTCATCCAAGGGACAAGGCTAGTTTAATCTTGGTCTATTGAGTCCACTCCATTTCTTGAATAGAATACAAAACACAGGAAATAACCAATTCACGCCATTGCAACATAGCAATAAACCAACTTACTACCTAAGACTAGAAAACTCAAATTCTAAACTGGCCGCGTGCGTCCGCGTCAAGTGTTTAAAATAATGTGTGCAGATTCCAATACCCGACACTGTTTATCCATCCATAGTAACAATCTATACTATCTGGGTATATCAACATAGAACGATCCATACTTTATCAACTATGCATTTGGCTTCCCTCGTCGGAAACATTAACCAATCTACTTTTTCAGGTAGTATAATATGTGGTGTTTTAGATTTTCTTGAAGTCTCAAACATAAATACTCATGAATCTTCATTTCCAGTTTTTTCCAAAATAAAACATATTTGACATAATATGAGGGAAAGCAAACAGCATTCCGGATCCTCCAAAATAAGGTGCATGTATTTTCCTAAGATGAAGATCACCTTATTCCATGTAGTGACGTGAGATGTCTATATAGCAAACGGGAGTCATATAACTGTTATCAAATTGCAGTTTGAGTGAAATTTTAAATGACGTTTAGTTTATCGGTGAAACAATAAATAATATAATGATTATCCGAGGCTTGTTGAGGCATTTTTTTGTTATTTGGGACATGTTTCTAGATTTGTAATGAAGTCCTATCTATCTTTGTATGTATGTGTTTAGACATGTATATTCCGCGAGCGCAATAGAAGAAATATTTTTGCAAGGCCTATCTACTTGACAGATTATCGAGAATGTCCATGAAGTTTTGTGAGATCACCTTATTATCGAAATCTCTACATCTTTATCTTTGACTGTACAGGGTGTCCCAACGATAGAGTAAAGTAGGTTTTATCATATAGGATATGAAAAATATCAATATCAATTTGCGTCACAGGTTAGGGGTGTAAATAGCGTACATTCTGAAAATATTTGGAAACATACAGGGTGCGTCACAAAAGTATGGCACGAAAAAGTATGATTTTTTTAAATGGAACCCCCTGTATATTAATTGATATTTCAATTCTTTCTTCAATTTGGAACAAAAATTGTGATACAACTAATGTTCCTAGATTCAACCGTTATCGAGATACCGCGTTTTAAAAATGGCATTTTTGCAACTTTGACATGCTATAAAACTCAAACTATTCAAGTTAGAGAAAAATGGATTGCACATTTCTATCTTAACTTTTCAAGAGCTAGTCAAGGTGATTAAATCCATTATTGTGAAAAAATGTCAAAATGTGCCGAAAAAAGTTGACAGTTGACGTTACCTTCTATCCAAATGACAGAAGAGCTTGTAGTATAACAACCCCGGGTCCGTTCAACAAATTTGAATGAGGTAAGTTTGATCAAAAGAAGAGACACCCACGTTGTGATTTTCATAAAGCTACTTATACCTCGAATGCGCCCGACAAATCAATAATTTGGGAAGTTTGACTTAGAAGGTGGGATTATTAAATTAAACACATATTTGTAAGAAACCCTACTTTATTGAAAATATGGTGAAAAAGTGCCGTTCTCAGCCTGGAATTCATGCGGGGAAAGAGCACGGCAGAGAAACCCACAATCTCAATTCCAAAAACCGAACCATGCTGTACAACTGTTTTGTATTTTTAATGCAATCAATAAAATACTCGTTTTCTGTATCGAAACTTGAAGTTCCACGCTCAAGCAAATATACATGGGATCAAAAACCGGGAATCTCTGAGGTCCCGTACGGGAAGCAACCCAGGCAATTTGAGTCAATATCTCTAGATTGTTTGTTGAAAATAATGAGGTTCAGTACGGGAGGCAACCCAATTAGAGTTGGTAAAATGAAACAATATTTCTAGATGATGACTAGAAGATCTGTTGTTTTACTAGGATATTAACCCATCAGGGTGATAAAATGTCAAATCTAGAGCCTATACATGAGGTCCCTTAACTACGGGAAGCAACCCAACTCTAGTGAATCAGTCCAGTCAATATAAAGCATGCATAAAGCATAAAGCAGCAATAATTGTAGTGACAAAAATTCCAGTACGGAAAGAGAGCAATTTCTTTGTCTTGACTTTAATTTAAATCAAAGTTGTTCACACAGCATAAAACAGTTTGATTAAATACAGTAAATGCAATTACGGAACAATAAATCCAAAACCATCAGTACAAATTGGATAATCAACATTATTATAAATTTCATTTTACTAACCTGCAGATATCTGATTATCAACTTCAATTCACAATTATTCACCAAAATCTACAATTATCCCAAAAAAATGTGTTACTTTTCATCCATCGAAAAGCCCCCAAATTCTCTAACTATTATCTCCCGTTACAGAATGTCACAGAAAATCAATGTCATAATAAATGGAATGATCCGTTATTTTATACAAGTTGTATGGAACATTCAGAAACAAAATTAACATGAATCAAAAATTATATTTTGGATAGGTGGTTCTACTCAAGCTCTTGAAAAGTTAAGATAGGAAAGTGCAAACCATTTTCCTCTAACTTGAATTAGTTTGAGTTTTATAGCATGTCAAAGTTGCAAAAATGCCATTTTTAAAACGCGATATCTCGATAACGGTTGAATTTAGGAACATTAGTTGTATCACAATTTTTGTTCCAAATTGAAGGTAGAATTGAAATATCAATTAATATACAGGGGGCTCCATTTAAAAAAATCATACTTTTTCGTGCCATACTTTTGTGACGCACCCTGTATGTTTCCAAATTTATTCAGAATGTGCGCTATTTACACCCCTAACCTGTGAAGCATATTGATATTGATATTTTTCATATCCTATATGATAAAACCTACTTTACTCTATCGTTGGGACACCCTGTATATTGTAGACTAACCCAGCTATTGTTGATTAACAGGTTACAAGTGATAAAAAAGTAATCTGCGAAAATGTCGAAAATGATGTTGGGAAATAGGAGTTTAATTAGCAATGTTATTAACAATTACGCTTTTATTGAATAATATCAACATCTACTCGTTCTGCTGATGTTATAAGAAGAATATTTGTTCTAGTTAGTATAGCTCTTTGTTCCTCTTTGTCAAATCTAAGTACCTACCTACACTCAACAACTCTTCTAACATGGGGTGGAGTTTTTGGTTATCTTATTGTCTTCATAGATAGGTATAGGACAAAACATGATTAGTTCTGGGCTAGTAGACACTTTAAGCACGTCCTAAATTTCAAACGGATCCGTATCCGCATCAATCTGCGCATGCTCAGAATAGATGCGGGAGTTCCGATTCGTTCCGTTGCACGTATCGTTGCGAGCCTTTCATCGTATCCGTATCTGAGAACACATGTCAACTAATCGAATAATTATAACAAAACCTCTTCAAAACGGATAAACGAAAAATACACAAAGATCCAAACCAAATTAAAAATATGAACAAAAATCAATATATAGGTTACAAACCGCGAAGTTTGACAACTTTGACGTTTCACCAATCCGTTTAATATACGTAGAACCGATCGCTGCTTAAGCGGGTTTTATATGATCAACGTATGTCGATTCGTTTACGGATCTAGATGCGGATACGTAAAAAAATGTTTTGCTTAAAAATGGTTTGCTTAAAGTGTCTAGTACCTGTATGCCGGAGACGATACGGTAGAAATCACAATAAATATAGGTTATCTTGGGTGTATAATGGTTAGGGGGGTGCTATAGAGTTGACGAAGTATCTGGTGATTTTTCCGAATCGTTGGCAATGAGATTAATGTAGCACCTCATACCAAAATCCGTTCTCGCATCTCTTCAGTATGAGAGTTCGTTGTGTACTTGACTGTTTATTTCCATTTCCTTATTCTCTATTATTTTCACGGATCAACTTCGTACGTTGCTCGTGATGGAAAATTGCATAGAAGCAAAGTTGAGGAACGAAGAAACAATAACTCAGTAGGTTTAATTCCTTATAGAAAACCAACCTATCCATCAGTTTTCTCAATATGGATGGATTGCCCGAGATTTTATTCCAGATAGGATTGCCATATAAGATCTGTGAATGAGCTTAGCTGGCCAATTTTGTTCTTTTTGAACTGAACGTTCCTTCAAGGTTGAGCATAAGGCACAAGAGAAAGCGAATATATTCTTTCAACTTTTGCTCTATAAATGAATAAATGATCGTTTATTAAGCATTGCTTTACATAATGTATAAAAAATACTTATAAAGAATGATCTTTTCATTAAAGTTAATCTTAGGTATCAAAGATGTAAGTATATTTTTAATAAAAATGGAAATTGAAATAAAATATACGGACGTACAGGGTGATCCACCATAATGTTGCCCCCTCTAACTTTTTTTATCTCAAGTGACCCAAAAAATTTGAAAGTATGGTTATGTAGGTACTGAAACATACTTTTTTTCTACGTGTACAAAAATTTTGAAAAATCATTAGTATACCAGCGACATCAAAAAGTTTGTTTTTTTTTGAATGAATCACCCTATATCTAAATGGATTTTTGAATTCCTCGTATAAAATCATAAGCATAATTCATCTAACATATACCATATACTTAAATTCAACAGTTTTCGAATTTGAAACCTACGGTTTTTCACATGACGCCAGAAAAACGCATTAATTGGTGTCAACTCGGAGCGGTTCGGAGTTGGCAAAATTATTCTTTTGATTCGTTTAGGAAACTTCTTCTGAATTTTTGATTTGAAATAGTCCTTAAAAAAAATATTTGATGTCAACATTTTCAAATGCGAATATTTCAGAAACGTTTGAAAAATTGGGAAAAAAATTCAAATAAAGGGTGATACATTTAAAAAAATCAAATTGTTTGATTCTCCGGCATACTAATGATCTTTCAAACCTTCCTCACATTTAGAAAAAAAGTATTTTCCAGTACCTATATGACCATACCTTCAAATTTTAAGTGACACTTGAAATGAAAAAGTAAGGGGGTGCGACATTATGGTGGATCACCCTGTACAATGAACCAATAAATAAATACATAATTCACGATAAAATTTTGAAGCGGAAGACGAAATAAAATGAATAACGCATGGTCTAGTTCGCAACAGGATCAATGAATGTGCGTAATTTACATAAAAAAATTCTGATATCAGTGGAATCTTTTTCTAGCGATGAAGTCTTCTCCAAAAATTTTACTTTGATGTCAAGCCAAACTTCAAGGTATTTTATAGCTGTTTTAGGTTGTAATCGACTATCAAAATCTTGTTTTTTTTTCGGCGGAGAAGTTCGATAACGAGCGCCCAGTTTTCACATAGGATCCTGAGTAGTGTGGGAATCCCATATTAAGAATGTATACCCACCATCGGAATCATCGGAATCCATACAGTTTCGAAAATATTATTTCTGTGTAATTTTTTTTCTATCTTTTTTGTCAGTCTCGTTTGTCTGTTTTCATTGTATTTTGACATGAGAATATCTTTTAAATGTTTATATTTATTATTTTTTTTTCTGATAGACTTGCTATCGCAAGAGTTTCGAGGTAAAATACTTCTTGGTGCATAATAAAATTAATCTTCGATTTTCAATATTTTTTCATGAAATTTGTTACAGATCCATTTCAGGAGATGAAACATCCAGTGGCGTAGTCAGATTTTCTCTAAAAAAATCGCTAAAATGTTTTCTGGATTTTTCAGCCTCTAAATATGCTCTAGTAGGCCTTGGTTTTTGGAAAAAACAGGGCGACGTATGGCCTCAAAATACACCTTTTCCCTCTCCACATGTAAAAAAAAAATCAAAATCAATCAATAAATTAAAAAGTTATGAGGGTGGCCCGCTTTCAAATGGGCCACGCTGTATATTCAGACTTTCGTGATACGTGGATAGTATGGTATTTTCCAACATCTGGAAAAATACTCCAATGTCATGTCCCCTGGTAATGATAAAATAACATCAAGTATAGAACTTTTATATCATTTTCGAAGCATTCTTTCAAATAGACATGAAATTGAACGCATTTTAACCAAGAACTAGGTATAGAGTTAGTTACAACCAAAAGAGCAAACATTAAAAAAAATACCTCTAACATAGACAAGCAAAATCATAAAATATGAACCATGACAAATTACCTGTGGTTTATTTTGCTTTCATGACAGGTACATCGATATTGAATGGTCGGGTAAATGGTAGTCTTCACGTTACCTTAATTTGAAGTGACGCATAAATCAACCTGAAAAGTGTTCGGAGGCATGTTGTTGCGGGTGGCGGTGGTTACGCTGACATGCCGATTCCCATGTTCGGTCAAAATAGGTGATACGCTCTATCTAGGCTAACTGTGCTTTTGTTCTCATTTCAGTTTATTGGGTAGCTTCGTACCTTATCGAATCGTGTTTTATTTATATTGTAGAAGTGGATATCGTCTTTCCTGGAGATTTAGTGAATGAATTGGTTATCTAGTATCTACCACATCTAAAGGGCGCTCGCTCAAGGAGTTCATAAAGCGCTAATTGAGGCAATTGATTATTGGTCTAGTTTTGTATGTTTTGATTGTTTGAAGCTTCTTTTTCATTTTTCTTAAATATATCATATCATAGTTACTGTTCTTCAAAATGTTTCTATTGTCCTATTTAATATGGAAGTTTATGATCCATCCTATTATAGGGTGGCGTATATAAATCGAAGCGGTATTTCCAGGACGCGTATTCTCGACTTTAAGAAAGAGGAGTGCTACCCAGAAAGTTCTTGCTCATTTACAGTCCCTAGTAGAAAAACATTCCATTCTAGAAAAATCAATGGAAGAAGAAGCAAAGTTGGGGAACATTTATGGCAGTTTGCTCAATCAATGATATTCCGGAAATTTTGACGTACCTATAAGATTGTAATAGATTTGATCTACTCTCAAGTTTGCTTCATAGAAATGGATTCTGAATCGAGGCAATTGAGTCCTTGACTTTGACTTGTAGGTTGTGGAGTGGCGATGTGGTAGGAAGGGGTGGCAATGTCAATTATGTTATGACATAGATTCTAATCGACTCAATACATCCCTACCAATACCCACATCTGCTACAGCCTTTTCAACATCCGCGTTAAGAATATCGTTCCACAGCATTAAATCGAAATCTTCAAAACTCATCTCAGGTATATAAATATTTCACCTCAACTTTCAAATCTTAGGATCAAAACTCATATAACTCAAAACAATAACAAATAAATGTTGAGATTAGATCATAGGTTATAGAGGTTATCTCATCTACTCCCTTGCGCAATTCCCTGAGAGGTTGTCGAGAGAACTTGAACTGCTCTTGGGAACTGCTCCCTATCTCAAATTAATTTCAAGAATAAGCATATTTTACGTTTTCCAGAGACCCACGCCCACTTCCTCCGAAAAGTTCTACTCCCTGAAAATACAGAATACGGACCCAGAGTGCCTGTGAAGAGAACCTATTTTCCTGCAAAAAAAAAGAAAATAGATAAGATATTATTAAGGTAAAAATGACAGTATTAGATGCTTTAACCTCTGATTTTCACGCTAGCTGCCTACGACGCACGAGAGAATAATTGCCAAATATTATTTATCTGGATATTCCCCTAGATGAAGCAATCCGAAAAACAGGTTAATTTTCTTTTTAACAGGGTGGATAGGTAAAGTAGTCAAATTTGAAAAATCTTTCATATGTTGGCGTCAGAGGGCGAATTCGGCTGGAGGCCGTTGTAGTTCGACATATGGCGAAATGTCTATACTAGATAATATGCCACATGCCGTAATAAATATACAATTCGGCATCTGGATAACATGATTTAGACACATCCCGGAATGCCCATTCACGGCATAAGCCGATGCCGAACTGAAAACTGAGCATAGTATGATTGGGTACATCTGATGAGAGATTTCAAACACAAGAGAAGTTTCAAAAAAGAAGCTCCGTGCGCAAAAGTCGATAATTTATCGGCTGCCGACAGTGTTGGGAAGTCGCATGCATTACTCAGATTATGTATTATTTGTGTTTAATTTAATGTTGAAATTAAAGAAAGTTAGTTGTAACTTTGGGTTAGTTTGGGTTAGTTTGTGTTTGGTTAAAAATGGATGTCGCCTTTACGACATCCTTATTGTGAAATGTAACATTTACTTTTCAAGCTCTTGACTTTTACGCATGCGGAAGCCCAGAAGTACATTGGTCGTTGAGTCTGTAGCGACAAGTTTATTTGAAGTTAGAATGTTAATTCATAATGCAATCTATAGTAAACGCCAAACAACTTTGGATCCACGTCATCGTTGCCACCAAGCTCGTCGTTATGAAGTTTGCGGTGGCCAGATTTAGTCACTAGCAAATCACATTGGCATTTGCTGTAGCTAGTTGTGAGTTTGGTTTAGATGGGTTAGTTTGTGTTTGATAAAATATGGATGTTGCCTTAGCGACATACTTATTCTGAATTATTAAAGCAAAAAGAAAAAAAATAACAGGGAAAAGTTATAACATTCACGGTGCTCGTCATTTCATGCCATTTCGGTGACTATCGCTTGATTCGCAACGGTCTGTTATAGAAATGTGCACTTGGCGACATGACTAAACTAGGTTAGGCAAATGCCGATTTTTGGCATCTGGCATGTCTAGTGTGTACATTTGGCGATATGTCTAGATATTTCGGCCGTAGGCCGAATTCGCCATCTGTCTCCAACATATACATTGTCACTATTGGTTTTTGCGACTGCGTCTGAATATTTGATTGCCCGTATTAGGTCTTATTCTTATCTATACAGGGTGTCTCACGGTGACCGTCCATTAGAATATCTCGGAAAGTGAGACGATTGGAATCCTGAAAAATTGTATGGTAAGATTTTCGAATATGCTCTCTTCAAATGAAATAATAAAAACGTTGTCCGACTTCCGGTTATACCGGAAATATGTGTAAATTTGATTATTTTAAATAGAACACACCATATATTATAACATTTTTGAATTCTACGTGCAGTTCTGGACAGATTTGATTCATCATCTCCTACACCTGAGTATACCATGTTACTAAAACACAAAAGATATGATCAATTGCTGGACGAAATTAGAGTCAAACCGCGCATGTCGTCACCGCGAGTCAAAAGTGAGGTTGGATTTAAAACATCAATGACCTAATCTGTTACCTAAATACCATTTCCTGGTCAAAATTTGAACCGGCTCACGCATGACGTCCCCGCGTGACATTGTTTGTATAGGTTTGAGGTAGGTCACGTGATGACTTCTGAGGGGGACGTGCGAAAGTGTATCTTGTTTGTTTTGGTATCATGTTAGCCAAGTAACCTAGGTGACCTATGAATTTTGAGGTTCGGACACGCAATGACGTCTTCGAAACCTGCGCGTGAGCATATCTTGTTTCTTATAGTATCATGTGAGTATACAAGTTTTTGAAATATTTGAGATTATTGTCAAAAATGACGTCTGTAGGCCCCAATTTAAATATGAATAATTGTACCTATAAGAAAGCCTTTATTATAAAACTTGTGAAGCACCTTGTTGTAAGAGACCTACTATAAAAGATGTTGCACAATATTTTGAAAACTGGTAATTCAGGGTGGCCAAATATAAGATCAAAAATGGAATCGAGAAAACTGTCAAAAATCATTTTTTTTAAATGGAGACACTCAAATCTTATTATTACATAGTATTTAGCATTAAAAATAAAGATGAGTTTGTATCTAAATTTTGAAGTGGACAATGTTATACAAACATACCTTTATTTCCAATGCTAACAAGATAAAATTATAAAATTTGGTGGTTTCCATTTGAAAAGATTGATTTTTGGTAAGTTTTGTTATTTCATTTTTGATCTTATTTCTTTGACCACTCTGTATTAATAGTATAATAGTTATCAAAATATTGTAAATAATATTTCATTGTAGGTAGGGAGTCCAATTCAAATTCAATGATAAAGGCTGTCTTAAAGGGAAAATTCACATTTAAATTGGGGCCTACAAACGTAATTCTTGTCTGAAAAACTCAAATATTTCAAAAAATCGTGTACTCAGGTAAAGGACATGATACATCAAATATGCCTAGAATTTTATGTAGAATTCAAAATGTAATAATATATAGAGTGTTTCATTTGAAAGAAGATAGTTGACACCTACTTCCGGTATAACCAGAAGTCGCACAACATAGTTATTATGCTAATTGTGGAGAGCATCCTAGAAAATCTTACCATACGAATTTTCAGATTTCCAATCGCTTTATTTTCCGAGATATTCTAATGGACGGTCACCGTGAGACAGACACCCTGTATATTTAACCTTTATATTGTCAGTTCTGGTAATGTGGGATAAATTTGAACGATTTTAAGAGGGTTCCTGAGTATTGCGTTGGCGTTTGACATTACAAATTTAACAAAACCCAAATACAGGGTGTCTCACGGTCTATGGTACCTTAGACGTTTACGGAAAACTAGACATAGGATCAATCTGAAAATTTGGCTCAGCACATAATCGAGTATGATCTATATTTTAAAAATATTTTCAGTTCTGCAGTGTTGCCGCTTCTACCCAAAAGTCGTGGCAACTTTCTTATTTTAAATGGACCACCCTGTATATTATTATTTTTTTGGATTCCTTGACTGATTCTAATCACTTTTGCTTGATATACTTCTATACCTATCGGCAGCGGTTTTCGAAATATGAATTAATTTATAATATTTTTGTCGTAAAACACATCAGTGGATTGAGTTCAATAATTTCGTACTTGAAAACGGTGGAGAGTTGAAACTGCTATGCCGACTAGAGAAAGGTAGGTTTATATGGTTCCAATGGAGAAACCGATCTGTAAATATACAGGGTGCTTCAAATTTATTAATCTTTTTGCTATACACAAAAATGATAAAAAAGCTATTTTTTCAAATCGAACCCCCTGTATAATACTTGAAAAATGAAAAGACCAATAAATTTCCTTTCGAATGGTATCCCATATTCCTATACCTAAACCTTCAGGTTCTACAAGAAAAATGCATTTGTCTAAAAAATAAATTATATTGGTATTATCGATATGAAACATAATGTAGTTGCAGTTAGCTACTAAAAATAAATTGTTATTGCTGTGTGACCTGGCAACTATAGGTTGCCCTAGAAACTACATTATGATTCAAATCATGTATACCAATATAATTTATTTTTTAGTAAAATGCATTTTTCTTGTAGATCCTGAAGGTTTAGGTATAGGAACATGGGATACCATTTGAAAGGAAATGTATTGGCCTTTTTATTTTTCAAGTAATATAAAGGGGGTTTGATTTGAAAAAATTGATTTTTCATCATTTTTGTTTGAATGAAAAAGATTAATAAATTTGAAGCACCCCTGTATATTTTCAGATCGGTTTCTCCATTGAAACCATATGAACCTACCTTCCTCTAGTCGGCATAGCAATTTCAACTCTCCACCGTTCTCAAGTACGAGATTATTGAACTCAATCCACTGATGTGTTTTACGACAAAAATATTATAAATTAATTTATATCTCGAAAACCGCTGCCGATAGGTATAGGAGTATATCAAGCAAAAGTGATTAGAATCAGTGAAGGAATGTAGTTCCGTTATAGACGTCCAATAAGTCAACGAGAGATGCCTCAAAATAACCCTGAAGTCGATGGGAAGAGGATTGGTGGTTGTTGCAGTGTAGTGTATGCACATACTGGCGACGCAGCAGAGCTGATCAAAGACGACTTCTATAATATGTCATTATTTCGAAAATCAGAAACAGTCAATCAATACCAAGAACTCATTTTGACAGTTGACCTAAATGCTCACACAGAACCAAAATTTGTACGTAAAATTGATAAACAGTGCTCGTCAACTTTTTGAACATTAATTCAACGATTTCGTCACTGTTACAATGACTTCTGCCTCATAGATTGATAAAAGAGAGCACTGAATCAATGAATGAGCGAACACTGATCAATGAACGTGGAACATCAAATATTGATCTCTCTTTTCATCAATATAATATTCAAAATTTTTTTCGTCTTCAAATCAATGAATACTTGGTCATAGATACATGAACGGTATTCATAAAATTCAATAAACATCCTTCGTTGTTCCAATGTACACAAAACATTGATTTTGCGAACCCGACCATTGATCTGCTGAAGATACGCCTGAGTTAATGCTGTCGATTGTTGAATTAACCACCAAAGACATTAATATTATGACTAGAGGTAGTCGATGCGTTCAATTGACGCCAAATTTGCACTACTAGAGTTACTGGACGCCAAGCCGTGAGGATCGAAGTTTGTCTTTCTCTGCTCTAAAAAAGTTGGGTGAGTACTACTAGTGAGTAGAGGAATCTTACCTTTTTCTGAATTTTAGTGATATCCGAGGAAATATCCAGACTGTGGATAAACAGAGCAAGTTTTAGAAACTTGATGTGAGCCCACCTATTTCTATTTACAGAACCAAGATACCTACATCAAATTTATGTACGAAGAGGATAATTTTGAGGCTAAGATGAGTTTTAAGATTTATGAAACTATACTTGTCTTGCAACACACTTTAATCGAGAATGTTACACCGATATTCAAAAATTTGTCTAAACATTCAACTTGCTGCAAAAACCGATCCACGCAATGAATGTGAAGACCTGTGAGCATAGATCAATGATCAAAGTTCATTGATTCAACGTACAGCAGTAATAAACCAATGTAATTGGGTTCGTAATATTAATAACCAGCGTACATAGATCCATGCTCACTGTTCATTGATTCAACGTACAGCAATAATAAACTTATGTTTCTCAGCTCGTAAAATCAATTACTTCCGATCATGGGATTTATGCTCACTGTTCATTGATTCGACGTACACTCGTCATTACCTCGCGGACAGAAAAATCCACGTACGAACGTTCATTCTATCAATGTCGCCTGTAGTCGGCGCAAAAACAATGTTCTCATTCCTTGATTTGATGTACATTTTTATTGATATCATGTACTTTTTTCGTTCAGTGCAAGTTGGTTTACGAGACAAGGATGCCGTAGTGAGACGATTCGGGGAAAGAGTGGTTGATGATAGCAAAGTTTACTAATACTAAACAGTTGGATCACTTTCAAAAAGCGCGCGAAACCGGCTTCTTTCGTCCACCTCGGTTCTCTGGGACAGCCTGGGACTCATTAGTTCGGAACGTTTTTCGGCCGCTTTGAACAATTTTCACTTGGCGGGATTCTTTGATGCCGTTCGCTTTGATCGCGCGGCCGCTTGTGATACGGGTTTTTAATAAGAGCCGACGACAAATGACTCAACTTATTGTGTATTAGTAAACTTTGATGAAAGTGGAGACAGACCAATAAACTTATGCAAAAAATATCTAAAATTAATGGATACCTTTTTCAACCACAAGAGACCTGGGAGAGACCGTCCATGGATCAAAAAACTATATTAGAAACTATATGTTATTGGAATTCGAAAATAAAAGCATGATACGAGAGTATTGAACACATTTCGAGAAAAACAAAAATACACATTGGAAAATCAGTAGTCGGACACGTGGAGTTTGGGTAGTGAATGCCGACATGGAACAAGGTCTAGATGGGGTGAAAATGGACTACTTAAGATGGACCGCCGGAGTATCCAGAATCCAGAGGATTTCCAACGACCAGATTGGTGTTAGGATGGACGCAACGGAAAACGTCAATAGGTAAATTCCAAAGCAAAGACTAAGCTGGTTTGGACACCTCATGAGAATCAATGAAGACCGGTGGCCCCAAAAAAAAAAATTCCGGTGGTTTTCTTCCGGTAAACGCAAAAGATGATCTTGGAATGAGAGCATGAAGAAGGTCATGCCAGTCAAGACGCTTTGGATATAAGAAGATCGAGATACGGATTGTAAAGGCAGCCCGCGGCTGTATATGATATATTATACATGATTTTGAGTCCTCCTTCGAATGGTGCTAGCCATTTGCATCTGGAAACTACTGAGTCAAATATTTTATTTTAACACTTTTTCAAAACGCGACGTATAAAATATTTTTGCGAACTTGTGACTAGCCACTTGACACCATTTTAATACTGCTGATAGGTACATAATATGTACAGGGTGACAGGGTGGGCAACTAAGAATGCGAGGTACTGTATCTGGACAACTATTAATCGTAGAGGCTTGCGGCAAAACATTTTATGACTAAAACGGCCAAGAGAAATACCTGGAAAATATTTTCAAGTTTCTGAAATGGTCACTAGGGGGTAGAAAAATAGGATATTTATAGAATTTTGCCCAATGAAAATATATCGGATATCATTTTCATATTAACTGACTTTTCACCTACACTTTTTGTATAAAACCTTTTTTTCTATCTACCAAAATAAAGGGGCGGGGGAAGTTCAATTATTTTTTTAAATAAACGGAGATTTCTGCCGTTACGCTTGACCAATTTTAACCAATTTAGGCTCATATGAAAGAGCATAATCTGCACTACAAAATGCTTGTTTGATTTTGAATTTGTAACCTTCGCCGTTGGCGTCGCCGCTAGATGGCGTTAATTGAAATGAAAGCATAGTTTTGAGTTTTTGCCAAAAAATCAAATGTAATGCTATATTTATTTCTATATATTTTGAAAAAAGATACATTTTCCTATTGATTTGAAAAAAAAAGACAAAAAAAAATAATGTTTTTTTTATTTTTTTTCTTTTTTTTTTTCATTTTTTTAATAGAATAATGTGACCTGTTTCAAAATATATAGAAAAGGTTATATCATCACATTTGATTTTTTTTTAACAAAACTCAAAAATATGCTTCCATTTCGATGAACGCCATCTAGCGGTGACGGCGAAAGTAACAAATTCAAAACCAAACGAGCATTTTGTAGTGCAGACTATGCTCTTTCATATGAGCCCAAGTTTGTTGAAATTGGTCAAGCGAGACGGGTGAAATCTCCGTTAATTTAAAAAAATATTGAGCTTCCCCCACTCCTTTATTTTCATAGATAGAAAAAAATGTTAGGTGAAAAGTAAGTAAATATGAAAATGATATCATCGACATATTTTCATTGAACTAAATTCTATAAAAATCCTATTTTTCTACTTGGTGTTGGTTGTTACACCCCCTAGCGACCATTTCAGAAACTTGAAAATATTTTCCACGTATTTATCTTGGCCGTTCTAGTAATACATTTTTTTGCCTCAAGCTCCTTCGATGAATAGTGTCCCAGATACAGTACCTCGCATTCTTAGTTGCCCACCCCGTACATTGTAATAATGATTGCATGGGATTTGCAGATTGACATAATTGGCTTGGCATTTCAAAAATTATTTTCTTGCTGGGTTGATAATCCTCTACCCTGCTGATTAGTTGAATAATGATGGATAGTTCTCGACCTTCACTTTCAAAAAATCACTTTCGATATAAACAATCAACGAATTCGAAAAAATGCTTTCTCAATGTCAAGACAAAGAGTAATTTAGTTGTCCATAAAGTAATAAGTTTGGTGAAAAATTACTTATAATCATCTTTATATGTATAGGTACAGGAATTTTGAAGGCGAGAAAATCCAATAATTGAAGTATCTAATGGTTACGACTAGTTGATTGGAAATTGAATTGAAACAGTTCAATATTGTGATTAGATCAGACTTTATCAAAACATTATCGTTGAAATGTTATTCAAATCACTGCACACATACAAACAGAGATCCATGCAAAGATAGCATGTCAGCCACTGATTGTGGACACACTTTCCAAAAATTACGTTCCGCCAGCTTCGCGCCAGCCTAAGCTGAAACGCAAACTTGTGTTTTAGTTTATTATATTTTGAGACATGAAATATATTCCCATTGTTTGTGGTTACGAGTTTACTTTTATTGTTTACGCAAAAAACGCCTATTTATGTATTACAATGGTCGCATTCAAAAAGTGTCACTGATCCTGCTCTTGTTATTGTTCGATGTCTCAACCAATACCTAATTATTGTGTGGAAACAACATGAATTGTAGATATACGATAAATCAACAATTATTAATTGAATGAAATATACTATTTTCATGAAAATATCATTTATTAAAGGAGTTCTGAATAATTATTGTCAGTATTCTTAGAAAAAAGCGTGATATTACATTTTTTATGTTAATTTATATTTGTGTGTGAGATAGTTTTTGGCATAATGTGTAGATGATACATTTGACATCAGTAGAAATAGGATTCACTCTCTCTAGCACATCGAGGGTGTTTTAAGGGACTCAACTATTTTGCGGTTCACTGAATCGCTTTGACTATTGAATACATCGATTCATCTACATTTTATAAGTGGAAAAGGTTCTCTTTCTTGGTGTTTCTAGGGTTAATCATTACAGCAACTGATGAAAGCATAGTTGTCGTTTTTATAATACTCAAGCCCTCGACTTTATTGGCGAGAAAAACTGGATACTTGATCAAATTGAATAATAATCGTGTAAGTGAAACTATGTCTCAATAGGCACAGACATCGTGCTTCTGCTGGTGACAAAACACCACCACATTAACTTGTTGTGTGACCTTCACTTTTGGGGTTTTGGGGCCTATTTATATTTTCTAAATAACATCTGTTTTGTCAACAGTTAACATTCAAACCTACAAAATATGTCATAAGATAAACATCAGAAAAATGCATTGATAATTCCAAACATGAGAACTTAATACCGATTTATGCCGTGGTCACACCTTCTATAATTTTCATTAAGCACATCAATAAAATCTAGCTAATAAATTCCATATGCAGCATACATGAATAAAATTAATAAATTTAACTTGGTACACAAATTAGCTGCTAAAATTCTTCCCGTGGTCGCGTAACTGTACCATCGCCGGTATATTTCGTAAATTGGTTACAAGTTTACCACGAAATCAGCTAATATCGTCTTCGTAATGTCTTACAGTAAGTATGTGAATGCAGAAGCTAATTTTATAATGATTTAGACGAAATCTGGCTCAGCTGATACGATACGTCCTGTTGCAGTTGCAGACTTTCTTATGTTAGGTCTAGTTATATTTTTTTATTCAGAAATATTATTGAGGTTTATAATATGTGACGTAATATACTTTTCGGTTGAGTTTTTAGCAAGCTGCAATTCACAAATAACAGTGACTTTCACTGTCGCGTGTCATAATATGACACTCAGGTCCAAGGTTTCTATATAAGAGGTTGCCTCACTTCGCCTGAGGTAAAGACGGAAGGGGGAAAATATGACGTCATTTGAGGCTAGCGGTCTAAAACAGTCCGCATTCTGTCATTTGAGTGTCATTCCTGTCATGCAATTGAATCGGACTGCATCGTGTCGTGTCATTCGATCAATGATTGATAAAACGTTGAATTTCTTGCTAATTTTATCATTTAAATCGAAATAAAATATTAATAGAGGTGTAAAGTTATCTTTTGGGACATTATTACTGTATATTATTGGTCAAGGAAGCGAAAATACTGTTCCAAATGTGAGTATTTTCTATATGTATATTCAAAACATCAACCCCCACATTTCCACAACTTTTTAACTATTATTTTATATTAGTCCTGCCTAAATATACTGAGAAATCTACTATTAAAATATAATGAAAGCTAAATTTAGGTAGAATAGAATAATTGAACACATGTGAACAAACTCTATTATGATCATTTCTAGACACACCTACCTTCAAAACACTATATTTGATAGACAAATCCAAGGATAGTACACTTATAAACAGTTTTCAAAACGTAAATGGATAATTTCACAAAAGAAAAACCATCGACAGCAAAAAATTTCTCGTCCACCTGGAAATAAATAGTGAGTTTATGATATTGATAAATGACATTCTTGATTTCATGATGGAATGGTTCGAGAAATGGCCGCAGTGGCGCTACAGTAGACACAAATGACGTCATGACCGTAAAAGTGAGGCAACCTCTTATATAGAAACCTTGACTCAGGTCAGCATGGCGACGCAGTGGCGTCGTGGCGATGGCCAGAGATCTTTGCCGGCGTCATGAAACTTCTTATAAACGTCATACGTCAGAATTGTGATACAAATTGCCTTTGTTTTTACCAAAAAAATGGCGTCCTTGAAAATCATTGTAAATCCTTTTGAATTTGTGAATTCAACATAATATGCAGTAATCAATAGAAAAAGGCAAATTTAAAATAATTTTTTATAAAGAAGGATCATGAATTCCACGCATCCCCAAAAAACTTGTTACTGTAGCGATCTGCTAGGTTGTGGGTGGCCAAGAGTCTTCAATATATACTCAGTTTTATAACAAAAGTATATTTTTTCAAAAAAATATTCAAGATTACAGTCTTAAGAGATATAAATTATCAAAATGACTTTTCAACTGACAATTATCTTGTACCTTCTGTGACAATAGCAGGCATAAAGAATTCCCTATAGAGCTTTTTCGTAAATGAGCAATAATGTTTATGTTGGGGACCAGTATATCCACCATACAGCGCTGAAGTCGCCATTCATGACAAGATTGTCACGTGAATGTCAAGTTGAGTTCTCGAGTTTGTCAGTGTCAGTCAGCCATATTTCATGATTTTTGAAAAAATACTATTAGTTATCCTCATTTTGTCTGTAAAAAGTACTAAAACGTACCTGAAAGCACTAGAAGTGAGCAGTGAGCATATTCAGAA
Source organism: Orchestes rusci (assembly GCA_958502075.1). Taxonomy (NCBI): domain Eukaryota; kingdom Metazoa; phylum Arthropoda; class Insecta; order Coleoptera; family Curculionidae; genus Orchestes; species Orchestes rusci. The sequence continues at coordinate 52,503,971 of OY293304.1, forward strand.
GGCATTGATTTCCTTAATCAGAACCTGGGCTACTTAGGCAGAAAGTGAGAACCTGAACAACTCAAAACTTGTCTATGGACAATGAAAAAATGTACAATATACACCTAGTTTGCGGAAAAGATTTTTTTGAGGATTCAATTAGGTACAGGGAACCAAGATTGGCTTGAAAAGAACTGCTGTTCCTACTTGTATCAACCTAGTGAGTTCCTGTTCCTAAAATATTAGATGAATATGTATTGGAACCAAAATACTAGTTTTACATGGCGAGTGCCATGTAGGTAGCATATTTTTGAATGAGTTATTAAGGTTAGATAGGGATTTTTCGGGGGATTTTTTTAGAACTTGTTCTGATTATAATAGGTAATAATTAGGTGATTAACTTTTGTATTGTTTTTATTTGTAAAATTTGAATGAATGAATGATGAAAAATGAATAAATATACCTATGTATGTATTTGCAAATAATTTCTCGGGTGTTCGTATTATCATGAATAATTTTGTGAATTATTTTTTGCCTACAAAAATCTTTTTGATGTTTATTCGGAATAAATTGTTTTTCTTCCATACGTGAGATGAAAATTATTTTTTTCTTATATCCATCAAAAAGATCTTTACAAGCACAAAAAGGTTCCACTACCTATTAAATCCATATTTATAATATCCCCCATTTAAATTTGGCGCCATTAGTTCCCAGTCCATCCACTCCACTGGTGGCGCTAACAATAATCCAACGTCACTATTGTCAGACGGCGCTCTATAGGGGTTTCTTTATGATAGCAGGTACTAATAAAATAGCGTGTATAGTGATTATTATCAGATACTTTTTGCACCTCTTAGGCCCAGTTTCACAATGTCTGGTAACCATTTTGGTGACCTAACCAAATGCGTTCACAGTAACCAGTGGTTAAGGCATGTATCGTTTCACAGCGAAAAAATGAGTGTTGGTCAATTAACCACTGGTTATGGGAAGAATTTTCAGTTTTGAAGACTTTGATGTGAGAAGTCGCAATTGATATTGACAAATGTCACAACAACAACAAACGATTGAAGTTTTCAAATATTTGAATAAATTCGAAATTGGATGTCATTCCTACTATTTTTCCAAAAATCCTTGAAATTTCTGATATTTGGTGTTGTAGTTTGAATTGTATTCTGACGGTAAGCTTTATAAGGTACAGTTTTGATTTATTAAGAATGAAATTGTCTGTGGCAACTTGAGCCTCATTTGTGTTATACATTTTCGCAGCTCTCGTTATTGATTGCGTCCGGGACCTGATGATTTTGGGTCGGCGTACTATATCTTTCTCATCATCTTTGAATGCATTGATGTCACATAAATCCATTATTTTACTCTACTCTACTTGTGCTTATTTATTGTGATTGGTAAAAATATTGAATTTAGTATTGAAGAAGCAGGAGGCAGACCTCAAAAAAATGTCAAAATAGTCATAGTTAGGTTATGTTCCTTTGGTTTGTGCTCAACCAGTAGATTTTCCTCTGGTCAACTTGACTAATAGATAACTTGAATAGTAAGCTTCACTATCGAATGTGAAACAGTTTATCATCTTTAACTCAAGGTTAAGTCATAACCACATGGTGACCAGACATTGTGAAACCCTAGGTTAAAATAACCTTAGTTACTTCATCCGTTATGGTTAACAATATTAAAAATGACATTTACTTCATCCGTTATTAAGAGAGATTTTGCTCCACAACGATTTTACTTCATTCGTTATCTTGAGACGGCGCAACAGCCAAAACTGATGACAGTTTTCGTAAATATACTTCTTCTTAATTGTACTTATTTCGCTAGTACTTATTTCTATATCTGTAATCAATTGTTTTTTGAAAAATCAGACATACGTAAACGAAAGCAGAACAATTCTTATGAATATAGATAAAATGAACTTCCAAAAAGCACGCACTTTGAAATACACAGCACTAGTGCTAAAAAACGAGTTCCACTTTCGTCTTTCAACTATTTTTAGATCATCTACACATTACAGATAGACAGACACACACAAATTAGTTTGTGATGCAAAGAGGTTCAAAGCATGAACAACAAAAGTATTTATGATACTTCAAAAGCAAAGAAGTGAGGTTAGGTCGTTTCTGGTCGAGTTCCGTGGTTGAGTTCGTGACAAGGTGTTTTAGGTAGTTGAGTAGATCAATCCGCAAAAGTATAAGCTGGAGTGACATTTTCAATCTCTACTTTCACTCCTGTATCGTCCCGAGACAAGGAGAAAGAAAATGAGTTTGTGTCATCTAATGCAGGCAGCAAGGCATCTGGTCCTCACCAAAGGACATGTTCTTCCGGTTTGGCCAGAATTTGGAGATAGTTTCGGCTCAGAAGTCAGTTCTTTATCTTGATCATCAGTTGAGGCCTGAGAACATTGAGAACTGATGTTTGCAGCTTCATCAGGAAGAAGGATGATCGTCCTTATTTTGCCAGGTCCACCACGTCCTCTTACAGCCATATGCACCGTATGTGAGCTTAGCCAATCTCGATTAATTTTAAAAGTTAGATTAAGCGGTGTTTTGTATGCACCGAAGAATTCGCTGCAAGGATCGTTAATCCCTGGTGAGACATTTGACAACGTCACAAAATAACCTGGAAAAAAATATCAATTACAATTTTGAAATTTATGTTGAGTGATTCGTATTGAGTTTTGCTATTTGCTTACAAGTTTTAATGAAAAATGAGCAACTATATGGATCAGTTACATCTGCAAGCCTGATATGACGTTTAGCAAACATTAGCCAAGGGGTTTTTCTTGTAAATTCAATATTTGGTGTAGGTATCAACTTTTATTCTTGAATCATTCCTATATTTCCTGTTCCTCTTTTCTTGGGCTTAGATTTCATGATAGTGAGTGATTATATTATAATATTATACTGTATACCTGGTCTAATACAGCAAGAATAACAATCCCATCCCCCTGATGATAAATAAAAACATCACTTTTCACAACACAAAAAAATATATATTTTAGAAGAAACAAGTGTTTAATTAAATGATTTTGTAAGGAATGCCCCGAGGAATGCCCATTGATAAATAATTGACAATATTGTATAATTCTCAAAATCATTATCTGCCTACTTTGAAATTATTACAAATATGTACATCTTTTGGAAAACGCATCGTTTGACAACTCAAGGAAAGAGGAAAAACAAATATAATTAAGTAAAATGATTTCTTATACAGTGTGTCTAGAATAAAATGATGTACATGGGAATATTGGAAACGGTAAGAGATACGGCGTCGCTTGAATGGAAGAAAAGTTGCGTATTTGTATGCCCAAAAATAATCTACGTTTGTTTTATTTTGAATCGATACCGTGATGTAGATACAGGGTGGAAAAGAAAATGTCCATATTCGAAAAACTACAAAATTTTGCTTATTATAAAAGCCAATATTTTCAAATTTACAGGATATGGGTAAGAGGAAATGACGATTCTAAAAACGGCATCAAAAAATGTTGTAGGCCCACGATGTTGCGTCCGGCCGAGGCCAACTTTGGTTTTTCTTATGGAGGCCATATTGAACTTCTCCATTTTCATGGTCCGTATTGAAAATAATTTCCAAAAATATGACTTCCATAAAAAAAACAGACTTGACTTTGTCTGGACGCAACATAGTAGGTCTAGAATTTTTTTGACGCCGTTTTAGAATCGTCGTATCCTCTTACCTATATCCTGGAAATTTGAAAGTGTTGGGTTTTATAACAAGAAAAATATTGTGTTTTTTTCAAAATGAACCTTTTCTTTTTTCACCCTGTATGAACATAACGAAATCGATTCAAAATGAAACAAAGGTAGAATATTTTTGAGCATACAAATACGCAACTTTTCTTCCATTTAAGCAACGTCGTATCTTTTACCGTTTCCAATATCCTCGTATAGTCCCATGTACATCATTTTATTCTGGACACACTGTATAGTTGATAAAAACACAAACCTTCTTATATTGGGATTTCTGTTATAAATTGGAACTTGGATGAAGTCAAGAAAATTGAATGAAAAAATCTCATTTGGGAAAATAAATAAAAAGTGATGAGACCATCGGTTTGAAAGGTTTTTATTTTAGTTTATCTTGTAGAGAGGATTAGTATCTAAAGCTTGAATAAAAAAAATAAATCAACAAGTCTATTTGTTTATGGGAGTCTGGGTTTACCCATAAACTTAAAATTTTGAATTGAATTAGAATAAGACAAAACTTTGAGATAGGTAGACATCAGATACCTCTACAGGATATAGATAGGTAGTTACCTACTCTCAACACCAATCCAAATTGAGTCGATCGATTGAATGATAAAAAATCATAGGTAAAATATGCGGTAGATATCCGAGTGTGATAGGTACACTGTTTTTTTTTGTACCTACCCAAGGTTAGTTGATATATCAATTAACCTTGGTACCTACCCACAAAAATGGGTACCTATTCAATTCAATATTCTATCGAGCAATTCGCATTATTATGAGTGTATTGTGGAGCAATAGATATTGCTTGATATTAAGATCTATTTGGATAGTACTCATTGACTACCTATTGGAATTGGAAAAGAATCACCAATCGATGATTTTTTAAAAATCTAAATAATCCTCCGTTAATATTTCACTCTCATAGTTTTGTCTTTAGTCGCAAAACCGCAAAATCTCTACAAAAAACATAAACAAATGAAAGACTAGGTTAGAATTCGTTGAAATTCTTCGATTAAGCCTAGAAAATGGGGCGATCAGAGTTAAGCGACCGATTCAGGCTTAAGCGCTGCGGTGCATCAAAAAATTGGAATATAATCGCGATAAAGACTTCATCCGGATTAGATTTCTACGGTGCATATAGCAGTTAGTGTCCCGAATGAAACGTCCCGAAAAATGTCTATTTTCAGATTTGACGTATTTTCGAAGGTATGAACATTGAACGGCTTTGTTGCATGATTTGTTGAAACTTTTATCAACATGATTGCTTGTAGAAGGCTTCCGCTGTTCCGAAACTTCAAATAAAGTTTGTTCAATCGCTTTGGTCTCTTCAATGAGTTCGTTGAATGAATGTATGGATTCCCTGGTAAGTTCCTCTTTGATATGAGGATTCAATAAACAATAGACCAGCTGCCCATGCTCTGAAATAGCAGTTACTCCTTTCAAATGTGAGAGTGATGCACGAGCATGACTGACAAAAACAGCAGTCTTTCGGTGACCGTGTTCATTGCAAAAGAGTTCTCAATAAATTAGATGAGAAGGCTTATGCCCGTTTGCACCGTTCCCTTGAACAACTGTTCAAAAATATAAACAATGATTATTTGTAAAACGTATTGCACCGTCCAGTAAACAATGTTCAACGACCACTAAACGATGATTAAACTAAACAGCCATATTTGGACGTTTAAACTTCAAATGTATTGATTAGCATAGCAATTTTTGCGGTGAGCAGTGCGTGATTTTTTCCTGGATTTATTATTTCGAATATTTCTATAGCTCGTGTCATTTTGTTCAATACACATAATGGATCTTGACGATTTTGATGATATTTTCATAAATGATGATTTGGATATTTTGGACATCATTGATTATTTCCTTGAAAAATGTATGCCAGAAAAAACCATTTTCACGATTTGGATGATTCAACATTCTTCAGACGTTTTCGTTTGACAAAGAATACAGTTTTATATTTTTACTCTCGTTAATAGCAGAGAACCTGAGACAATGCTTCCGAACTTCTCTTTTTCTATTTTCATAAAATCGTTTAATAACTTCAGTAGTTCTGAAAGTACAGTTGATAGCAGCGGAGTTCACCTCCGCCGCGATTCTCTCCCATGTCTTCTGTTTTTCCTGATTCGTAATGTGATCAGTCTTTTTGTTTTCTAGTACGTGCTTATATTTGGCACAAATATTTGCGATTAAAAGTTTTTCATCATTTGAAAAACTGATGCACCGTTGTCTCTTCATTTTCGTCGTCGTCGTTTCCAACTAAATCCACTCAACTTAAGACCGGCACTAAAGAAATTCAGATGAAACCGTTGAACCGTTCACAATATGTATTTTCAAACCGAAAACAACGAACAAAAATACTCGAAAGTCGAAAGTGAAGTGAAATCACAACTGACACTGACTATTGACTAAGGTTAGGTATGTTCGGTTAGCTTGGTTAGCTATTAGCTACCACACTGAAGTTAGCAACACTTGTGAAATGCGTTGTTGACAAGTTGTTTTCGCTGATTACCTAAACGGTGTTTCATTCTTTGCGGTACAAACCTTATGAAATCTAATCAATGATTAAATTAAACAATTGATTAGTTAATCAACGTTTAAGGCAAGAACGGTGCAATCGGGCATTAGAATATCCATATGCATGTCTCAAAGGAACAATAGCGTCTTCAAACGTCGCAATAGTTGAGATTTGATTCCTTGCCACCAAATGGCAGATGCATCTGTCAATATCATCGAAAGTTCTTTAACCGCATGTTCATCACCAATATTCAAACGCACTTTATAAACAGATATACTGTCAATGCATAATTCAACATCATTTGGTATTGGTATGGTTGGGGGGGCAAACCACTGCCCGGCGAGTAGGCCTTGAAGGCCCTTTTCGCCAACCCCAGGACCATTGCAGTTCTAACTAAGTTGATGATGGAGAACATCACCTAGTTATATATTGAACTAGCAGGACCAATTAATTTAGGCTAACTATTAAACTTTTCGACTGTCAGTTATTGATTATACTGCAGTCTACTCAGTAGCGTTAGCCAGTGAGAGTGCCACTAAATACAGAACAGAAAATAATTTCTGCCCACCGCGGGGCTCGAACCCACGTCAATCAGAACTAATGGTCTCTCAAGCCGGCGTGTTACACGCTCGGCCACCGCGTCCCTTCAACATCATAGTCTGAGCTTTCATCAAAACATGACTTACAATGAGTAAAATTAGCATTGGATGGACTCACTTGAGCAGGTTGTGACTGTGTCAAATTGTTATTTTGGATGCCTGCTAATGAGGTTTGGAGCACTCCTAAATCCTCACAATCTGCTGAATTGGACTTGGTGCTTTAAGTCTAGATTGCTCGTCTTCAGACATTGTGGAAATAACTAGTAGACTTTTCTTTGATCTTAGGAACATTCACGTTGAGTGGGATTCTGGCCCCACGTTGGGCGCAAATTTGTAGCGATCTGCTGGGTTGCGAGTGGCCGAGAGTCTTCGATACTCAGTTTTATAACAGAAGACAGAAGTATCTATTTTTAACAAAATATCCAAGATTACAGTCTTAAGAGATATATATCATCAGAATAACTTTTCAAGTGACAATCCTCTTGTACCTTCTATGACAACGGGGAGTATGATTGAACGTTTACGTTAACTCAACGCATCGATTTCATCATGGTAACGCTGTGGACAAATGGAACATTTGCATCAGTGGAGAATCCTAACAGAGATACGTTAAGTTAACGTAAACGTTCAATCATACTCCCCATTGGAGTGATTGACCGTTTACGTTGACTTGATGTTTGCATTTCACCATGGTAACGCTGTTAGCAAATGGAACTTTTGCATTAGTTACCAGATACCCTAAATAGCAGGTACTAATAAAATGGCGTGTATAGTAGTTATTATTGTATAAATTGGAGTGACTGGTACATTACCTAATTTGACACTGACGCCATTTTTTTGGTGACAAAAGGTAACAAAACCACTCACATTGTATCTTTCCTTTTCTCTTATCCAACGATAAGACATAGAGGATTGGAATAGTTATTCACGTTACCAAGACGGTGAATGATATTTTAAAGTCAAGATGTTTATGGACGACTCGACGAAGGAGCCGAGTCCGGAATTTCTAGATGAATAGTTCAATGATATATGAGAGCTGTGTATCGTACATTGTATTGTTTTATAATCCGACTTTTTTTTTAAACGGTTTAAGAGAAAAAGTGCTATCTTATTGTCAAAGCATACATTAAGGGGACGTTGGTGGATGTCCGTCTCTTATTCTCACCATGAGATGGCGACAGACAATGATATGATAGGCTACTTATGTTAGCAACATTTTATGTCAAGTTTTTCATTTAAAACCATGAGTTGGCGCAAGTTAAACCATTCTACCGCTCAGCTAATATAGATAGATTACATATGTTACCAACATTTTATGTCAAGTTATTAATTAAAATCATGAGATAGCACCAACCAAACTATGCTAACAATGAAATCTCACATTCTTTGATTATGCAAAATGTCATTTTAGCGAAGTAGTGAAGTGAATTTTTAATCACTGTCTCTGATGATGTGAAGTGTCATTTACCGGTAAATGATACTTTACAGTACAGTATGAAATAAAAACATCTATATAAGTGATGTGGGCAAGAGAAATGACTGGAAACTACGGTTCTTTGAAAACAGAAAATCGACATATTTTCCAAATTTTCTACTAAAAAAAAATGGAAACAGATTTGGAACGATATTCTCTACAAGATTGCTCCCTGGCACTTTTTTCTAAATTGTCAAGTAAGACAGGTACAGGCCGTCAAACTTGATGTTACTAAATTGCTTGTAAACTTCGGAATCCCTTAAACGATTTGAAGTGATTTTTTAAAATCTGCTGTTTCTTTCGCATGTGTCTGGGATTAGTTGAATTCACTTTAGACGACCACACATCATAAATTATGGAAGTCAAAACTGCATTTGATTGATTGAAAATTTCGAAAAAACATCAAAAACATTTTTGTATTGGCAATTATGTTATGTGGTCGGCTTATGCAAATGAAATTGATTCCAAGCATATGCATCAGAAAGACATGATTTTCCTGTTTAAAACGAACCAAGGAACAGTCAAATCAGTTAAGGGATTCCAAAGTTTTAGGCAATCTAGTAACATAAAGTTTGACAGCCTGTAGCTGTCTTATTTGACAACTCAGAGAAAAGTATCGGGGGGCAATTTTGTAGAGAATATCATCACAAATCTGAGCGCGTATTCTGTAACTTCATAGAGTAGAAATTTCTTTCTATAAAGAATAGAGAGGAAATTTCTTTCTATTCCTTGAACCTATTCTATACCATTCTCTCTATGACAGGTCGGGTATGCTCGGTTATAGAAATACGTGTATTATCCAATTTGAAAACGTTGAACTCGTTCTAGGGGAATTTGGGGTATCTTTTCGATTGTGTTGGCAACATTGTGTATTTTCCAGGTTTTGCTAGGTTACCTATGTTATTATTTATATTTTTATTCGATTCATTCGAATTTATTTGTGGATTGTGAATGGTATAGTGGATTCTTTATGGAGAATGGTGTTTGTCATGAAAGTTTGAGTTTTGATTCATACAGTTCTCGTTTCCGCCTGCGTTTTGATTCGAGCGTTGTGCAAAAAACCCAAGAGCCCCCAATATTCTTATATGGATGAGAACTAGGGCTGCCAGACCTCCCGATTTAGGCGGGAGTCTTATTCCGATTTCTTACTGTCCCTCCCGCTTCTGGGACAAAGTCATAATACTCCCCCTTTTGACTAAGAACTCCCGAATAATCCCGAATCTTTGGATTTTTCCCCAAAATCGACTTATTTTGGTCTCAGAAATATGTGGTGAGATTTTGTAAAAACTTTTTACTGTACCACGTAAAATACCTATACCTGATTTGTTCAAGATTAGTGATTTTTGTACTTATTTTCATATTTTATTCTGATTTTTTTTGTAAAGTTCTTGATTAAGTAACCATTAAAGTTTATGATATTTCTAGATATATCTTCTTATTACAATGAAGCCAAGATTTTTTCTGTGACGAGCTTCTCTTCAACAATCAAACCTCTCGCCTCCCGCTTTTTATTTTTGAAAATCTGACTAGCCCCGTTATCCATATGGGGAGTGAGATCACGAATAAGACCTTGTACTAACTCACAACCGTAATTAGTTTTGCCGTTCTTCATCTTCTACCCTGTTGTATGAAATGTAAAAACAATGGGTCCATATAAGTTCTAATGAACATAATTTAACACGGCTAATCGTTCACAAAAACTACTCCAACTCCCAGTACTCCCTCTGAAACTTGCTTCATAACATTCAAATTTCAAATACATAAATAAATATAAATAGCCTCATGATTTGGAAAATGTTAACAAACCCCAACAAAGATAAGAATATATTCAATAATGTGCATTAAAAAGAGACAGGGCTAATAGAAACATCATAGCAAGACCCAAAATGTTCTTTCTATTCCTCTCTACCGAACGATGCGTTCGGACGACACGGCCGTTGCCGACGTTCCTACAGAATCGGGTAGTATCATAGAAAGAGTTTATAGAAAGAAATTTCTTCTCTATGACGTTACAGAATACGCGCTCTGTTCTTTTTAGAAGTTCAATCGGATAAATATGTCGATTTTCCGTTTTCACAGTACCGTTACAAGGGGGCGGCGATCCTAAGATCTTGAAATATTATTCCAGCATTTTCTCTTGGGAACATAACTAATTGAAACTTCTGCAGAGATTATACTTATTTTGAAAAAAAAATTAACAATACTATTTGCTTGATAATAGAATAATACCATAGATATCGCAATGCTGTTTTCACTAAGATCTAGCTGATTTTATCATGATTGAAGAGCCGTCAATAGTAACGTTATATTCAACTTTTTCACAAAAAAACACAAAAATCTATAATATCTGCAAATGACCTCTTGTTTATTTGTTTTAAAATAAACGATTCAAAAAGAAATCAAAATAAATACCATAAAATACTGTCTTGAACAAGACATTTTATCGAAAATGCATTTGCTTTCCTCTCCATTATTATGACATAGAAAAAAAATGTGATGAAGCAAAATGATCCGATACATATTACCAAATCTTCAAAAAAAATCCTGGATCTTCCAGAGACGACGAGAATTTTATGTTTCTTCATAGCAGTTATGCCCTCTAGACAGCGAAAAACGAACTTCAAGTAATTTCTCTTGCCCACTTTACTTATAAGAATTTTTTTCCAGACCTGTATGTCTTACCAGTGTCGAGATACAGTCGCTCCGTATCCTTATTCTGACAACCCTATTCATATAGTGTGTTGCAGTTGAGATTAATACACTACAGTTGACTACAGTGGTGTACTGTATTGTCCATATTTGAAGAAGCGTGGGTTGACATTTTGTATAGTCATACAGACTAATGAGCTCCACTATTTATGATATTCAACTAAAATTTGATGTCTAAACCCCACCTACTACATTTTCGTAAGGGCCAATTCCCGATATTTGGCTTCACGTCAGACATATCTGAAAAATTTACTGGTTGTCTTAGATTGTAATCTAACGCCGGATATCGATAATATGTATGATAACTATTATGTCTTCCCATAATCTTGAAAGTTGGTTTTGAGAAGCCATGACAGTAGTGAATTGAAAAGGGCTCAAATTTTCAATCTTTAAGGAAGTCATATTATTTCAGGCGAAAAAATAAATTCCTGAATGAACAAAAATATTGAAAAAATAAGGATTCTCCTCATTATGCTTGGTATCCGGGGTGAGAATACAATTTAGAACAACCTTGTCCAGTTACTTTTTTTGATATCTCTGACGCGAAGCAAAATATCAAGAATTGGCGCTCCATACGAAGACGGCGGCCTCTGAAGTTCAAATTTCAGTTTGATATCATGAAAACTGTGACTCATTAGGCTGTACAACATTACGAATCATGAGTCCTCCAAATAGCAAAAATACAGGAGTGTATTCATCTCAAAGGCGACACACTTCATTTTTGATGTAATTTTGGTCTGTCCCATACGATTTTCAGAGATTCTCACTTACCCACACTACGTATCTATGTTATCAAAACTTTTCTGAGTATATTTGCTTGACATCAAATATGAGGCGAAACCAAAAAAAGCTCTTGATACACAAGTTTTCAATTATTATCAATAATAGATCACCAAAGCGATATACATTATTTTTTTTTATTACTGCTGGTTGAGTTAGTTTGAGAACTTGTCACTGATTTATAGAATGATAAATATTATATTGCAACCTAATAATCTGCTGTGGTATAAACATGTCTATTATGACTGTTTCTCAATTATAGCTTAAAAGTTGCATCACAAAGTATTATTTGGACTTTGAAGATGTGAGTTTTCAAAACAAAAGGAAAAATTAAGCACCCTGTATTTTGAAAAAGACACACTTTCGGTCAACGCTACGCAATGACGCTGTCAAATCTCAGACCACACACATCATGACTCCTCAATAAATTCTAAAATTATTGTTGACTAATTCAGGATCTCTTCTCCTTGATATCACAAGAGACGATTGTTCTCAAAACTGTAGATTTCTGGTGATCGCTTTGAAGCTAATAAGTACGGTTTTAATATTTTCACATAATTGACTAATTACTTTCTATATCTAATTAGTGAAGAGTGGAGAACATGAAAATAAGCAACATACAGTGTTTCGCAAAAAAACCATATCAATATCATTATCCTATATGATTTGAATCACTGAAATATCATATTATTTGTTTTTATATTAATTCATGGTCACCTCACTTCACGACGAACTAGAAATCATAATTCATCCTGCTCACTGCTCAGACGTACAAGATTGCTTTGACGGATGAGTAAGAATAGTTAGTTGATCTTCTAGGTAGTTTAGATCTGCCAGATATATACATTCAATTGTTGTGATTTATTGACGAAACAGTATGCTTGTTGATTTAACGGTATTGGTCGAATACGTGTCCATTTGAACATTATTTGATTAATTAATCAATTTCAAGCACTTCGAACTAACATCTGACACGTAATGTAGGTAAGTAACAGTTCTCTCACATTGTAATGGTCTTTTATTGCAATTTTTCATTATCATGACTATTGCAAATTATTGCAGTCATCGCTTTTTTACTTTTGGTTGTACACATCAATACATAGATAAAAAATATAAGTCGATGTCAGCTGTCGCTATGTGGTTAGATGGAGAGAGATATCCACAATTTTAACATGAAGCTTTACTGCAAAGAGATCTTTGGTTATTGGAACATTATTGAATTGCATGCTCTACAGTTACACTGGGGCGAATATGGGCAACTTTTGTACGAATTTTTTGTCACTATCGAATTCTATCAATAAGTACACTTCCCGACAATAAGTTCCGGACAAGAATATAATTTGCGTCAAATGATATCCCCACATCTTTTTTATTTGTTGTCCGATTTTGGAGAAATTTGTACCAATGTGTAGCCCTATGTCTTGGGGTATTACCCTTGATTTTGGTTTTCGAAAAATACTAATGGCTTGGTCATTACACAGGGAGGAACGGAAGCTATTTTTCACCTTTAAGCTCTCAACACCCTGTGCAAATATTGAGCTTTTGGGGCTCATGCTCCGTGGGACTGTTCAACAGTATTTTTAAAATACAAAAGATAGCGATCAGGTTTCTTTATGGCTTGAACCAAAGAACGTCCTGTAAGCCATACTTTAAAAGGCAAAGCATCCTCACACTTCCCGGTCTCTTCATATTGGAAACATCGTGCTTGATGCACAAGAAGTACGCCCATACAATCCATTCAGCCTCCAATAAAAGAACACGCAGCTCCCACCTCATAAATCTCCCTATCCCGACATCGTCTTTTCTCAAGTCCTCGATATTTTATGACAGCAAGAAGATTTTCAACCAACTGCCCATTGAATTGAGAAGAATCCGAGTAGCAAGGGTAGGTCTGAGTGAATTTAATCAACTACCTGCTGATCTCAAAAATTGTGAAAAATTTGATAAATTTAAGTGTTTATTGAAGGCATATGTCGTCCAAAACTTTTAATTCATTTTTTATTTTCTATTGTACATTTACTTCATAGTTATTACTAGCAAATTATTTTAATATTTATATACTGTATAACATTGTTTTATTCATTTTACTATAAACTATTATTCGTGATATTTTGTAGCTTTTTTAGCTAAATAAAGAACATTATTATTATTTAGAAAAAAAGTCAAGTCCCTACTTCTGAATCATGCTTTCTACAGCGTGGATGAATATTTTTCAACCAGTCTCGCATGTTTAATTGTTGTTTATTTGTTTTTATTTATTATTATAAGGCCAATTTCGCTTTGTCAATAAGTATGTTGTACTTGTACAATAAAGCTTATTTTGATTTGATTTGATTTGATAAAATTTAGCTTCATTATATTCTCTTTTTAGGATTATTTCATTTTAATGGGTTGGAACTCACTACTCGTGGCTGTAGAGAAATTTGTCCAAGCGTTTGATATTGTTGGTGCCACAAAGAGACGAAAACCATCACAATAATATACCGAAGATGTTATCATGAACAAATAAACATAGCCCATAACCCAACTTTATATGTCAAGCGAGATCCGCTTTCGAAAAAGCGACAATTTTTTACACTGAGCAAAACACGCATCCGCTAACGTGACGCTTTACAACAGCATTACGTTCAGGTGGGCTTCTTATCAAGCAGCTTAGGCTGCTGGGACCGCCTGCCTGAGTGTAGGCATTGTTACTCCGGCTATCACCATGGCAACGTCTATGTCAACCTAAATCCCAACCAATCTGATCAATCAGAGATTGCGAAAATGAAGCCTTCTTTCTCCCTCATGAGATACACGCATATTGCTATCTTTTTCACGGACAAACATACTTTGCCTTTTATAAATGTATACCTGTGAAAAAAACATTTGCATGAACAGATGTTCTCAAATTAATAGCGCGTATTGTCACCTGGTATCTCTATGACTTCTGCCATGCGAATGGCATGCTTTTGATGCCTCTTGAGAAATATTTTCAATTTTTCAAGAAGGGCTTATCGCAAATCAGGTAAGGTTTCCAGATGTCTATTTCTAACATGTTTACCTAGCAACCTAGCATATCTATCCCATGTGTTCGATTTCCCATTTTCAATTAATACAAGATCTGAACGTTCAAGTAGTGATACCCCAGTCCACACCATGATCCCACCACCTCCAAAGAGTGTTCGAGGGAAACAATTTCCCCAATCTAGAACATTGAAAAATTTGGGACAATATGGAATTTTAGAATATAAGTCCATGTTTTTATTCATTGTTGATAAAATATCGGAAAACTGCAGCATCTTCTTTAAACATCCGAATCTTCTCTAAAAAAGCAGATATTGACGTGACCAAAAAAACAATTTGTTGAGAAAAAATCGCACTTCACAATTGAATTTAATGAAGCTAAATATTGTCGCTTGATTTTTCCAGAGAGTGTTGAAAACTTAACGGTAAAAAAGTAGCTTCTGTTTCTCCTTGTATAATGACCAAGCCATCAGTCTTTTTCCTAAACCAAAATCAAGGGTGATATCTCAAGACAGAGGGCTACACTTCATGCAAGCCTATAAGAATGTTTTCATTCATTGTTGATAAAATATCGGAGAACTGCAGCATCTTCTTTAAACATCCGAATCTTTTCTAAAAAAGCAGATATTGACGTGACCAAAAAAACAATTTGTTGAGAAAAAATCGCACTTCACAATTGAATATAATGAAGCTAAATATTGTCGCTTGATTTTTCCAGAGAGTGTTGAAAACTTAACGGTAAAAAAGTAGCGTCTGTTCCTCCTTGTATTATGACCAAGCCATCAGTCTTTTTCCTAAACCAAAATCAAGGGTGATATCTCAAGACAGAGGGCTACACTTCATGCAAGCCTATAAGAATGTTTTCATTCATTGTTGATAAAATATCGGAAAACTGCAGCATCTTCTTTAAACATCCGAATCTTCTCTAAAAAAGCAGATATTGACGTGACCAAAAAAACAATTTGTTGAGAAAAAATCGCACTTCACAATTGAATATAATGAAGCTAAATATTGTCGCTTGATTTTTCCAGAGAGTGTTGAAAACTTAACGGTAAAAAAGTAGCTTCTGTTCCTCCTTGTATTATGACCAAGCCATCAGTCTTTTTCCTAAACCAAAATCAAGGGTGATATCTCAAGACAGAGGGCTACACTTCATGCAAGCCTATAAGAATGTTTTCATTCATTGTTGATAAAATATCGGAAAACTGCAGCATCTTCTTTAAACATCCGAATCTTCTCTAAAAAAGCAGATATTGACGTGACCAAAAAAACAATTTGTTGAGAAAAAATCGCACTTCACAATTGAATATAATGAAGCTAAATATTGTCGCTTGATTTTTCCAGAGAGTGTTGAAAACTTAACGGTAAAAAAGTAGCTTCTGTTCCTCCTTGTATTATGACCAAGCCATCAGTTTTTTTCCTAAACCAAAATCAAGGGTGATATCTCAAGACAGAGGGCTACACTTCATGCAAGCCTATAAGAATGTTTTCATTCATTGTTGATAAAATATCGGAAAACTGCAGCAACTTCTTTAAACATCTGTTTCTTCTCTGAAAAAGCAGATATTGAAATGACCAAAAGAATATTTTGTTGAGAAATGATCACATTTTACAACAAAATATAATGGAGCTAGATTTTGTTGCAAAATTTTTCCACAGGGTGTTAAAAACTTGAGTGAAAAAAGTAGCTTCTGTTCCTCCCTGTATAATGACCAAGCCTTCAGTATTTTCCCAATACCAGAATCATGGGTAACATTTTGAGACATATAGAGCTACACTGGTAAGATTTTTGACAAAATCGGACAATAATTGAAAAAGTTACAGGGATATCAAAATGACTCAAATTATTCATGTCCGGAATTCATTATCGGGGATTGTATTGATTTGCACAACTTTTCATAGGAATTTGAATACCTACCAGAAACTCAGCAATCTGACATATTTTGATTATTTTCCTTAATACCATTATCAGACATTATTCAGTAGCTGATCAAGAACTCACGGATATTTGAGCAATGGTAATTTACTTTTATGTTCACCTTATTTTCTTGAAAATGGTAACAAAAACACGCGAGATAATCATCATCAAATGAGATGAGCATTGCATACATACGATCAATCGTATTTCTTCATGTGATTTAGGCTGGCAGTGGTCAACTAGAATAATTCAACTGACAGCAACATCCTGCATGGTGCAGTGTACCCAATATCTAAATTTAGAAATATGGTATATCATTTCGAAGTATGTATATAAGAATATTCAATCAAGACAGTTATTTTATCTGTTCCAGAAACTCTACAAACAGAAAAGTATACATGAAATAGCGACAGTATTTCGAATAAAACGTAACTGTCTTTTTTTTGCCAGCGACGGATGCCAATTTTGGTCAACCGCTGCTATGGCCGCAACCATGCCCGTCTCAAGACCTACTTGTATGGACCACCGAATAAAATTTGGGTTACGACATTCTTCACGAAATTTACAGTGCCATGTTCAAGCTCACGTTTCAGGCCTACACGCCGAAGGATCAGCTTTTGTTCGTACATACTCACATTCGAATGACTTTAGTCTAAACAGAGTGTGGTTGATAAAGTACAAAAGGAGTTTGGATTGTTCTTTTTTTCATTTTTGCTGACTATAGTATGTGATTTTTGACATTCGGTGGTAGTTGGCTAGACAGCTTTTTTCACAAAAATGCTAATCTTTAAGATTAGACTGATTGGGATTCAATTCATTTTAGTGTTTCACAAATGGTATCCAATAGGTTGAGACACCTGAGGCTGTAGACTCCTCGGATGATTTAGCTTATCTACTTTCATAAATCATCAGGTTAGTAAGTATTATTACTAGTACTTATTTGGCAGGACAATTTTCGTAAATTGCTTTAAATGATCTAATCAACATCAGTATGCTGGGAGGGCCATGTCTCAACTTTTTAATAGATACTCTCTATTTGTTTTTCCACCACGCACTTTCAGTAGACTTTATCATCGAAGTCAATACTTTGAAATGTGTTATCTTTTTTCTTTTGATTTTTTTTCTTCTGGATAGGTGTTATTTCTTGAACCTTTAACGGCGAAGTTTATCGAATGTTTTGTTTAGGGACAAATATATTTGTTATTTGCTCAGATATTGTTGGATTGAATATCTGATGTACAGAATGTCCCAATTTCGAGCCTCTTGGAAGCCAAGTTGCCCAATTTGGTGCTCATTAAAACACCTGTTCGAAATTTAAAAAAATGCGAATATGTACTTCCGAAGATTTCTGGAAAACCCGAATATTCGCGATTCCATATTTATTTTTTCACGACTCTATTTGCATGGATATAACAAATTAAATTTTACATTCTCATTGCTACTTTTTCTGTTTCACAAAATGTTTTTTTTTGTTTTTTTATTTATTTTTTATTATTTTTAAATCAAGATTTTTCACCATATTTCAAAAGGATGTTTTAATTAGCACCAAATTGAACAACTTTGCCTCTTTTCAATTGACCTCGCTCTAGACCTCTTCTAGTTTCCGGGATCCCAATGATGAGGCTCGAATTGGGGAAACCCTGTTCAACTATATCCTGATATTTTCCGTAGATTCTCCTTTCCTTATGATATTGGTTCTGCCTACCGTGAGGTTTCATTCTCTTTTGTTTTCAATTTCCCCAAGAACTGATTTTGGCGTTTTTCCCGACATTCTTTTTTTATAAGGGCAACTGCAATTTTTTTTATCTGCAAACTGCGTCATCTAGCGTGAGAAAACTGTTTTCATCGGATATACTTTCATAAGGACATCCGTTTTGAATTCCATTAACTTCTAACAGGTATCGGCAATTGGTTGGAATTGAAATTCAATCGGACAGTGATGCCAATCATGATGGTTCGATAATATTATCGGTTCTCAGTTGCGTATTATTATATTTTCTGGAATAGTGACTGAAATACAGATTTGTCTTTGCTTTCATGTTTTCTTAGGAAATTTGAGTCCCTATATTTTTTTAGGTATGTCAAATCTCTCGATCAATGCTTTTACCTATTGAATTTGATAGTTCAGGTAAGCTCCAGGTCTCTACATTGATTTTGATTAGTCTATGAATTTCACAAACCACTCATAGGTGTGTTGAAATGTGGTGGAAGTAGTTACCGTAATAATTGTTCCAGATATTGTAGTGATAGACAAATATGACACCATGATCTCATTTCCATATTAAATAAAGTGCTGCGAAACTATAATAATCAATCATCACGTTATGAGATATAAAATCCACATTAGGTATTTGTTCTTCAAAAATAAAGATCTGTATACACCTCGGTATAGACACTCTTGACGCACGTCTTCTTATTTCAATAAAGCCATAATGATCAGTACCTACGCAAATCATGAAAAAATCTTGAGCCGTTCTAATCCCTTCATTATATGTATTGTATGGATAATTATTATGAAAAAGGCCCAAATCTTCATTCTTTTCAGATCTCAGACAGTTAATAATTACTGCTATTTAATATCGCTCAGACAGCTTGTGGATTGAATTGAATATTATGACGTTATGCATTAGGCATTTTGCAAACATTACCTGGCTTGTGATGATTAGTTAGTATTCCAATGAAAATTGGAAATAATAGTTTTATAATGTCCGGAATTCTTCGATGATTATGCAGTTACACCACATCATTTGGTTAATTATTGCACAGCTTTGAACAGGTAGTGATATAATATACAAATTTGATATAGCTTAAATATTCTAAACATTTTTATGAGTAGGTACAGGTATACGTCAAAAATATTATTGACTTTTTTTCTTACCGGATAATATTCATCAATATTCAATTCGTCAATCGTGGAAAACCTTTGTCCTCTAATGGGTTTTTTCACTTTTGAAGAACCCACGATGCACCCACAACCAACTCAAACTATCTCAAAGTTCGCTGCCGACCAATATGCCGGCACCCTCAGTAACTTCTCTACTGGTGATTTAACGTATCTACATAAAATATCATTTTTGTCACTGCTTGACTTCAATCGCTATTTCGATTCTTACATATTTCTTTCATCTTGCATCGCCATTTTTTTTTCAGAATTTCAAACTTCCATTATTGATCCAATTGATCGAGCAAACTTTGATTATTCGTTTAAAAATGAAACTAGATGAAGATTCCGGATCAGAATTCAAAAATGATAATAGTATGATCGAAGAGTGACCCAGAAACCACTTAAACCATTGAAAATTCATCATTTTTTACCTTTACCGACCCGGCCATAAATCCAACATCTATCTTAAAAGATTTACTGCTCTAGTTTGTCCAAGGTATACCAAAAAAAAAAGAATTATCTACGGTTCGCCACAAGTGAATAGTCATTTGGTTTTGCACCTATATTTATTCTGCATGGTTCACCGCCTGCCGAAAGACTTTTTCGACTTAATTTATTACTTTTGAATGTAACAGGTAGTCGTAAACATGGTTTCGCTTAATAGAACCATAAAAATCGAAACAAGTCAAAATACAACAATACGGCAGTCATTTGGTAAGTTATAAAGCGCATCTAAATGACGGCTATCGAGAGGTTTAGTTTTTGGAGCGGATAATCATTTTCGAGAATGTTTTATTTGTAGGACTTCAATCAAGCATCTACCATTCGTTGTTATTTCTGATGATTGGTTTTAGAGTTTTAGTAGTTTTCTTGATCATCAAGTCTCTGAAAACTCTTGTTGGGAAACGTATTATAACGTTCTGTATTATATAATTTCATTTTGAAAATTGCAGAAATGATCACTTTCAGTGTCGTGAACAATGCATGGAATACACTTACCCACACTGCTGCTGCCTGCATTTATTGCCAGAAAAAATCTAATAAAAAAGAGTTTCATCAGCATTCATGATGGTCTCTTTTGACAGGCTTTCAGAGCTTTTGGACCCAAATATACTCAGTAACATTAAAATTATTATTATAAATCATAATTTTGATTAAAAATATCCATTATCAGTAAAGTAGATTCCCTTCTAACAAAACTTTCTAAAAATTGTCCATTTGGTCGATTAATGCACCCGCGACTTTTTTCAAGCTTCAAAAATAAAATCCGTATGTCAACGAGTAACGTGTCACAAGCTCTTGAAGTTCTTCTACAGTATTAACTCCTCAAACACGATACACAAACTGATGGTTTATACAGCCCCACAAAAAAAACGCAAAATCGGCTTCCGGGGAGCGTACAGGCCAAGATGGGTCCATTACGCCTTTGGATTTTCAATCTTTTATTATTTATTTATATTACCATGCTGTGCATCCTTTATGTAGTGTGGTTGATAAAGTACAAAAGGAGTTTGGATTGTGTTTTTTTTCATTTTTGCCGACTATAGTATGTGATTTTTGACATTCGGTGGTAGTTGGCTAGACAGCTTTTTTCACAAAAATGCTAATCTTTAAGATTAGACTGATTGGGATTCAATTCATTTTAGTGTTTCACAAATGGTATCCAATAGGTCCATTTGGTCGATTAATGCACCCGCGACTTTTTTCAAGCTTCAAAAATAAAATCCGTATGTCAACGAGTAACGTGTCACAAGCTCTTGAAGTTCTTCTACAGTATTAACTCCTCAAACATGATACACAAACTGATGGTGTATACAGCCCCACAAAAAAAAACGCAAAATCGGCTTCCGGGGAGCGTACAGGCCAAGATGGGTCCATTACGCCTTTGGATTTACAATCTTTTATTATTTATTTATATTACCATGCTGTGCATCCTTTATGTACTTGGGTGATTTTTGATATGTCAACCTCTTTTGAAGATGAGTTCCATATTCTACAAGCTGCTGAAAAAGAATGCCAACTTTGAAAATACTTTGTATACAGAGTGTAACAAATTCGAGCATGCAGGGTGACCAAGTTTTATCCGGCAATATTTAAAACTTAGATTCTACTAAGATAACTAATTAAAATGAACAATTTTTATTCTATCAACATGTTTTCAACTCATCGTCTGTTTCGATATATACGCACCTTCAAAGATTTTTTAGCATTTTGATTGATTTGAAACAGTTAAACAATTTTGTACGAACCAAATCTAGTTGAGACCTACTTTTTGTGTTAGTCTGAAAAACCACTCAAACAATTTGAGGTTAGGTCCATTTTTAGAAGCTTGTAATTTGAAGATTTGTGAAATTTTTAATTTTTCCAATGGTTTTGAATGGTTGGAAAAAAGCACTACAAAATTTACGAATTTGTCGGTTTCTACATTGCGACCAGGTTGGAACAAATTCATAAAATTCCGGGGTTCGTTTTGGTAGTATACGCTCGAACACGCCAATTTTTATTTCTGACTGCGGTTTTTTTGATGATAATTCTATGTGTATATGGTGGACCAGAAATAAGTTACGACCATGAACATTTTTTCAAATAGAAACCCCTATATTTATCTACATCAAATTCTAATTAATGCGATGATGATAATTTTATGTTTCACGGTGAACCAAAAATAAGTTCTGACCATCAATTTCATTTTTTCAAATTGAAACCTCGTTCTTTGATTTCATTTTCGTATTCAACATCAAATTCTAAGTAAGTTTCATGTATCATGTCGTTGACCTAAACCAAACAGTTATCGAGAAATTTGCGATTGTTCAGAAACACACTCCATTTTTGAATATCAGATAGACCTGTGAATATCTCGTTAATAAATGGATGAGTACAGGATGATCACGCGAAAACTAGAACATCTCACATTTTAGTTACGTAAAATAGTCTAGAGATAAATGAAGGTGGGTATCATCAAATAACTTCACAATGCTATATCAAAAAAACTATTGAAGTTCACGTTCCATAGATATGAGGAAAACATATGTTTTTTTTTAAATGGAGCTCCCTGTATATTATCACATATTCAGAAAGAGCCCATTTTTCTGATTCCAAGAATATACAGAGGGTGATTCTTTAGTTGATACATTCCTTCCAACACTGTATAGAATGCAAGAATATTAGAACATTTTTCAAATAAAATTATGCCCAGGAAAACTACGTTTCCGAGATACAGGGTGTTAAGTTTAATGCAAATCCTCTTGAAACGCTACTGGTGGAATTTTTTTTTAAATCTTTTACATCAAAAAATGTTATTTAATGGTCAAAAGAAGTGTGCTCAGTTTTGTAGAAATATCTGGAGTGGTAGAAAAGTTATGATAAAGGATTTTTTTTCTTAGAAATTTAAAACCCTGTATCTCGGAACGGAAGCATTTTTGGACATAATTTTATTTGAAAAAATTTCTGATTTCCTTGCATTCTATACGTTGTTAATAGGAGTGTATCCACTTAAAAATCACCCTGTATAGTTTGAAGCTTTTCTGATGAGCCGTTTAGGAAATACTTTGTGTAAAATTTATACAGTGAGGACACGTGGGTTGGAATAAATTCATTTGAAATTCAGGGGTTTGTTTTCTGGAAAAACGCTCGGACACGACGATTTTTGTTTTTGACTGCAATTTTTTATGGTAAATTTATTTATACAGGGTGGACCCAGAATAAGTTACGACCATCAACTTCATTTTTTCAAATGGAAACCACCATTTTTTATTTCATTTTTGAATTCTACGTGAAATTCTGAGTAATATGATGATGATAATTCTAGTATACAGGGTGGACCAAAAATAAGTTCGGACCATCAACTTCATCTTTTCAAATGGAAACCCCCTTTTTTCATTCCATTTTCGAATTCCACATCAAATTCTTAGTAGGTTTCATGTACCATGTCCTTAGCCTAACCTAACGCAGTTATCGGGAAATACGATTGTTCAGAAGCTCAGTCGATTTGATCAATCGTAAATTTCTCGATAACTGTTGGCGTTAGGCTGAGAACATGGTACATCAAATCAACTTAGAATTTGATATAGAATTCGAAAATGAAATAAAAAAAGGAAGATTCCATTTGAAAAAATGAAGTTGACAGTCCGAACTGATTTTTGGTCCACCCTGTATACTAGAATTATCATCATCATATACCAGAATTTCACGTTAAATTCAAAAATGAAATAAAAATGGGGGTTTCCATTTGAAAAAATTAAGTTGATGGTCTTAACTTATTTTTGGTCCACCCTGTATAAATAAAATTACCATAAAAAAACCGCAGTCAAAAATAAAAATCGACGTGTCCGAGCGTTTTTCCAGAAAACAAACCCCTGAATTTTAAATGAATTTATTCCAACCTACGTGTCCTCACTGTATTTATCTCGTCATGGTAGACAAGGAAATGGACCGGGAGATAACGGCCATTTTTGGGTAACGTTCAATGCCCGTCTGCCGAGCAGGGGTATGGTATATTTCAATACTTGAAGTCGATTCTAAAAATTTATTTGTGAAAAATAACGATCGATGCCCTTCTGCCGTTGTGATTTTATGATTATGTACTAAAAAAAATCCATCGGTAACTCATCGGTGGACAGTTTCTAGTGATAGGTTCTGCAGGACCTTACTATGAAATTGTTGTGAGAAATTATGAAAAACAAAACGATGGATGCTCGTCTGCCGAATCAAAGGTAGGTTCAAAAGCTCAAAAGAAACCTTAAAAATCCATCGGCAGACATAGGGCATATACTTAATAATTATTGCGAATTTGTTGTTTGTTATATTCTCATGTCAAATGACATGACAAATGTCCGTCTGCCAATGTCATACATTGTCACGAAAATATTACATTCAAAAATGCCCATTGATTATCAAGCATATGTCCTATATACAGTGCGGCTCTAAAAGGTCCCCCCCTTTTTTTTATGTGTGCACCAAAAATTTTAAAACTTGGCATACTTTAATTGCTGTCAAAATACTACTATTTGATGTTACTGACGTACTTTTATTATTCAAGATGGCGGCTGGGCGCCATTTTGAAACATTTTTTTAAATGGAAAGAGGGATCGTGTGACACCTCATTTTGAAGATCCTGATGAGTACTTTATAATCCTAGAATATTAAGTCAATATCTTCAAGTACTACAAAATGGCGGTTCATTTAATTACTACATTGATACATACACTTTAAAAAAAAAATCGTCAAATTCAATTCAAAAGATGCTGGAAATATTCTTGACATAGAGTTTGGGTTAGGAATAAATGACAAAGATGTCAAAAAAGCATCTTTTGAATTGAACTTGACGAATTTTTTCAAAAAGTGTATGTATCAATGTAGTAATTAAATGTACCACCATTTTGTAGTACTTGAAGATATCGACTCAATATTCTAGGGTTATAAAGTACTCATCAGGATCTTCAAAATGAGGTGTCACACGACCCACCTTTTCATTCAAAAAAATGTTTCAAAATGGCGCCCAGCCGCCATCTTGAATACCAAAAGGTGAGTGGACCTTTTAGAGCCGCACTGTATATCTGCCGATGATTTTTCAAGGTTTTTTTCCAGCTTTTGAACCTACTTTTGATGCGGCAGACGGGCATCAATCGTTTTTTTTCCATCATTTCTCAAAACAGTATGATAGTAAGATCTTGCAGAACCTATCACTCGAAACTGTCGGCCGATGAGTTACGGATGGATTTTTTTTGTATTGAATCATAAAATTGTAACGGCAGATGAGCATCGATCGTTTTATTTTTACAATTTCTTAGTTCAATTTCAATTTTTGCATTTGGAGTTGTTACACGATGTGGAAACAATTTTATTGCATTGATCGACTCAAAATATTGAAATATACTTTACCCCAGCTTGGCAGGCGGGCATTAAACGTTACCCAAAAATGGTCGTTATCCCCCGGTCCAAAATTGTTATTTTCTTATCTTTTACCTTGTCGAGACAAAAGTAAAAAAAGAAGTGCAAGCTTTTTCCATTTAAATGTATTTAATCAAGTCTCAAGTATAACGTAGATTATAGAATTACTGAAAAGGCTACACATACTCTCTTCTTCTCTCTCTGCACAGTCTGTATCTCTTTTCTAAATTTCTGAATGTGTCAGTTTTTAGTCCAGGCGAAGCGTCATGATATAGGAAGTAACTTATTTGCGTTGAGATGCCATGTTTGATTTTTTTTCCAATCGGGGTGCCATCATTTGAAAAGCTTAAATCCAAATTTGCAACCTCGAGCGATTTTTTTTTTCGCGAAGATATTCGTGAAAATGCGTTTTAATGCGTATCTCGGCTTCTAATTGTCGTAAAGCCAAAAAATACATATATCCATGTAATCGTTATGAAATGATGTATTACTTTTTCCTATAACTTTTTTCGTTTAAATGAAAAAAGTTATTACGCGTCAAAAAATTTGGAAAAATTATTTTGATAATTTTTATTATGTAAAAGTGAGCAATAAACTTGCACTTTAGGGCTAATGTTGCCGAGTACTTTTTTGTAGGTGACGTAATTTCCAACAATTTGAAAAAAATTAGCCCGATACGACTTATAGGAACGGAGCAATTCACGCGAGAAATTGGGCATGTTATTCATTCTAGCGCGCGTCAATAAATCGGCGTCTATTTTACAGCCGCAATTAAGTAGCTGTTTATTCGACGGCTGGAGAAGAATGTCAAACTGATTATTTGATTGTTTACAACTTATCCGGTAAATATTTATGTTTTAAAAAATGATAAAAAAAATTATGGCGCGTGAAAGGTGGAAAACCTCGGGAAAATATTTTTTGCGAATCTCGATATTATTCATTCATTTTGTTTTCCTAGAATGAAATTGTCGTAAACTCTTTTCACACCACCCAGGAGGTCGAGTTTTTGGCGCGTTATTTGTTTATTGTGGTTTTCCCAGTAGGCCTATTCCATATCAAACATTATGCTCTCCTTTCTCTCAGCGTTTTCTTATATTTTTTGGTTTTGATGGTACATTTTCTACGCTTTCCGTAACGCTTGATTCGTAGGGGATGTCATTAGACGAAAGATTGCTACTCAGTTGTGGATTGGTACTACCGTGGGAAAGTCGTGCATGTCTTCGTCATCGTCGTCGACGTCGTCATCTTCTCCATCCAGTATCTTTTCCATGATATTTTTGCAGGTTTGGCCAGAACAAGTTTTGCAAATTGCCGAACATTTCAAACCCGCCTTTCTGCATCCGCATGCTGCACCGCAATTTTTCGTACATAAACATGAGATTATCTTCAGGAGTGACGTTGGAATTGCAGTCTCCAAAGAAATTACGGGTTCCAATCCTTCCCCGCTTTCAAAATAATGTATCACTCGACCCCCCTTTCCATTTGAAATTCTGGGGTAGACAGGTGAGAGGTGAAAATACCAAAAAAGTGTCTCCCAAAAAACAAAAATTGACGTATACAAGCTATTTCTGATAGATCTCCTAACACCTGAGAAAACCTGAGTAGGAGTTTTTCGTGCCCCACCCTGTATGTATGGATGAGCGCTGCGCTCTCCACGCGGTCTATCCCAAAAACGGTTTGCCAAGATAAATGTTTTGAACAAAATGTCTATAGAATTTTACGCTTCACAATTTCTATAATAGATGCAAAAAGGATTAAAATCATACCAAGCGAAATATTGACGAAAAACAGATTTTTGTGCTGACCTTAGACCTTGAATATCTAAAGACGCCGACACGAGAATTTATGAGACTTTTGGGACAACCTTTAGAATGTCAAAATGATGGTTTATATTGTTATGTAGATTATTGCAAATAATACATAGTTAAGTTTTTACGTATGATAATGTATTAAATGTTTTAAAAGGAACAGAAACTGACATTCGATACAAAAGAACAGGTTCCTATGTCAGTCATTGACATTTTCTACTACCTTTAATTTAGTCAGCTAGATGTTCACAAATTATGTATCTAGCGCTGTTATAAAGTTTAATGGAGACACCATTAAACAACCTAAGACATCAAGATTATAGTATTGCCTCAAAATAGTCATTATAAGCTATAATGCCAACACCCTCCTTCAATACTATAAACTTCTACTTAATTTATTAAATTAAGTTACTAAACAAAAATAAAATCATCTCAATGCAAACACAATAATACATAAGGTTCTACAATAAACGTATATAAATAAAAGAAACCTTATTCTATTTATATTTCCACAATATTCAAACAATCTCTGAAATAACAAAATTTGCTTTTGGCTAAAGATTTTGTAAGCATATCAGCTACTTGCTGTTCAGTCGAAACGTACAATAATTTTACTTTATTTTGATTTACACAATCACGAACAAAATGAAACTTAATGTCAATATGTTTCGTACGTTTCGATTCCAATGTTGAAGCCATTTCAATACATGATTGGTTATCTTCATATATTGTTATATATTGTTACAGGAAAGATATTTTTGTACAAAATTTCTGAAACAATTTGCCCCAAAAATAAGTTTTCCATAATGCAACATGATAGTGCTACATACTCTGATTCTGCACTAGAAAGAGTAACAGTATTTTGTTTTTTAGTTTTCCAATGAACATTTCCATTTAATTTGATAACAAAGCCTGTAATGCTCTTTCTATCAATGATGCTGTTGGCAAAATCTGCATCGACAAATGAACTTAAAGACATATTCAAATCATGACTTTGATTTTTGCTTTTAACAAATTTTAGACCAACATTTTTTGTCTGATTCAAATATCTTAAAACTAGTTTCAAATGCTTCCAGTGTTCCTGTGAGTAATTATTCTGAAATTGACCAAAATATGTTATACAATAACTTAAATCGGGTCTGGAACCTAACATAATATACATAAGACATCCAATAAGTTCACGGTAGGGAAGATTTTCGTTCAACTCTAAGTCCTTTTTAATTTTTAATTGTAGTTTAGGTTGCATTGGCACATCAGCAAATTTACAATCTGACATGTTAAATTTGTGTAAAACTTTACTAATCAATTCCTTTTGTGTGATATGTAATTCATCGTTAAATTTCTCAATTTCTAATACTAAAAATGTTAACTTTTGATTTTTAAACTCTTTCATTTTAAAATTTCTAGATAGCTCTGTTTTTATATAATTTATGTTCTCTAGTGACTTTGAAAATAGAATGATGTCATCAACATAAATCAGGAGAAAAGTTTCTGAACTAAAGTACAGACATGGATCCTTCTTTGACCTTTGCAAGCCCAAATTTGTCAAAGTCGCATGAAAAAGGTTGTTCCAACATTTTGGAGCTTGTTTCAGGCCATAAAGAGACTTATTTAACTTACATATCAAGCTTCTATCAACTTTTAGACCTTGAGGTGGTTCCATAAACACAGGCGTATCTAGAGTTCCATAAAGAAATGCAGAACTTACATCTAGCTGTTGAATACACAAATCCAACTCAAGATATAAAGTCAATAATACACGAATTGTCACCATTCGTGCAACTGGTGCATAAACATCTTCATCTAACGAGGTTTGTTTGAATCCACGAGCCACAAGCCTTGCCTTTTTCACAGTTTCACCATCCACTAATTTTTTGCGGAAAACCCACTTTGAGTCTATGATTTCTGATGATTCTGGTCGTGATTTTACTATTTCCCATGTATTGTTCCTCTTTAACGAGTCCAATTCTTCTTGAATTGCATTTTTCCAACCTTCATCTTTTGTTGCTTCTTCATATGAGTTCGGTACTTCAGATATTAGATAGCCAGCTGATAATGCTGCCATTAAATCGCTTTCAAAGTGTACTTCATAATCCTTTAGGTGCTTGGGTGTTTGTTTTTTTCGGGTACTTCTTCTCAAATTTGGTTCATGTTCACTTTCATCGTCTGTGTTCGAGTCTATGGTGCTGTCTGAAGTCTCAGATTTACTTTCAGTTACAATTTCCATACTTTCGTTGTAAATTTCAACAGTGATTGTGTTTGTTGTTTCATCAAACACAACATTCCCTCCAAGTACAATTTTCCGGTTTTCTGGATCCCAAAGCCGGTATCCATTATTAGTATAACCGACCATAAATAACTTTTGACTTCTTGAATCTAATTTTGATTTCCTATCTTCTTTTGGTACATGGTTGTAGGCTACACACCCAAAAAGTCTTATCTTCCTCAAATTTGGTTTTTCGCCATACCAAATTTCAGCTGGACATTGATTGTTGATAAGAATTCTTGACGCTGTTCGGTTAGTCAAATAAACAGCTGTTTTTACTGCTTCACCCCACAAGCTTCTATCTAGTTTGGAATCAAATATTAGGCATCTTGCTTTGTCAAGTATTGTTCTGTTGTAGCGCTCGGCAACACCATTTTGTTCAGGATTCCGGGGAATTGTATATTGAATTTGCATTCCAATTTGTTGACAAAGCTTTTTCATTTTTGTGGTTATATATTCCCCACCATTATCACATCTTACTCTTTCTATTTTTGTTTCAAATTTTGCTGTTACTAGTGCTAAATATTCTTCAAATTTTTCCATCATTTCATTTTTATGTGTCAATAAATAGCACATAGCAAAATGTGAATAGTGATCAATGAATGTAACATAATACCTTTTTGCATCATAAGTGGGAGGATTTATGGGACCCACTACATCTGTTGATATGACTTCCAGTATACGTTGTGCTTTTCGGTCTTCATTTATTGGTTCAAAGGGTTTTCGAGTCTGCTTTCCTTTCAAACAAATTTCGCACACACCTGGAGCTGGATATTTACAAGAATGTCCCATTCTTCGGTGTTCTAACCATGTTTTTTCCATAGCCACATTCACTTTAGGAGTTTCTGGTATTTTCAGTATAACTACGTAAAGATTTCCATGAAGCTTGCCTTCCAGTACTATACTGTTATTTTTTCTGATGAACACTTTGTTATTTTTGAACATCACATTCAGTCCATTTTCTTCAAGCTTTCTGACTGATAATAAATTGTATAAAAGATTGCGACAAACCCATACATCCTTTATTACAATTTTTTTAACTTTCTGAGTTATTAAATGCAAGTTACCTTGTTTTTCAGCCATAATAATTTCACCATTCTTAGCAACATTGATTTTATGTGAAATTTTGTGTGCTTCTTTCAATAAGCTTCCAGTTCGTTCATCAACTAAGTGGTTGGTGCAACCACTATCAACAATAAAATTGACTTCTTTAGAATTTTCCACAGCTGACATCATTGATTCATTTTTCGTAACTTCTTCAGATAAAAATGTAACTTCTTCATCGTCACTTCCTGCAGCAATGTTGACTTTTTCATTAGTCTTCTTAAACTTTGAACAATCTGCGCGCTTGTGCCCAATTTTTCCACAGCCATGACACTTATATGGAAAATAATTTTTCTTTTTAGGACCACTGCCTGACCTTCTATAAAACTTTTTATTTTGACTTGCAAAAGCCGTATCACTTGCACTTGCACTAGCCTCTTGTTTACTTTCTTTTCTTATTTCTTCCATGAGTAGCTTATTTTTGACAAAAACCAGTGTCACTTTGATTTCGTCCTGGCAAAACATCACATCAATTGCAGTTACTACAGCTTCATATGAATCTGGCATTGAAGACAACAATTGTGACACAATTCCACCACGTTCCAATTTTCCACCTGCAGCTTTGACCTCACAGATTGTTTGTTCAAATTCCGTCAAGAAAACATTGAGAGTTGTTCCTCCTGTGAATTTCAAACTTCTCAACTTTTTCTGAAGCATAACTTGACTGGATATTCCTTTTTTTGTGTAGGTTTGGTTCAAAGTTTCCATTAATTCTTTTGCGGTCTTCTTGTCTTTCACCACTTCCAGCATGTTGTCGGCCAAACACTGTACAATAAGATTTCTTGCCTTGATATTGTTTTTTCTCCAGGTGGTTCCTTCTTCTGAGTTTACTGGACAGTTGCTTTCCAGAACATGACTAACTTCTGCCTGTTCCAACGCCAACTTTACCCTGAATTCCCAGTTAGAAAATCCTGTTCCATCAAAAGGCACTACATTGAGCTGCATTTGCCCAGTCATTTTTGTTTCACGAGAATACTCCACAAACTTCCGATTCGTACGTCCACTATCTTATTTCCGTAATTTTCACTGACAATGCTTATTTGCACTCTGGGCCCATAACCTATTGTTATGTAGATTATTGCAAATAATACATAGTTAAGTTTTTACGTATGATAATGTATTAAATGTTTTAAAAGGAACAGAAACTGACATTCGATACAAAAGAACAGGTTCCTATGTCAGTCATCGACATTTTCTACTACCTTTAATTTAGTCAGCTAGATGTTCACAAATTATGTATCTAGCGCTGTTATAAAGTTTAATGGAGACACCATTAAACAACCTAAGACATCAAGATTATAGTATTGCCTCAAAATAGTCATTATAAGCTATAATGCCAACAGTTTATACCAAGTTTCCAAACTATTATCTCTCATTCCGCAGTTGACTCTCTTATTTGGCTAAGATGACTGGAGTGGGGGATCTATTTTGAAAAACGTATGTTAGCTTCATATCTTTGGAACGCGAACTTGAATTATTCTTTTGATATAATAGTAGAGATATATTTGATGATACCTACAACATTTATCTCCACACTATTTTTCGTAACATGAAAAATGACAAACTTATAAGAGGTTCTAGTTATCGCTCGCGTGACCACCCTGTACAGTGGAAATTGGAATAATCATCTATTTGCGTTCGCCAACTCGTACACAAACAAAATGTGATTTCGCACATCATATTTCAAAGAACCCTCATAAGATGCCAAACTTTGTCATAGTAACAAATCACTTTTGTCAAAATGACAAGGTATAAGTAAACAAAAAAGCGGGTTTTTGGTTTTGGGATTAATTATTTCAGCTTAGGTCAAATAATGTTAATACAACAAGATGCATGATTTCTCAAATTTATTATTCAGTGATGCGAAGGGCGAAGGGCAATTGAATTATTGGCGAGTATGTGAGATATTTATGTAGTAAACAGAATATAAGAAGGTCATAAAATATACATTGATTGCATCTCTTTTATATCAGATTACTAAATATATATCACCTCAAACAAATCACAGCGCAGATACTACACAATACTCACCGCAGTGGCTTGATAGTTTTTGTTATTCGTGGTTTAAAACCAAAAATCATCGAAGTGAACAAACTACACGTGATCAGAGACAGTGAAACGATCTAGCAGATCTCATGTGTGTTGGTTTATTTCCCCTATGCATTTCACGAGGGTTGTCAAAAAATATCTGTGTGTGCGAATTCATATGCTTTCCAGTGTACATGGACATTTTTTGTTGTTATCGCATGATGTGTTTGTGCTTTTTTTGACTGACACGTGTTAAGCAGTCTAACTGACGATTCTGATTCGTGGTGAAACGGGTATGTATTAGAAGAGTTTGACCTTCAAATTATATGTGAATCTAATCAGGTTATCTACATAGAAAAAAAATCGTTGTAGACTTTTTTCAATTAATTGATTTGGATACATAGATAGCGTGTATATGATGTTCATAGTTTTGATGGTGATTGTGCAAATAAATCTTAGGTGTCGAAAAGATTTTCCGATAATGCACTTTGTATTATGACATAGAAGAAGTTTGTCCTCATTGATTTTTTTTTATGTTGCAGGTTACACAGTATTCTCAGAAAGCCATCTGAATCTTGATCGCAAGCTCCACATATACCGAGTCTTTCAGAAAAATATGGGATATCGCTTATTAGAAGGTCCTTCGATCAAAAATAAAACATTTTTAAATACGGAGTATCAGAGAAAATCTCTATGAATATATATTCTCATTTATCGAAATGACTACACTTCTTGCTGATAATGGTACATTTTGTATCAAGGGCGGAAAGTAGATGATTTTGACGAGGGTATAAGTAGCAGCACGAGCGAAGCGAGGGCAGATATTCAAAATCATCTTTCGTCCGTGATACAAACAGTGCTTTTTGTACAACCAGTTTGTGATAATTTGAAAAAGAATAATTATGAAAATCAAAAATAAATAATCGATACACTGGCACTACACTGCTGACAAGTCAGACAACTGACAAGTTCAGTGACAACTGTCACTCCATGGTTACAATAGGTGTATTCATTTGTGGTGCGGATTCATTGTCACCGAGATTGTCACGTGATTAGTTCCTTTTAGTATGCTAGGCTGTCACGTGGTTCTTAGAAAGAGCCTTGGGATCCAAGGAACCGTTGCTAAGCGACCTACTTTGGCGCCCGCGGGCGCGAAAGTACTTTTAGGCCCGGCTGCCAAAATTAGCGAGTTTTCGCCTGCTTTGCCTGCATTGAAAAGTGGACTTCACGTGTAGGTTGTACAAAAAATCTTTTTACTGTCATGGACCAGTGAAAAAGAATCATAACTTTTCAGTTAATAATATTTTTTGATAGTTTGGTGCAATATTCTTACATCCTGCATATTGCAAGTGAGGATAGTTTGAAACTCATACGTATAATAATCGAAATAAGTGCAATAGAATGCAACCAGGTATTTCTCGATTCTTCATTTATATAATATTTTCCCGGGATGCTTGATATTACGTAACGCCGCTCGGTATTGCTACTTCGAAGCCTTCTCAAGAGAGAAAACCTTGTGATTTGTCTAGTGTTTTTGAGATTGTTGGTGAATTTTTGTATTTGCCTCTAGTTATTTCCATGTTCTGATGGTTAGTTGTTCAAAAAACATACCCCAAGAATAAAATAACTTTGACCTCAGCATTGTGTTAAAGTAACGGCCCACGGCTACTGAACCTACTATAGAATGCATGCAATTAGAAATAACACAATTAAAAAAAAAACACCATGTACACAAAGAACCCACGTGGTCTCGAATAAATCTGAAGCAATAACAGAAAAATCCAATTAGTCAAGTAAAGGTTGCTTAATAAAGTGGTAATAAGCGGCAGTCAGCGCGGCGTAAAGGACCATGGCGTGAGGTGAAAGAACGAGCCATCGTCCTTGCAAGGCCGAAGTACTTCCTTGCTTACGACACATATTCCATGCGTTTATTATGATTCAACTTGCGTGGTACAAATAGAGAATTATGTTAAATTTGTCTTGGGAAATTTTAAAGCATCTTTGAGTTCAATCGAGTATGTCTGTCCGTCTAGTTTTGTATTGTTGAATATAAAATACACATATCTAACGCATGATGGTTATAGGTGTCATCATTGATGTCATTTTGTGCAAGTAACTCCATAACTCACCAGTCACTAGTGAGTTATGGATAATAGATTATAACTCACGTTTCCGTCGCAACCAAATAAACAATAACCTATTTTGACCAAAATGTAAACATATTTAATAATTATCTCATAAAAAACGATTTTCTCTATTTGTTGGATAAAACATTGTATGACACTCGTGCGTCATGTTCCACAAGTCACTTGAGAATTTACACCACTCGGTATACTCTCACGTGACTTTTTTTCAACACAACGCTCTAGAACCATGAATAGCTCTAAAATAAATTCAAAAACTAATTCTAAATTTCGAATCTGGGACGCACAAGTTTATTAATTCCTTGTCATTTTGGTTGTTCCTTCTTCACTTGACTATATAAGCCTCTACATGAACAAAGTAAAAAAAAAATAAAACAGGTTCTCCTCATCAAGATCTAAATATCATGCGGCAGTAAATTTTGAAATGACGTCAGACAAGGTTGATTGGTCAACGAAACATAAAATCCAAAAAAAAATTAGTTAATATCAAATTGGTAGATCATTCTATTGATGAACTAGGTAGAATCTTTCAAAATGAATGTATTTTTATTTGTTATAATTTTAATAGAACAAGATAAAATATCACGAGCAAAAACGAAATACGTATGCCTGCATCCACCCATGGCTGGCTAAATATTGCAGATTTTACGAAATTCCTCGCTTCGTTGATCTCATTGTGTTGCTTAAACTTGGACTTTTGCAAGACACTGTTCGAATTATCAAGCGAAATAAAAATAATGTAACAAGAAATATTCGGTGTAAATAACTATACTTTACAATCATGATCATGTAGCAATGCCATGTTGGAGTATTTGTTCATCTTGGAAAAACCGTGTTGCAATATGCTACCGAAAATCGACAGGTGGATTGTGGATCACTGATTTATAAAGCGCATAAAATACATATTTATACTCGAGTTCAAATCGGGTATTGGAAATTGAAAGATCGTCTTTTTGGTTGTCCTCTTCTTTCGCATGTTCATCAAACAATAAATATTACTGTGGCATCATTATTAGGGAAAAAGCAGTTTTGGCAGATGAACACTTTTATGAGTTTGGAGCATTTTCCCGAAATGTATTGCAGATGGTGTTGACTTGGTTCCATTAACCAAGTTTCTGGATTCCTACATTTTTTTTGAGTCAAGTGAGAATTGATATGATTTGATCTTTTCTGTCAAACATAGTTGATGAGAATTTTATCCTTGTCTTCATTTTGAATAATTAAAATATACAGGGTGTTTGAAAAAAAGCTCCAATAAACAGAGGTCCAAAAATGCATCATTTGTTCTTCAAAAATTGATGTTTTGCCCGCCCTAAACGCCACTGGACACAATATTTTTTTATCTATTGGGGTTTAGCCTCCTATTACTCACAACAACGCTGCTAAATTTCAAACAAATTAGTCAAAATTCGACTGAATTATCAACAAAAATGATTAAAAACAAAACTTTGCCACCCTGTATCATAGATACGATGCGTTTTCGGACCTATGTTTATTGGACCTTTTTTTCTTAGAATGACCTCAGGAATCAATCCTTTCATTTTTGTCCACGGTTTTTTAAATACCCTGTATGGTGGACCAGAAATAATAGGACATACGGTAATAGTAGATTCCTCACACAAAAATATTGCGATAGACCTCAACTTGTCAATTCCGAAAGTTGATATCAACAGAGATACAGAATGTCAAACCTGAATTTTATTATTTGTTTTTTTCAAATCTTTTGAAATAATCAAGTTATTTTGATGAAATTTCGAATATAGGGGTTGTTTGACATGCAAAATTCATAACTGGCCTTGGTATGGGTCTTACATGTAGGGGACGCCACCTACACATCTTCCACTCATTCAAATAGTTATATCTTTTTTGTACGCACTCGAAATTTTTTTTAGAATTGAAAAATTTATTTTTCCGTCATTTGTACAGCTGGTTCGAAAAAAAACTGGTATTACTCATAGAAATGTTTAAAAATTAAGCAGTGTTCTATTTGTTTTGAACCAAACGACAGTGACATGTCATTGAAGTGAAACATTTGGGTTGTTATGGTGTATGTATGTAAATAATTGATATAAATCAGGTAGATTTGAAAATTTTTATACACATTATCGATCAATTCAATATTTTCGCTCTAGTTCCTGTTTTCATGTGAGGAGTCATTTGTAAAAAGATATTCAAAAGTATCAACCTGGTAAAAATCTGACGTCATACTTTTTGTTTTCTCAAAACAAATATTACACTGCTCTACTTTTTAAACATTTCTATGAGTAATACCAGTTTTTTTTCAAACCAGCAGTACGTAAAAAAGGGACACTTTGTAAAAGTCGATAGTTGTAGCTTTTTCCAAGATATTTGCCCTTCATCTATACAATGTTGTTTCGATTGGAAAATTTTGAAAATTAACATCGGGGGCATCAAGAAAGCCGTTGTCACGGTAATTCTGACAAGTGTCTTGATGTTTAATGTTTCTTATTAAAAAAATCTAAAAAAATCAAGACTTTTTCAAAAAAAGATATATTTTTTTGAAAACAAAATGTTAAAATTGATGTTTTCAAATCAAGAAACATTAAGCACTCAAGCTAATGTCAAAATTACCATGATAACGCCGTTTTCAAAGTATCTTTGTCCATTTTCAAAATTATCCATTTAAAACCACATTGCATGGATTACTTCAAGTTCAAATATCTTGAAAACGGTAACCCCTAGGCACTTCTACAAAGTATTCTTTTTTCATGTTAACATGATGAAAAAATCCTTTTTGCAATTCAAAAAATGTACGTACAAAAAAGTTCTGACTATTTGAATGAGTGAAAAGGTGTGTGGCGCCCCCCACAAGTAAGAGCAATTCCGTGCTCAAATTTGAATTTTGAATGTCAAACAATCCCCATTTATCCAATTTCATCGATATAACTTGATTATTTTTAAAGTTATTTGAAAAAATCAAATATTAATATCCAACTTTGACACCCTGTATCTCTGTTAATATCAACTTTCGGATCAGACAAGTCGAGGTCGATCGCAAAATTTTTGTGTGAGGAATCTACTGTTACCGTATGTCCCATTACTTCTGGTCCACCCTGTATACCATACGAATTTGCGAAAAATCCAAGTTCCCTCCCTACATAACTTTTCATATTTATTGATAACGTTGGACTGTTGTTTCATAGAAACAATAATAATTCAAGCCTGACACTAATTTGTTTTCGTATGCAAATAAGAATTTTCCTGTTGCATTTGAACTTGGATTGGCTTTAGTGTTCCAGTCTTTGCGTCTTCATCCTAACGATTTTTCACGAATTATACATGCGTTTATAACGGTAAAGGCCGTTCCAATCGACAGACCTATCATTAGTGGTCCCTAGTTAACAACTGATCTTGAGAAAAATTCAGGCAAGTTATATGTTCCACTATTGATGCCAACATGATGTTGAATAGGTGATCTAACAAGCAATATAAATGATGTTGAGATATTGTTGTGATTGCTGTTCTATATCATGGTAATTCAAAATGCTTTTTGAACTTGTTGGACAATAAAATATCGATCTTCCTATGCTTCATATTATCAAAGAGTCGAGCACAAAAATATCATTCACTATATTTTCTTTTCAGAAAAAGGAGGAGATTGGGAAAACGGAAAAACACATCAGTCAGTACAAGTACAAAATCGACCAAGGCGAAGAAATATCTGCGACGTTTTCAGCCCGTACCAGGAAAATGGGCTGCTAGTACAGCATTTGAAAAGGCTTCTTTCAAAAGCGGCACCGGCGTTCACTAGACGTAGTCACTCAATCATTTATACAATCATTATTATTATGTTTAAAATAATTAAAGTGTATCTCTTGAGGACTAAGATATCTCAAGTGCTTCATTAATCAAATTGGAATTTCCAACTCTTTCATTAACGGTAGTGTGTGTGTACTTCCGTTATTTAAAATTTTCTAGTAGATTTCGTAAAAAACATTTTTGATCTGTCCTGCATTATATTTGAACTAATCAAATGAAAATGCCGCGACGACAATAAGCCATTTTCATGTTTTTTTTTATTTGCTTATCAGAAAGAGCCGAAAAAAATAAGCTCAATTTTTTTTCTCCGATTTTTTATGCTGCGGGAAAGGCACTGAAAGAAATTCACTTTGAACGTTAGGCCGTTGACGTCATCTGCCTAAATCTGTGATTGGCTAGTCATAGGCAATGTCGCCAAACGAACTTTTCCAAACCGGAGACTCGCGGCTCGCGGCTGGATGTAGCTCTCGTTCTTACAACAATGTTGCCGTTTCTCTGTTTGTTGGGTTGGGATTGTTAAGGTGAGTGGGGGAGGTTGTTTATTTTGTTTCGTGAGTTGATTGTGTTATTAATCATAAATCTTTAGATGGATAATAATACGATAATAATAATTGTGCTGTGTGTCAAAATCAAAATACGTTTTCAATTCACAGTTTTTGTGTAAAATTTTGCTTATCGTCACCTGTTTGTCTTTATTAAATTAATGATAAAGGTAGATACATACATTTCAAATTTGAATATCCAAAAGAGTTTCAAGGTTCATTTTATGAATGTTCATAAAAATATGTTGAAGAGTACACCGGACTACACTTTGCAATTAATGAATTTATTTCGAGATGTTTTTCTTTGCCTATTACGTTTTGTGGTTGAAGAGAACTAATTTTTGACTAAATTTATTGAATATCGCATGGTCTGAATTTTAGCAGAAGTAAAAAACAAAAGATAATGTTAATAATAACACATGATACTAAAACACACAAGATATGATCAATTGCTGGACAAAATTAGAACCAAGCCGCGCATGTCGTCACCGCGAGCCAAAAATTAGGTTGGATTTAAGACATCCATAACATTACCTGGTTACCATTTGCTAGTCAAAATATGAACTGGCTCACGCATGACGTCG
Source organism: Orchestes rusci (assembly GCA_958502075.1). NCBI lineage: Eukaryota > Metazoa > Arthropoda > Insecta > Coleoptera > Curculionidae > Orchestes > Orchestes rusci. Next base: position 52,543,711 of record OY293304.1, read on the forward strand.
CCGCGTGACATTGATTGTAATAGGTTTGAGTCAGGTCACGTGATGACTTCTGAAGTTGGATGTGCGAGAGTTTACCTTGTTTGTTCCACTATCATGGTAACTCAGTAACCTATAAATTTTGAGGTTCGGACACGCAATGACGTGAGCGAAACCTGCGCGTGAGCATATCTTGTTTGTTATAGCATCATGATAATAACATATGGCGTTACGTCATATTCTGCTTTTGTTTCTATGGTATATTCGGAGGTAAATTCAACATCTTACGAATCTATAATTGTTATCAGTTATCATGACTTGGAACGCCTATATCTCGGGACAAATGAATTAAGGCATAAAATATGGTCGATAAAAATCCAAATTGGACGATCAAAATAAGTAATAATCAATAACCAACATACATCATTGTTTTTTGTAAAAAAGTTCAACTTTAACAACTTTTTTAATTCCGATATGGTCGAACGTTCTGGTAATCTTCCCTGACATTGTATGTTTATAATCTTCCAAGAATATGTTACTGATGATAATAACTAAAATGTGAAATATTCATATAGACATACACAAGTTACAAGAGTTTAACTGATAATTTGTAGGCTCCAAACTTCATTTGAATTTAAAAAACGGTTGACATTGATTGAACCATTTTTACCAGAATTCTCACACCTAATATTTTATAAACCCCTATTATTATGCATATAGGAATGTATAGTTTCTTATAACTTACTTTAAAAGAACTTCAAAGTTCAGACTTAAACATAATGTCCTCTTCTTTCCTGAAGAATTATCTGCTGTGAAGAATATCTAGCTGAAAATTACCCGTGTTATCGAATAATAAACAGCGTAAGATATTTGAAAATCCCGCGAAAATCCTCGAATAAGTACGGCAACATTGTTATCATGTGGGAGCGGGAGCTACATCTGGTCGAAAGTCATATTATTGGTAAACTTGGCAACTGCTAAAATTTGATTGGTGCTAAAAACTGCGGGAAATTGGAATCCGTTTGCACCAAATTTCTGGGCGTAGGATTTTTTTTTTGGTTAAAGCAACCTCGCCTTTCGTTAGTATATTAAACGTACTTCTTCTCCAGATAATTGAAACATTTAAATTCGATTGAGTGGAAATGGTCTATTGTTTCTTACAAAAAACCATTTTCAAATGAAAAGAAACTACTGAATCTTCCCGCCTGGATAAGTTGTATGTGATAAGTTAAATGTAGTGGAAGATCGGCTCTTCCACTACATTTAACTTATCACATACAACTTATGCTATATTTTGAGTGAACGATCCTTCAAATGAGAACTATTCGAAACTGGAGTTGATAGTTTTGCTATGGAATACATTATAAGGGCTCCCTCATCTATAAATGAACATCACAGCTTTCTCCACTGATTTCCTGCAAAAGTGACAGATTTTTCATAAGCTAGCCAGTTTGTGTATCAAAATAAAATATATTGAATCACAGGGATTATGATTTCGTTCTCGATCTCACATCTGTTTGCTCCAGCCTGCTATTTTAAAATGTCAGTCACATGATTCCAAAGTTCTCGAGCTTTTATAGATATGTCACCTTCAGTACCTCTGATAATATGGTTCGTTTTGATATTTTTCATTTCTTCGAAAACTATACTTGTTTTACTCTCATACAATTGATTCATATTCTCAAACCAGCCGTGAAATACTTCATGCGAACAATGATTAACATATCAAACAAATTAAGTGATCAAGTGCAAGTAGTTCAAGTGTTGGTCATTCATATCGACACTTCACCTTTGAAGACAAACATCTAAACCAAATCAAATCAGTGAAAGCACGACGTGACTTATGTGATCATCTTAGTCGTGGGGACTTCGACGCTGAAGTAGGTAAGTAACTCGCCGATAAAGCCTATAATCAGATTCTGCCCATGTCAGTGTTCAAAGTGCATTGAGAATGAACCATTGATTATGAGGAACTATTCAATAGGATTACAAAGAGGAATTGGGAGATCATAGATTTTTTGAAACCTCCAAAATTGTGATAAACCCTAATTCAAGCGAAAATGTTTATGACAAAAAATTCTAGTTCTACAATAAAAATCTTATGATAAACAAAAATCACGTCTCACTCTAGCGAGCACTAATCAATCAATCAACGTATTTAGGCTTGAATATATCTATCAAACACTGGTCTAAGCGCCCTTTAGTTACCCACTGCTATGGTCAATGGACAAAAGGAAGATTTTTGAACCCTGGTTGAATAACCTGACATTGACCTCCGAAAATAACAAGAAGATGGGATTTGAATGACTTTTGAAATTTTTAGAGCATTAAAATTGAATTTAGGGCAGTGAACTGTAGCAGCTCTCAATATCTTCTTCCATGCGCTCTACTTGAATTATTGAGGGGATTGCTTTTTGTGATGCGGATGTGTATTTCTTTCCTTTACTTAGAAAATTAGGTCTTTATAGTTATAGCTAATTAAACGTTTTGATAGGCCTATTATATCAAGAGTAGGTGTGCAAAAATAACACATCCGTCAGTGAACTCTTCTTCTCCACCATTTATTGCTAAAAAGTTGACTGTTACATTTCAAGCTTCTTCAAGAGCATTAATTTGACTGAAAATACATTCCAAACTGAAATGGGTTAGAAAAAGGTGACAAGAATTTTTATTTCGCATAAATATATACATCCAGCTTGCACAACATCATCACTAACTGAATCGATCAAGGGAAAGATTAGAGACTCTACTAACTAGCAGAATATTTTGAAAAATGTAAAGAAAACATGAGACAAAAAGTTACTTTAACGAAAAGTATAACTAGACATGTCACAATGTGTGAAAACATTCACAAAATATTTATAAAATGAGGTATCAAAAAGAAGGAAATGGAAACATATTAAATGAAAATCGTAGAATATGTGAATTGGATAAACAGTAAAGTTGCTTCGACAAAAATTGGGCCAAGAGTACAAATATGACTTGGTTGATGCTGGTAAAGGTTTTTGCTTTAAGCAGTTCTTCCCACCTCGCTTCTTTATACTCCAAGTATTGTTATAGTGTAATGTATTAAAATGTGTGGATCATTTGCGGGTAGATTGTGAAATCAGGTGAGTTTGTCGGAGATATATAACTCCACTTTGGTGTGTTTCAGTAGTACAAGATAAAAATAAGACTAGTAAACTAAACCTAATTTTAATTGTTATTTTCCCAAAAATCTCAAAATTATTGACGAATGAATGCCAATGTATCCCTACATGGAGTAATTATTTTCTTCATCTACCTTCTTAAATATTCAGTGAAGGTTCTACGTGAAGTACCTACTATTTTATTAGCGCAATTCTCTTCTATGTTATGTATTGATGTTACACAATGAAAACAGGGTGAAACCAAATATAGAGATATGTATATTTAATCAAAAAAACTATGACCATCATAATATTGCATCTCCATCAACAGCTCTCCATCATCAACTAACTAAGACAAGCTTGTTAAAAAGACCATGAGAATGTTTTTGGATTCATTGGTAATAAGTAGTATTTCTTACATAGATTAAAAGATTTGAAGTACATTACAAGAAGTTTGTTTTGAGGGATCAATTACTTGGAATCTACGAGCCTTAAACCCAAATAATACTTTGGATCCAAGAAAATAATGCTGACCTCAAAGGTTAAACTATCCTATGTAGTACAAATTATTCATAAGTTGATAAAATCTTCAAGTATGTATTTGAAAAAAATTCCAAACATGAATGTGAAGTTTACAAATCATTTATGTATGTGAAAAATTATTGGTTATCTTGGAAGATAAAAGATATTTTACAGACGTAAATCAATTAATCGTCAGATTCATCAAATGAACTTCAGGCAGTTTTCAAGCCTACGCAAAATCCAACAAAAATTGAAACGGTTGTTTAGCATACTGAGTGGGAAATACAGACTGGATTTTGTGATCGACCTCCTATAAGAAATTATTGATACGGAGCAGTATTTAAGTCTGCTTAACGGTATTTTCAATATTCGATAGCCCTAATCCATTCTTATCATTACACCCAAGTGGTACGACATCACATTCCCTTGGCATTATCAACCAATTTACATGCACTATCAATAAATCATTCTTTAAAATATACACAATTTTATATAAATATACATTTCTGTAAATAATTTTTTATTTGGTCAAGTCCAATCATTTACATTTGAGGCTTTTATTTATTAGAAATCTGAAGACTGTTGGTCCAACGGCGAACATTTACAATGTGTTAGGTATTCCTTTGAAAATATTATTTGTTTGGCTTGAAATTGATAACAAAACCAACTCACTGGTTCATTCTGCTGATGCAGCCTTAGTGAGGTTCTCACTTTGATATCCAGAGACAAATTTATTAAATATAATAAAGAAGGATATTCTTTTTATCTTGTGAACCTTTATCATTCAAGAAAAAAGAAATACCCACACTGTGCGCAGTGCAACAAAGTCAATAGCTATAGATTACATCTTTTGATAGGTCATGGGTCATGTATTAATAACAATAGTCCCGAAGCTGAAAAATGTGTTTGTATCACGTGGTTACTTCTAAAAATGGGCCCACTCGCTTCAACCAGCGGGCAACAACCAAAAAACCTCATCTCAAGAGCCGCATCGAGCAGCCACAGCAATGAACCATCGGCTGAAGAAGTAGGTTAGCTCGGTGTAAATCTACAACAGGTACAGTTATTCTTCAGCGAGGTGGGGGCCGGAGGTTTCGGCGATGTGGTAGTAGGGTCCTCGGTGTCCAGTCTTGACTCTCGTGCAGACGAGAGAACGATACAGGGTGGTGGAGTGTCGAAATTTCATCCCCCAAACGCACCCTCAATAATCGCGTTCGGTTCCGAAGTACATTTTGATCCACCCAGCACCATAAAAGTGACGGTCATATTTGTTGATTATTCGTGATCATCAAGAACCAACCCTTATAAGAGGGTGAAGTGAGTTTTTACAGTTCTTGGACATGTTGTGGATGTACTGATCGTTGCAATAATCGAAATAGTAGTACATTTTGGATCAAAGACAGTGATCTCCAATTGAGTACATCTATTTAAGCTTGACACACAAACACACTTTCGGATCAGTGAAGAGGAGGTGTATTATTGCTTTTATGGTTCCAGTGACAATTTTTTTGTGTTTTTTACAAGGATTATAGTACTATCTTATTAAATCCAAAACAGTAACAGTGTGTCAGTGCCATCATTTAAGGATATACTTCATCTACTTACCTCAGCAATCAATTTATTATTTTTGGAATTATCTTGTTAAGAGGTGAGTGTTTCTTCACACAACTTTTCTTATGAATTACTGTAAAAGAGCGTTGACTTGCCTTGGCAGTGGGTGAAGGACGTCTAGTCTATAAAGTATTCCTTTACTGTCTCGGGCTCAGAATTCCAACCTTGCATGCAATACCTTTTTTAAACATCTTTAGTGAAGATCAAACTAAGTATCGCGTTGATAGGATTGAGAGAAGCTATTAATAAATTATAAAAAGGTATATTTGATGGCTAAAGCTTATGCTGCGGACAACTGCTAATCAACCTGTCAACTTTGGCACATTCATATTAAATTCAAGAACCTTCTAATACTCTAGACAAATATCCTATTGTTACTTTTTTCTGTATAAAAATATTGGGTATATTGAATGATCTGCTGTCCCACAGTTATTATTGTTAAACATTATGAGGAATAAAATGTGAAAAAATAGCAGTCTTTTTTCAATATCAAATTCTGCATTGAGATTGGGAAGATATTATTTATTTTGATGAAAAAACTATTTCTTTGAGGATTATCAATGATGATCTGATACAATACTTTGTTCAACAATTTTTTCGATGTGTTCTTTTCCTTGAAGGTTTGTTAACGTCGCACTTCTTCATAGTACGAACAAATGTTTTCTACCTAGTTTTGTCAATCTCTTTGTTAACACTTCTTATTGTTTCGAAAGTTATATGTATAGGGTAATATAATTTGTGAGTTTGAAAAAAAAACCACAACAACCACAAAAGTTTTTTTCTCAAATAATCTATATACTCTTGATTGGCTTTTGATAGGTGTGAACAATATAAACTGTATTGGTAAACGCGTAAACGTGTAAACAAATAATAATCTGGACAAATTATCGATTATTGCAATTCCTATTATGCCTTTCGCTTATTTTGACTTAACATAAGATTTTTAAACTTTGAAACTCAGGATTATATGCTGTGAACTTTTTTTCACATATTCCTTTATACTTGCTTATACTTTTGATTAACATTTTGAACTTTTTTTTATTCTTTGTTCAATAACGTTTGGGTTTCATTCAGCAAATTTTCAAAATATATTTTCCAAGCCCTTCAGGACCTACTTATAATGTAGGTGCTGCAGATTAATCTCTTACTATGACAGGTGCTTAAGCGGGTATAACCCATATTGATAAGTGATAGTAACAGCATACCCAGCAATATACATTTGATAAATAAAAATTGAACAGATAAACATCACCAGATTTTAATTGCTTCGTGGGAGCTCAAGCTTACTTGACAAACTTTGACCAAACCCATGGATGCTCACCTGAAGAAAATAATATTTCGTAATTCACTATTTCTAACTGTAAACCCCAAAAACATCGCAGTTATCCGAATCATTATTATATTTGAAATGTCTCACTGAAACAACCTCTTAATCTTCATCAATCACTGTTTTTGTGTCTCCGAAACTGCTAAGAAGCACTGCTCATACATAAGATGATCAAGGTGTTTAACGGTTTAGCAGGCTATTCTGAATAGGCGTGAGAAGTTATAGGATTGTGAAAATATCGTTTACGAATTGGTTTAGAGTTTAGTTCGTTTTTAAAGATGGATTGTTCCGTTGTTATTTATTGTATTTCATCTTTTTTTTCTTACTTTTATGTTGTGTTAGTTGAGTATGGGTTTGTTTGCATTGCCTGAAGATTTTTTGAAATATGGGCATGGGTTAACGTTGGCCACTCCATAAATCTGAAATCATCATATCTATTAAGTTCCCTCAGATGGTTTGTGAAGAAGTGCGCTATGAATGTAGATTATTCTTAATATTCTATCAAATCGCTGGTCCGTACATCAGATATGTAAATTAATTATAGATATGGAGATTTTGAAGCGGAAGAATTGAAACCACAACATAAAATAATGATTTTAATCGATAATTTCATTCAAGTCAAATCCGAAATTTTGTGACAAAATGTTCGACTGATAAACGTTCTGTTGGGAATTATTGCAAAGAAAAGACAAATACAAAGATTCGTGTAGGAGGAAACTTTTCATGTTCTGCATAGTTTATTGACAACATGAGCATATCATTCTTTTATTGTTAGTTCTATACAAGTACAGCTAATATATTTTTAACGACATACACTGTTTTTGAATATTATGTAATAAGGGATACGTAGTACCTATAACCAATACTGGTTTTCTATGCCTCAAACCATGTGAACGAAAGAAATATCAACAATAATTATTATGATTCAAAAACTTCAGAAAACAATATATCGACATGACTATTTGCTGCCCATCTCTATATAATGTATCCATCCTAAATTTATATAACAATACAAGAGGAGCAGTGGCAAAAAAAAGCTCCCGCTGACGATCGTACTGGTCTGATAAATCCGATGTTCAGTTAGTTGACAGTTTTAATTAAAACCTGTTGTCACGGGTTTTTCTTATATTTGACTAGAGTTTCTGATGAACGAATACTTTTTCGAATGTCATCTTGAAAAAAGCGTAGAATGGTTTCGGGTACAGTTAAGGAATTTCCAGTGCGACTTTGAAGGAAGAAAGATGGATTGAATATCATAATGAAAGACTAGGAACCTGAATGATATCAAAAGTACTTTATTTTTATGAGGGGTATGAAGTCAATTCAAAAACAATTTGTAGCCCATTGACTTATAGGATGTGGTAAAATATGAAATTATTGTTTTGTGCTTCAGTACGTCAATGAACATTAGTTAGAAGAAAATGACATACTCCGCTCAAAAAAATATACATAATCAAACAAAATGTACCATCGCAATTAATCGAAATGCCGTCCGTCCTGTATAGTCAGTCGGCAGATCCGTTGACCCAGTTTTTCCGCCAGGATACAAATGGATACCTGCCTAGCTTCTGGTCATTTTTGGTCTTGTAAAATGGTATCGAACACACTGTCTTCATTTTTTTTCCATAAGCCTTAATCAATTAAGTCGGGCGCGTATCATCGACTAAGCGACACTGTTCAAGATCATATCTGTGTATGCTCAATTCCCTATTCAAATGTTATTGTTATAACGGGAGCGGACTCCAATCACAGATTTGAGAAGATAATTCAGGGGAGACTATATTGCAATCATGCCGTTTCAAATATCGATAGTTTTATTCAACTACTCAAATACACCACATAGCCAGTTGACATCCTACGCACTTGTTTTCTATTGACTATCGAGAGTTTACAGTTAGATAAACATGACACAATTAAATACATGTCTCTATTCAAACATCTATTATATTCGATTCAATAAAACTCACGTCAAGTTTGCCAAAACGGGCCAACGGCTATAATTGAACAATTGAATAGATGACTGTCGATACAGGCTTGAGATGTATTGTATGGGAAGACCTCCTTGGTATTGTTCGTAGATTTAAAAAAAAATGACTTGGTGATTATTAAGCACATACTTCAAATATCATCAATCATCAGATACAAGCGAGAAAGAGTATTTGGGTGTATAAATGAAATAAAGACTGGCCTATTGATACATATCAAGAAATCACAACATTCACTACATCAGAACTATAGTATTTGTTAACGTTCAAAGCAATTAATCTGAAGTCTACACAGGGGATGATTTTTTTTCAGTGAAGAAATCTTATAAGAATCCATGAAGAAACTATTATCGGCAGACTCCCAAACATTGTCGGTCTAGCAGTGCAAGAATAATTTTAAAATAAAGCAGAAAAAAAAACGGGAATCCTCGCCAAACTATGAGTCAGCTAGCTTGCAGTTTCGAATTCCGTTAAACGCACAGAAATGCAAGTGAGAGTAATTTGTTCAAGAACAACAAACGTCCCACGATGGTATGTTGCCGAGCCAATGGCGATGCAAGCCGGAAGAATCAGTCGCGTGATCGCTGTGGGGGAACCCGGAGCCGGTACCACTGAAGAGTAGGGCAAAGTAGGTCACTGGCCTAGTTTGCTTGATGGTACCACGAGAGACTCCGGCTTCGTTGGTCTTCTTTGTATGCTTTTCTCATGAGTGTTTGATTTCAATGTGGTTTGGGTTGACTTATCGATTTACTTTTTTCACGATCAACACATCATATTTTGGTCTACTCAAATTTGTTATTATTAAAAATTATCATAGTAACATGAAGAGCTGACAAAAGAGCTTGGCAACCATGCGTCGACCTACTTTACAAATAATGAGATACTTTACTCTGACATGAGGTTATATTTACATGACGTGTGAACTCTATTGGTATAAGAAAGACTATTGAGGCCATGGTAGTGGAATATATGCATATCATCTAAGCTATTTTTATATAATTAGAATCAGCCTATTTCAGATATTTATTCATATACTTTTCTAGATATCAGCGATGATTGGGTTCTTAGATTAGAGTTCTTCTATTTTTAGCTTAACAAATTTGCATGGAAATAACTTCTCATAATCAATCTATTATTCCAGATAATTGGAGCCTCAAATAAGAACAGAGATAATTTTGGTAAAAAGGTTTTTATTAGGTATTCAAAGTTGTCTTGAAACTTGATTGCTTTATTTTTTTTAAATATAGCAAAGTCTTTTTATGAAATGTCTAGACTCCATCATTCTCATAGCGCTTCAAGATTAAAACATCTGTCATAATTCATGTAGCTTTGGATGTTCTTTTGTCGGGAATGTGCATATTTTTTTTTCTTGAAACAATGCGACGCATTAATTACTGATACAAATGACTGTATGAAAATATAAATAGTAGCTCTCTTATGGTTTCGCCCTTCAAGCATACCATGTATTGTTGTCTCAGCCATAATGTCATTTTCTATCCGAAAATGTGTATCGTGATGCGAAATATTTTCGATCGAATTTAAAACTGTAACTCATACATATTTCAGATTGCCATTGGTATGAAACCATTATTATTCAATATTTTTTTGAGTGATGTGAGTATCTCATGAACACGGAGTACTCTTCAACGTAGATTCAATGAGACTGTTAATTGAGGAGTTAAATGAAGATAAGTGATCCATCAGAAATATTGAGGAGAATGATTTATTGAGAAAGAAACCAGCGAGCATTTTCTGCTAGAATCGCCAGAGGTTCTACAAAAGAACATCTGAAGGTGTATTTTATTGTTTCACAACAGATTGAATACACATTTTAACGGCTGGCCTCACAACTTTCTCCAGACGCTTATTACTAATATAATAATAAATTAATAGTTTATTCAATTAGCGCTATTTTCAATTCAAATTTCTGTAGCACGTGAATGATTCGCGGCAACCAGTCCACCATACTAGATCAATAGGGTGGGGAGCTTATAAACAATTTTGAAATTTTGGAACCTCTATAATATCTTTAGTCTATTTGTTCCTTAATTTTTGAATGCTAATGGATGGGTATAGGCTTGACGATCAAACACCTATACCTAATGAAGAAGAGGTTTCAAAAACAACGGACTGTGAAAAATCTGTCAGACTCGTAGCCAAGATCAGGCAATGGAACTATCTAGGAATAATCAGACTTAGGTAAAGTTTCTTGAACACGATCTTTAAACATCGTAAGTAAGGGTAACATAATACTTGAAGAAATATAAGTAATGAAGAGGATAAAATCAACTAATTTATTTTTTCCATTTTTCAATATACCTATCCGCTGCACAATAGAAATGTTCAATTGAAACACGTTTTAAATCTTCGAAATGCATATTTTTATTTGGTCAATGCATATTGACATTTATTCGCCCATTGAATGTTCAATCTCGAGTGAAGTGGATTGTAGATGGATGTACCTTTTTTCCATTTTATCTTTTATATCCACTTCACTATAGAAATGTTCAATTGAAACAAGTTTTATATCTTCAAAATGATCATTTTTTATTTTGTCAATGCATATAAGTGAACATTTATTCGGCAATTAGAGGTTCAATCTCAAGTGAAGTTTTTTGTGAATAAATGTACGTTTCACATCCTTTTCTCATAAGGAATAGGTTTTTGACTAATGCATATCATAACATTCACAGTTTCCTTGCTTAATTTGTTCGATGGAATAGCAATGATAGCATACATTATGTATCCTATAACACTATATCTGAATGTTCTGCCTCTATTGTATTCACTCTAACCTTTTTGCTGTGAAGAATCTCCATTGAGATCATAATATTTGTGCTGAATATCTACACCACATCAAATATACATATAGGGTAAGGCACGCAAAGCTTTCCACCCAGGTCTTCTCAGGGCGACATATCACTTTATGGCAAGTGAAAATAACAAATTTTCTATAAAAAGGTCTTCATATTTGCATTGAAAACATACTTTTCGATAGAATAAGGTGAGGATTATTTCAGATTTTCAATCAGTATTTTTAAAAAAGCCAATTAATTCGTTGTTATTTTATGCATCTGGGCAAATGGAATGTTGCTCTGCGTAGGAATTTGGGTTAGTTTGGGTTAGTTTGGGTTGGCAAAAAAAAATTGATGTCACGTGAGCGACATCATTTAGTTGGCAAAAAAATCACTTTTCATATCCTCACTTTATTCTATAGAAAAATATGATTTCATAGCAAATATGGAGAAATCTTACTGAAAAATTTGTTATTTTCAGTTGCCATAAAGTGATATATACCCCTTCTCAGGTGTTAGTTGATCATTTGATAGGTATATATTTTATGACTCGATCACTACGGGGATATAGTCTTGATAAAAATACATACCACTCGACCCCCCTCTATCTAAAATTTTTCGGGCTATCTGTCACCCCAACTTAGGGGTTGACAGGTGGGAATAGAAGCATGATACTAAAACAAACAAGATATGATCTCGAGCAGGTTGCGCTGACGCGTGTCCCAACCTCAAAATTCATAGGTTTCCTAGGTAACTTGGTTACCATGATACTGCAACAAACAAGATAAACTCTCGCACATCCCACTTCAGAAGTCATCACGTGACCTACCTCAAATCTAAACAATCAATGTCACGCGGGGACGTCATGCGTGAGCCAGTTCAAATTTTAACAAATGGTAACTAGGTAACGTTATGGTTGTTTTAAATCCAATGGGTTCTAATCTCGTCCAGCAATCGATTATATGTTGTGTGTTTTAGTATCATGGGATAAAAGTATCAAAAAAATGTGTCCCTCAAAAAACAAAAGTTGGCGTGTCCAAGCGACTTTCGCTTGATCAACTAACACCTGAGAAAACCTGGGTGGGAAGTTTTCCGTGTCTCACCTGTAGTAACGAGCCAAACTATTGCATCACATAACCCCCAATGTTCATCAGTAATAAACTGTAAATAAAAATGAGTCATATCAACAATTTGAGTTTCGCAAGTTGTTGTTTTGCCGAGAGAGAAAGGACGGTCACTGACTGCATTTTCGTTTGTTTCGCCATGTTGAAATAAAAAAAATTGCCTGCTGACAAGCCGTCCGATAATCGTGTTATTTTTCAATATTTCCTATTGACCCACTTATTTTATCCAAATGTTCCGTAACAGATGTGCATCATGCATTAGTGACTTATTTAGCATAACGTTGCTAATTATACGTTTTGATATTTGTTTACGTTTTGAACGAAATGGGTTTTTTCGATAATGCCAACTTTCTCCACGCACCTTCAAACGCATTTCGAATGGATAATCTATCATATTATTTCAATTCAATATTATGCTCGAGCGCATAAAGAGGATGTGGAATGTAATTAGGAGCTTATTGAAAGAGTCTGTTGTTGGATATGTCAAAATGCAGGTTGTTTCTGATAATTGATGTAGACTCATTTTGAATGTGCACCACATAATTCCAAGTAAATCCTGAAAATATTCGCCGACTTGAAATCCCCTTTAGGGTCGAATTCCGGCAGTCACTGCTACAAGATTTGGTTGGTGGCTCAGCTTTCGCATATTGATGACGTATCAATAGTAATGAAGTCCGCGAATTATCTTGCATTTTTGATAAGGGAAATGAAATCTTCAAATATCGCCAGATTCTAAATAACTTGTGGCATCAGATTGAGTTGAGGTTATCAAAGAAAAGTAAACATTCGAAAAAATACTTTTCTGTGTGCAAGCTTCAACCTACTGATAATATTCAACCATGTTTTATTGAAATTCCTGATTTCACGTACAACTCTGATTATTTTTCATGGTTCATCTTCTGATATGATCTTCTTCCCAAAATTAGCAATATTTGACCTCTTTAGGGCCATGTCGTCAACATTGGCAATGAAATAGTCTGGTGCATTAGGTTCGAATGCTTCTACTTATGCTATTTTTGGTCTGGTACATTGCTAATAGAATAAAAAAGAGATTAGAGGGAATTTTCATCACAAAACTATGAACATAAATGCGGACGAAACGTAGACGCTCTCGTCGCAACGAAATTACACGTTTTAAAAAAACTTTATTTAGGGAGCTCTCTTGTAACTTGGCACATTTTGTAGTGAGAATGGAGATCAATGCGCTTAAAATCTCGAACACGATTCCAAAATTATTATAATCGTTCCATGTTCTTTACTACTGCGTGAAGGTATATTATGCTAATTTAGACCTCATTTTATTGAAATTACCAAGTCCTCTATGGGAGTTGGTGTAAAAGATGTTTCTAAGTGGGCAAAATAGATTACTTTCTCGAAAATAAAAAATGTGCTTCATATTCGACAATCCGGAGAAAAATTAATAAACTGCGATGTTTTTTTTTAAGAATATCAATCACGTCGCCTTCAGGGACGTCATTGGGCTTGATCTAGATTCTAGATTCTAAATAATCATCCTCGAAATCATCTCAACACTGCAAAATAGATTTGCCAACTTTCATTTGATCTGGCAAAAGAGCGTTTTGATGACATGAATAAAATGAAGATAATATTTTAGACTTTATCACTCCAAGCACATATTTATATAAACATAAAGGCGCGAAATATGCCAACGAATAAATAATTCCTTTAGAAGTGACATGAAATCGAAAATGTCTGCGAACAATATTTCTTGTACTTGTCTGTTCTTATCTATTATTGGAATTCGTATTCTTTAAACCTAATGTGCTGTGTTGAAAGTTTTCATTCATGTTATGCCACCTCTACATCAAGAAACAGAAAACAAGTTTGCCGACTAATTAAAATAGCGCATTAATTTCTGCGAGCTATCAAGCCGTGTGCAGCAAATATGGCAAGGAGAAAGTGGTCGCGACTTTTCGAGAACGAAGAACCGGCATTGGTGTAAGCCATTGACTTCTCTCTCTGTATCGAAGTTCAAAGAAATTTCATGAACAAAGATCGAATAAGTGAATTCAAGAACGCTATGGAATCGTTTGTTGTCGATGATCGAAGGCAGAGCTATTTTTTTAATATGAATTCTAATGTGAAGATATTATGACACTTCAATGCATTTTGTAATGGTGAATACAGAACATTACTCAATGCTTATGATTTTTTTCCATTTTACTCATTAACTGGATCTGGAGTACAGCTTTGTTGAAAGTGAGGGTAAAACGTTTAACCATTATACATAATATGGATTGAGAAAATGTATAACACTTCGAGTATATGTAAATGCGGAAAACTATATAGCGTAATAAAAAAAACCCGATATAAAATTTAAAATGATACCATAACAGGTAGAAACTAAACTGAGGAGTGTCCGTGGATCTATGATAGTGTCACGCACAAGCTCAAAGTCAATAGGAGAACCGTTATGTAGTTACATGAATGAAGATTTTACAAAATAGTTATTGTTATGTATGTTATCTTCATCTTCACCACTGAAATATTAGGTACTACTGTAAAACTAAATCCCAGTGATTTTCATTTTTAATTATATATCAGAAATACTTTTCTCCATTGTTAACCTAATCTAATTACCACCACTATCACACCCATAGCAACAATAGTCAGAATGGCATAAATTCTCATTGTTCTTCCGAAGTTTATTCAGTAGGCGTGAAAAGTCTTTTTAATCAAAACCGCGTAAAAATAACAATGCCGCCGCAAAAATATAGAGTAGGTCATCGGATTGAGTCCAGCAAATTCACTTTCAATTAACGGGTTTTGGAATTAGTGCCTCGCCGCTCAGTCCGACTTGGAATTGGTGATGCGCAAAAATACCGTTATGCACTTAGTTGACTGTGTATGGACCGTTTGCAATAGAAGTGAGGTTTTGGTATGACATCATACCGTGGTTCTGAAGAACTAACATGACAAGTTGATTGGATTTTAATTCCTGAACTATAACCTATTCCTATACAGGGTGTTAAAAATTCGAGTATATGCATGGGGGTCTAGTAAGCCGTAATAGATACAAGATCGGTTGAATTGAGGCAAAGTTGTGCAACTTCAATCTCAAAAAAATGCCGCCTCGGAAATTCCAAAGACTTCCGGAGATATCCGACAATGACCGATTTTTTCGAAATCTTCTTTTGTTTTGTCTTGAATTTATTTGAAAAGATAATTGAAAACGGATGACATATTTTCATGGCCACTCTTCAAGATAGCATGGTCGAAATTGAAATACGACGTTTCGAATTCCACCATCACCATCCTTGACGTTTTTTTTTCAAATACGATCTCAACTTTTTCAATCAAATTTTGAATCACTCTATGCTTCCTGATAATAATTCTATGTCTCACTTGCTATTTTGCAACCATTCAGAAAGTAAATACGAGGTTTAATCCAATGTTGTTGATCCTTTCAGAACGCGTCGGGCGGATCCCAGTCATGGTAAAAATAATAACTTTTGTCTTGAATACAGAAGCTCAAAGAAAATTATTGAAATAAAAAAATAGAGAAGAATGGTGCATCACTATTTTCAAGGAGCGATGACTTAAAATGAATTAAAAAAGTTGGGTTCGTATTTGGAAAACAAAATTATGGTTGCAAGAACTCGAAACGTCGGATTCCAATTTAGACAGTGCTGTCTTCAAGAGCAGAAAAAGTGGCCATGAAAATCTGTCATTCGTTTTCAATTATCTCTTCAAATGAATTCGGGACAAAATAAAAAAGGATTTTGAAAAAATCGGTTATTGTCAGATATATCCAGAAGTCTACAGAATTTTCCAAGTTTCGAAGCGGCATTTTTTTGAGATTCAAATTGTGCAACATTGCCTCAATTTAACCGACCCTGAATCTCTTGCGGTTTACGAGATCCCCATGCATACACCCGACTTTGCAACACCCTGAATATTTGTTAGACCATGGGAATCTGAGTCTTGATTATCAAAGGGGGGTTGAAGATACGCTATAAAATTTTGTTACCAGTTTCAAAAATAAGTAGTGCTTGAATGTATTGTCGAAGGAAATTTTCGTTTTATTGCAAAAATCGTTTTAGTTTGACCAAAACCAAAGTTCTCTGAGATGATCAAACCTCTTAAATAATAAACTTAAGATTAAGATCAATAGCTTGCCTATTCAAGTATTTTCTAGTACCATCTAGAATACAGTAGTACATATAAACAAAGTGGACATGAACAAAATGATCAAATTATAGGTTGTCAAAAATGAAGCGTTTTGAAAATAGCATAGTTTGAGTTAGTGCAATGCTGGTTATAATTTTGACAAGGCTTGAAAAAGTTTGTCGATCTAGATCTGACTAATGTGGAAGGAAAATGTTTATTCATGTCTATTTGATATATCGTTGTCAACGTTATAAACCCACTGAAATATTATCAAAAATGTTTTCCGGTAATAAGTAAGTGGAATGGTACCTAATTGATCCGATCGGAAGTGGTATGAACTGGCACTATTCATTTATTCATTTTGTGAAAAATAAGCTGTAGTAAATTCAGATATATCATACCATATTACTACTTATTAGTAGAAGGTACTCGTTGATCAATATAATGTAGTTACACAAGGCTCGATACAAGATGTTTTCTAACATTGGCAACAAATTCATGGGGTGGTTCCTGAGACATTTTTTTGATAAAAAGTGTTCATAAATATATGTCGAACAACGCTTCCTAGGGGTGTTGCGCCCCTTTAAACAGGCAGCTCCGAGGGCAGCTCTGAAGACGGTTATTCCTCAATAATTCCGAAATAGATAGATATATAGATCAATAAAAATTCATGAAATTTGGTTCATCGGTAAGGCTAGTAGATTTTCGTCAAAATCGCAGTTTTCTTCATCCATGCATAGGCATCCTGACGACAGTTTCCTCTATATTTTCGAAACGCCTACACTGAATTATCGAAATTTGTCACACTGCATAAACCTTTCACACCAAATTGAATTGTAAGCTCAAAATTTTCAATTTTTTTTAACAGAGGCGTGTTAGGGGGTGAGAACAACCCAATTTATTGTCGATTTTTTCGACAAATTTATTTTTGATTGATGAGAACTTTTTTCCATGAAAATACCTCACGAATAACCCCACGAGCTTTTTAACAATGTTTGAGAAACACCCTGTGTACAACAGTAGCGCGTTACAATTCCTTCTGGCAAAGGGCGATTCCCAATTTCTCGTTAATGAAAGGTTGTATTCTGTAAAGTTCAGAATGTACCCAGAATCCAACAAAAATGTTGATAATATTAGATGTAAAAAACAACAATTGTTGCACTTTATCGACTAGTTACACACAGAGACGCGAACATAAAAAAAATATTACCATTTTCAAGAGGTGATTTGTTTTTTTATTCATATAAACTCGAGATACCTGTTCAACAATTATTTTTTCCATTGATAAATTTCATAGTTCATCACTGGGGTACATCACAATGGAGGTTACATTTGTAGATATACAGGGTGTTACTTGATGGTATGTCATAACTTCAAGGGGGAGTTCCTGGTTAAATTTTAAGTCGAAAACTTGGGTCTTAAAATGCTTGGTTTTCAAGATACAGGAAGTTAAAGATTTATTTTATTTTAGTTTCAAATACATTTTCCAGAGACGGTTTGACATATTGAACTGAATTTTGCCACATGATATTATGGTATAGGAACACACATTAAAATTATTTATCCAGGAACTCCCCCTTAAAATTATGACATACCATTAAGTAACACCCTGTATATATAAATCATTTGATATAAGTGGAAATTTTCATGTCCTGAAAGAGTACAATAATTTGAAATCACAAACTTTTGAGAAATTGTAAAATTTATATGTGGTGAAATTTCCTCTACCGCATAGCATCTTGAATGTGTTGTCCAGCCCGTCCTCTACAAGCATTTTATTATTTTTTGAAAACAGGGTATTGTTTATTTTTCACCCCAAATTAAGGCATTATTCTTCTTAACGTAAAACTTAGATAAATAGGTAGATGGATTTCAAGAACACCATTTCACGCCAAATTGAAATAATATAACACAAGACACCAATGCTATCTGTTTTGAGGTCAGTAATGTTTTTAATTTGATGGACGGTAACAACTTTCTCCTCAAGTAACATTTGTTTATTATATATTTTTAATGCGATGCAATTAGAGAAACATGCATCGTTGGCGCATCTACCATTAGACACCGACGAATAGGCACTATTTGCACACATTAAATAATTAAATAAATTATAAGTGCGTCTATTAAGCTAACTCTAGTGAAACTTGGCTAAGACTTGGCAATTGAGCATTTTGATCCCTTAATAATTTTTCAGTTTGAGTTATTGTTCTATAAAAAAAAAGCCTATTTTCAAATGTCAATAAATGATAAAATCGATATTCTCTGTTGAAAATGATTCTATCAAGTTCAAACCAGATTATATTTTGCCCCGATAGCAAAAAATCATATGAATCGAACTTAAGATTACTTTTCCATACAAAAAACCGTTGTTCGTTGATTTTTTCCATAATTTTTATACAAAAATGAATATAGATCTAAAAACGCGAATGTGAAATCCATAAGCACCTTCCGATTATCATTGGCCTATAGTACTTTGATATAATATAAGATCAGAAGATTCTGGATGAAAGAGGAGGAAGACCTCTCATTTGTCATTTCCATACCAAAAAACAAGCTACTTAGTTTCTTAGTAAGATTAAAGATA
Source organism: Orchestes rusci (assembly GCA_958502075.1). Lineage (NCBI taxonomy): Eukaryota > Metazoa > Arthropoda > Insecta > Coleoptera > Curculionidae > Orchestes > Orchestes rusci. The sequence continues at coordinate 52,562,894 of OY293304.1, forward strand.
ATATCGAAGTAGGCAACTGATGAGCCTGTATAAGATGTAATCTATAGTTATTATCTCGTGAGTCGTGAGTAATTTATTTCTTCAATACCGAATGTGGATTTATTGAATGTGTCAGCTTAATCTTATGATCTAGGATTGTGAGATCGTCTACATAAATAATAACGTTGCCCATCGACGTGGAATATTCAAAAAGTAATGTCTCTATATTATAAAAATAATTTGATCAGGGTGCACGAAATAATTTCATTGTTTGTTAACGATTTGAATCTGCAAATCACCGTAATCTCCAATTATTATTCTTCATTGTTTTTCATTGAATAGTCAACAATTTGTTATACACTACACCAATGGCAAATGACGAGCGCGCCAGATCACTGGAAGCTGAAATGCAGATAAATACAAAAGAGTACCGTTATCCCCCCTTGGGGAGAAGAGGGGACTCGGTACTGCTGACACACTTCCGCAGACGGACGATCTGCCATTGTCGCTGATTTGCCAAATGTCGAGGCGCAGACACATTTAGGTTTAGAAAGTGGTGTTAGTATGCTTGAGATGATTGATGTTGACTGCAAATTATAGATTGTTCCAAACAACTTTGCTGCATTGCTAAGTAGATGTAGTTTTCACTTGCGAATGTCGAGCTAGAAGTTGAGAAACCAATATGTAGTTTGCGTTAGTTTTTCAAATCTGGTCAGAAGATTTTTTTCAAAGAATCAATGATCGCATTTTTTTCACAAAAGCAAATTATCTAATTGAAAACTTCGTATTTGTAAATTATCAACAATTAATTTATTCATTCAACAATTTTATTTTTATTTTTTACATGTATATATCCATCAAAAATATGAAGAAATAACTTTTATGATAAAAAGTCAAGAAAAGACATTGACATTCATAAGTATGCTCGAAATAAATCCATCAACTATCATAAGCCAGCTCATTGTACTCGGCAATCGAAAATATAATAGGTCTTTAAAACTGTCAACCCAGATCTCAACAGCCAACATTCAAACTTACAATGTCTAATAAATACTCTAATATGCCCATTCAGCTCATTTACAAACAATGACTTCAATCATTAGGATTCTAACGGATCATGAATCTGCAATCTGCATACTATCTTCAATACAGTCTACATTTCGTAAATGTCTTCTTATCTCAAGATAACTGAAACCTGAGGGCGACATTTCCAAATTGACAGCAGTATGTTTTATTTAATACATTACGGTATTTTTGGCCCGCATAGCCGAATATTCAAGAATTATTTGGGTTATGTAACTGAATACAGCCAATAATTATGCTGATGCAGAACTAACAACCGAATTAATTGGACGATAGATGCTTTGAAATTTTGAAGACATCAATACTGTTATTACATTGTAATTTGAATGCCTGAAACTAGGATAATTTATTATTGTACTTAGTTGTTGCAGTCATCTATAACTATACCTACTGCCTATGCTAAAGATTCTGAAACTAATCTGAATTTTCTATTTCAGATATCAATTTTCGACTATGGCATGATGACAAAGAATAAACCACCTTGACATTGGATACTACATGAAGACAATGAAATATCCGAACCTCTCCGGTAGCAATATGGCAGTAAGCGGCAGCAATGCAGTGGAAGAAGTGGATTCCATATTCACCTCATCCTGCTGGCAAAATTCAGCTAGCGAATTCATCGATCATACACTCCTTCTGGACGGGGCTATCAGCAATCTTGGTTCTGACAAGTTGCTTTTGAGTGACTCCATCCAAGACGAAACCGAAATCGAGAGCAAGGCTCATATGGAGGCACTAGACAATCTACTTGGCTCACCACCACAGATGAGTTTAGCGGAGTTAAAACCTCTACCATCATTCACACATCTTTCCTCCCATTTGAGTATCAATGGTATTCAAGGCCATCATTTTAATGGACTTTCTCAAAGAGGTCGTGAAGAAAATAATAACTACAGTAACTTCAGTGAACAGAATATAGTGTCTAGTTCGACATGCAATGTAGGGTCCGATTCGGGGGACGAAAAACTTTATTCAGTTGAGGATGTTGTCAAAATGGGTTATCCAGAATGTGTAAGTGTAGACTCGGTGTCCAGTGCTATCAAATTTGAAGGAACATGTATAACGATAGATTCGACTCCAATAAAAACGGAAATTGAATATGATCTACCGTCAATTGATGATATAGCCGTGATTATTGGATCCGCAATTGCGGACACAACAGTACCTAACAACAATCCTGAAAGTGACGATCCAAATGGATCAAGGGGGAGTTGGAATATTGACGATTGGATTGGAGAGACTTGTGATGCACAGAAAGGAACTATTTTTAGTCAAGACGGTATTTCAGACTTTCTTGTTCCCAATACAAGCTCCGAGTATAACAAACATAGTTCACAGTATAGCAATAATAACAACAACATCAGTAAGAACAACAACCACTTGCATCCACATCAGACTGGTTCAACTTTACACAATCTCTTGAGTCATGGACATTCATTGTTACAAAGTCGACTCTCCAGTGGTCCTCCCATAAAACAAGAAACACCTTCATCATCCAATTATAATACAGACATGATATCTACTTCTAGTCCTCCATCCAATGTTGTGTCCACTACAGATAACCTTATGCTTACTGTAAGTGGTAGATTTATTCCTCAATTCATGCCAAGTATACATGATGATCCAAGAATAAGAAGTCCAGAACTTATGGGGCAAAATTATCCACACACAACAACCTCGACACCCAACTCAAAAAAGTCACGAAACCGGCCGCAAAAGAAACAGCAAGCTACCAGTTCTGCTGTCTTTTCTCCAGAGCAAAGCTTGGGATTGCTGGGAAAAGAGAAACCTGTTCATCGGTGTAGTATATGTAATAGAGGATTTTTAAATAAAAGTAATATCAAGGTACACTTGAGAACACATACTGGTGAAAAGCCTTTTAGGTGTGACACATGCGCAAAGGCGTTCAGGCAAAAGGCACACTTACTCAAACATCAGCAGATTCATAAAAGAATTGGCAGAGATTGAGTATTTGTATGCAAAGTTGAAATATTTCACTATTTATTTATTTATTTTTGTTGTAACGTGAAGACTTTAAATTTAAACAAAACATAGAAATTTAATAATGTAAATAATTCTTTGTGATAATTTTTTTGATGAAAATTTATCCATGAGCATGGAAATCTATCGAAAAATGTAAATATAAAATACGGGTATCTTGATATTTCTTGTATATTTTGTGGATTTTGTATAGAACTAGATTATAAAATACTTGATTCCTATTTTTCTATGTGAAAGTTTTCCGATTGACATGCTCATCGTTTTTTGAATAGTGGGATGAAATATTTGACATATTGTCGACTATTTTGTGAATAGTCAATGTGCAATCATTTTTAATAGCATGATACAAAAAGTCTTGACGCAGTTTTGCGGTACTCAATAATAATATTATGTTCTCGCCATTTCTATGCCCTTTTTATGTATCTGCTTTTTTACGTGAGGCAGCAGTGGCGATTGATCAAAATGTATACGATAGAAACTTTGTCCAGAAATAACTAAACGCCATTGAATTATTTTTTGTCAAGGAATGGTAAGTTGATATTCCGAAGTCTTTTTTAACATTTTTCCGGGCTTAACATGATTGGAGACGCATTGAGGATATTCTGAAAATGCCGTTTAAATTCTCAAATCTAATGTTCAATTCAGAATTTGGAATTCAGATTAGACTAATTATTATCTAAAAAGTGTCAAATAAATTCAGAATTTATTAAAAATGAATACATTGTTTAAGTTTCGTAGCTTCAGAGGAGTTATATTCATTGCCACTGCTTGTTTCTTTTCCTGCCTTGTTATTTATTCGATAGGTTATCAGAGGAACAGTTGTCCCCGCAATTTGAAAGTGTACTTAATATTTAAGTTGTGTATTTGTATTTTTACGAAAAGGTTGTTTTTGTTTGTATAAACTCGTTGACTTATCATAGGACCTAGTTTCATCATTCTTATATTTATGTGCCGCTCAACGTATCTATATGTTTATACATAACACAAAATTTGTTCAATACAGAATGAGTCGGAAGGAATGGACCAAACCTCAGGATTGTCTTGTGTCAGAAATTTCGTTTATTTATTATTCTGCAACAAAAATAAATGTAAATCAAATGAGAACATATAACATATTATGAGTTTTTTTTCAAATTAATTTCACGTGTTTGGAAAAATCCTAGCGTTTGATCCTCCTGACTCTCCCTGTATATAACTATGTATGTATAAACAGGCCCATGATGTCAGTGTTCTTAGGAGCGATAAATCTTCATTAATAGATCTCAATATATAAAATCAATCGTGATGCTTTACACCGGTATGGTTTTGTAACTATTCAATTATATTTGAAATTTGACAGTTTATATACAAGGAATTTTAACAAACATCGTGATTGAATCTTTGTCTTCTTTCATTTCTCTGGATTGAAAAAAAAGTATGATGATAATTATTGTGTTGTACCTGAACAAACTTTGCCTAAAACGATAAATTGGACAAGAATTTATGGTTGGTTGATGTGTCGTGAAACGCTATTGCAATATGGTTCCGTAGTAAGATCTGATTATTTGTGATCATCACATTGCATAAAATATGTATTTATTTGTAGAAATATCATACTATTGTTGGTGTTGTGGAGAGAAGCTTGCAATCATTCAATATAGTTTTTCATAAGTAGCTTATTATTGAGTACTTTTACTATTTGTTATTTTATTTTGTTGATTATGTTAATAACATTGTGTAATAGATACCACTATTTTGATAAGAAAATCGAGATCCTATTGTTTTATTATGTCTATTCACTCTCCAAATGGAAATTATACGGAATTTGTTGGAAGTCACGAGAATTCACTGAGGAAAATTGTGATATTTATTCTTTTTCTAAAATGCACTCAAGAAGATTGGATATGACAAAATTATACGCAAACCTTGGATATATTCTGTCAATCAAGATTTCTTCCACATGGAGCCTGAAGTTAATTAATATTGTCGTCCTACTATAATCTGCAACAGAAAAGGAATATCGATTTTAACTTCTGGAAATGTCAAAACATTCTGCAACAGTAATTCAAAATAAAATATTTTTATTTAAAAAAAATCCTCCACTTTTCTTTTTCAAAAAATAAGATGATCTTAGAGAAAATCATCCATAAAAGTTTCATGATTTTTTTTTTAAATAAAGAAAATCACAATCACCAGTACAAAACGGTTCATTTAGTGCCCAAGCCGAAGTGTTCATGTGCGGGTTTTGTGTGGTGTTAGGACTAATAAAAAAATAGATTATTCATATGAAGAAAATAAAAAAAGTTCTAAACTTAATATGAAGTGGTCCCCTTTTTAACGGAATCTTGAAACTGGATTTTCACCCACTTCAAATGCCCAGCCCAGATTGATTAAAAAATTTGCACACTTGGCAAGAACCTATGACAAAACTATAACTCCATTCAAAAAAGCGCTAAAAAGAAGATAGGGAACTTGCCTTTTTTTCATTGTATTAAAGTGTGCGTTCATGTCTAAAAACACCGTATACCAAATATCAGCCCTTAAATCGCACTAGTTATTTTAAAATCAATAATCAAAGTTGACATCGACCGTGAGAAGATTCAAACGAATCAAAAAGCGCGGGAAAGTTTTGACGTCATAACGCGTATCTTTGTCAACCATTTGAATGTTTGGGTTAGTTTATTCCGTAGTTTTTGAAAAAAAGAAGAAATAATACAATCTGTCGCAGTGAAGGTACTTATTCAACTTTGAAACTTCGAAACAAATTTTTATTCGTGTGCCTGATGACGAAAATCGACGAGCAAAATTGCTAAGAGTATGCAGAAAAAATGTGGAAAATATCTTATTGAGAAACAGTGCTTTTTATTTATGTGAAGATCATTTTAATTTAAGTATTATGACAAAAATACCAATGATTGTGTTTTTACAATATGAGAGATTTTATTCTTAGGTACGTATGTATTACCTCGCATATTACGTATAACATATTACCAATTAAAAAAATGGAACTTTGTATTTTATTTTACCAGTACTGTATCCTACAGCATGTCTGGCGATGATGTAAACAAAAGGTCAAATGGACCAAAACGTTTATTTCTCGAGAAAAAATCATTCTTCATAAGAATTTTTGCTCACTAAAAAAAATGATTATGGATAGGAAAAAATCAAATTTTGTGTAGGGTTTTCAAGTCGAAAAATCAACTTATTTCAAGAGAGAACTACCTACCTACAACATTCATAATATATTCAGAAGTTTTTAGAAAAAATGTAGCTTCTAAACATTCTATTGGTATGCAATGGTTGGTTGGAGCAAAGAAGATATGATAATTATGTACTTCAAAGGCGCATGAAGTGATGATTTTAACGTGATATGATACATATAATAATACGGATCAATAACTAGTAGTAATTATTAGTTAAGGCATAATTCATAAGAATATCAGATAAAAGATAACACAACTAACAATAATAATCATTACCCAAACACCATAAACCACTTTTCAGTGCAAACAGATTTGAATTGGAGGCGCCGGTGCCCACGGTACCGACCCTTGACGACGAACGTTCGGGACACGTCCCGCTCGTAACCCCATCCGCGACCGCGACGGACTCTGCCGCAACAGCTTCCAAGAGGGCTCCCGCTATCTTTTTAGAGGGAACCCGCTTGTGGGGTTAGCTGCGTGCAAAGCTCCAAGCAGCCGGCATATCGTATGCCAAGGCCTCCGTTGTGAGGTGCGACGCGACGTGAGGATCATTCCAGCTTCACTGGATGATCACAAAGACATCCAGACCGTCCTGGATGAGATGGTAGCTGACTATAACACCTTCTCTCGACCAGAGGAGCGTTCGTTGCAGGTAGTCATTCGCGGGCTACCTGCCAACGCGGATCTAGAGACGATCAGGTCAGTGCTCGCCACTCGCTTTGGAACCGATGCTGTGCCGCACCGCATGACTAGCCAGAAAACCCGGCAAGTCATGCCCCTAGTATTGGTGAAAACCGCTAGGCGGATATTTGAGATCAAGGAGCTGCTCGGCGTCGATGTCAAGGTGGAACCCAAAAAGAGATCACCGGAACCACGACAGAGTTTCCGGTGCCAGCGATGAGGTCATACCCAAAGCACGTGTCACCACGCACATCGCTGCGTCAAGTGTGCCGGCGCACACAGCAGCAGGGACTGAACTCTCGAGAGACTTGCTGGCGGTGAAGGCAACGCGAGCTGTGTGGTTTGCGGAGGGAAAGGCCACCCCACAAGCTGGCATGGGCAGAACGAACCCCAAAAAAAGGAAAAGAGAAGACAAAAGCAAACGCTTTTTGGTCAAAGGGAGCCCAGGCTGCATTTGAGTGTCGCATCGACGCAGAAGTCAAGAAAAGAGTGCAAGCCCTCCAGGCTGCACCAAAAGTCAACTAGGTAGACAGCGGTCTAGAGTTCACCGCAGCAAGAGCGGGGTTAGGACAAACACGTCACAACCCTGTATTCACCTCTGGTAGTGGCTCCAGATTTTTACCGCTTTAATTTTTTTCTCTTTTCTTTTTCGTAACCACTAGTGCGGAGACACACGGGTAGGACGAGTTTTGCCGCGATCCTTCCCTGTGACCAAGAGGTTCGGAAGGTAACCCGGTACCAAAGAGCTAAACTTAAGCGAAAGATTGGAGGAGAGGTTTAGTGGGTATAACCCCACACTTCTCCATGGTCTCGGACCATAGGGTGAGGCCGGAATCCCTGAACAAAAAAAAAATTGAATTGAAAAAATGTTGGCTTTCCATATGGCCGAGTGATTCACGCTTTACGCCTGAAAAAAGATTATATTTCTACTTTTTTTTGAAAAAGTATTCCTGAAGAGTCAATCGGGGTAATTGGAAACTGCAGGTAAATGAATCAATTACTCCGCTTCTTGGTCTGAAGTATCTCAATTGGTTAGTGACCATTATGATATTTCGTATGTGATATATGATCGTTAACGTTTCAACGTGAAGGTTAGTCGATTCAAACTATTTAGAACAACAAAATTTGTCTAGCATTTTCAGCGACGCAAACAAAAACTCTTTTTTCCTTAAAAGGGATATTGGCAATCTTTACATGTTTTATGGTAAACAAATGGTCTGTTGTCTACACGTTGTTTTTAAGTTTTGATCAAACATATTGCTCCGATTAAAACTACGAGGTTTCTATTCACCTTATTCAAATAATAATAATAATTTGACAAATCGGCAAGCTTCTGGTCTATACAAAATATCAAAAAAAGAGAAAGTCTTGAAATGAACTAAAGTTTTTATACGTTGTATTCAAATTTCATCTTCAAGAAATAGTAATTCACGTTACTAAGGCGGTAAATGACTTTTTAAATTACGAATCGAGATGTTTATGGACGAAGCGACGAAGGAGCCGAGTCTAGAATTTCTTGACGTGTAGTTTGATGACATTTAACGTCTGTGTATCGTACATTGTTTTGTTTCATACTGTGATAAAATTTTTTAATCGGTTTAAAGTTCTTTCTTGACAAACCATACAGTTAGAATGGTGGTCCGCCTCACATTCTAACCATGAGATAACGCCAGCCAAACCATATCACCATTTGGGTGATAGATAGGTTGATCATATGTTACCAACATTCTGTCAAGTTAATAATTAAAATCATGAGATGGCGCCAGCCAAACCATGCTACCAATGCAATTTCACAGTCTTTGATGATGCAAAATGTCATTTTTGGAGCTGTCAAGTAATTTTTTTTCCACAGTATCTGATGATATGAAGTGTCATTTACCAGACTGGTTTTGGGACCGGTAAATGGTACTTTACGGTACAGTATGAAATAAAAAAATAATTCTTTGCTTAGTTGTTCAATGTTCTTTTCATGGACAAATCGTTCTCACTGACATTTTTGTTATCATCTTTACTCGAGAACCTATGAAGAATGTCCTCATTTGCCCAGTGGGCTTAACTTATATACACTATGAAAACCAAGTGACTTTCCTACTTTTCCCTTGATAAAAATTCACATGTTTTTCTGTGTATATTCTGATAGGCGAATTTGAGAAAGAGCCGCCCATACATAGGATAATTTATAATTTTGATTTATTCATTTTCTAGATAATTTTGAAATAAATTCTTCGAAAATCGTTTCCATTTACCCCGATTGACCATATAAAATATCTTGTTCTCTCATCGACAATCGTATTTTTTTTGTTAGAACATTATGTACATTTTTTACATGAGAAATAAAAATTTTAGTCATCCATAATTTGTCCTTTGTATACCTCACCGCAGGACATACCGAAAACTGGTAAAATGAAAGGAAAAGATTAATGTTTTCAATCTGTCCGTAGTTATATGTAACCAAGAATAAAATCTCTCAAAATCTAAAAACTCAATCAGCTATTGGTATTTTTGTCATAATACAATTACATCAAAATCTCCACATACATAAATAGCACTGCTTTTCAACGAAATATTCCCCTCATTGCTTCTGCATGCACCAAGCAATTTTAGTCGCCGATTTTAGTCATTAGGTACGCGAATGAAAATTTGTTTGGAAATTTCAAAGTTGAATTGGAGCTCAGCGGCACAATGCAATATTCTTAATTATTTCAAAAACTATACGAAATAAACTAACTCAATGTCACTTCATACATCAAACATTCAAATGATTGCCAAGGATACGCGTTATGACGTCAAAACTTTCCCGCGCTTTTTGCTTCGTTTGAATTTTCTCACGGTCGATGTCAACTTTGATTGTTTATTGTGAAATAACTATTGCGATTGGGCTGATATTTGGTCTACGGGCAAGTTCCCTATTTGAAAACATCGTGGTTCTGTTGATTTTTTTGACGTTTGGCTTATCAAACAGCTAAGCGGTAAAAGATCGGTTGACGGGACCATAGATAAAGGATTAAAATATAGAGTACAATGAATTGACAATTTGAAAACTTGAAATTTCCATATCTTGGGAACAAAAAACTGGATCAGAAACGCTCAAAACAGTTTCTAGAAAACAAAGGGGAACAATAAAAAGCGTATCATCTTACTCTTATCTGCAACCCCTTAGACAGGTTGAGATACAAATCTGAAATCTTAAATGGAAAGAGGAGGGGTCGAGTGATACCTTATTTTGAAGGCCCTTCGACCCTGATTACAACTGTCGAGTTTCAAGCTTCTGCTGTCATTCCTGTTGAATAATCCTCAAATTTATGACGGACACTGTATACAGGGTGGTGCAACCAAGATGGGGTGGACGATTGTGGAAAAAATGGTGAGAAATTTGGATATTTTTTTTTTGTATATTTTAGTTAGTCAAAAAGGCTATGTTTTGAAAATATAGTCATAGTACAGGGTGTCCCAAAAAGTTTATGGCAAACCAAACTTGAGAGCTATTTAAGGAGATTAAATTCATTCTTGTGAAAAAATGTCAAAATGTGCCGAAAAAAGTTGACAGTTGACGTTACCTTCTATCCATATCATCATACGACAGAAGAGTTCTTGAAAAGTTAAGATGGGAAAGAGCAAACCATTTTCCTCTAACTTGAATAGTTTGAGTTTTATAGCATGTCAAAGTTGCAAAAATGCCATTTTTAAAACGCGATATCTCGATAACGGTTGAATTTAATGACATTAGTTGTATCACAATTTTTGTTCAAAATTGAAGGAAGAATTGGAATATCAATTAATATACAGGGTGTTCCAATTAAAAAAAATACAAGTTTGGTTTGCCATAGACTTTTTGGGACACCCTGTACTATGGCTATATTTTTAAAACATAGCCTTTTCGACTAACCATGATAAACAAAAAAAAAAATTATCCAAATCTCTCACCATTTTCCCACAATCGTCCACCCCATCTTGGTTGCACCACCCTGTATATACAGAACTTGAAACTTGAATAACGAAAATAAATGAATTAGAAAAACATACGTATACCTATACGTATCGATTTTTTTCTACAGTTTTCAATGAAGAATTATTATCTACTTTTACATCTACTGAACAGACATTATAAGCCCGTTGCGGCGTCGTTCGTTATCGAATAATTTTCGATGCACTACAATTTAATTATTTCCTGAAGTAACACACTGTACTAAAAGTTAAGTCGTCACTCAATAATCGCAATTTTTTCATAATTCAAAAAAATTTGCAAAGTGACCATTGTATTGATTATGATTATGTCAAGGAGTTTGTTTTTTTCCATAGATGAGTAAATAAAAGCTTCCTGAGAAGAATTAGGTCCATTTTATTTCAAGGAATGAGATCTCTGATTTTGTCAATACAGGGTGTAAATAAAGGCTGAAATATTCGTAATACCTTGAAAACGCCTGAATACTTTTCAATTAAAATCGGTAGGTATGCTTCTGTATGAATTTAACTCCGGATTATACAGTTGTAGAATCGCTTATGTAAGTGTACAGAGTGAGTCAATAAGAACGCGGACTTTTGTTTTTTAAACGAGACACCCTGTATATTTTCACGGATATCGACATATCTTTGCACGGCAAATTCAACAATATGGGTTTAAGTGCACGGGCTTCACCCAGTACTTTATTTCTGAGGAAAAATTTGGTCTATTTTTGTAGACTTTTGCTTGAGCTTTTGCTTCGAAAAAGGTCAGGAGGGTGAGGTTAGGTGATCTCGCAGGCCGTTCAATTTCACCTCGTCGTCTTAGACATCGATTTGAGCCATTTAGGGCTATTGACAGATAAGACACCTTAAACCATTAGTGAATTCGGCTTGCATAGATCTATTGATATCCGTGAAAATATACAGGGTGTCTTATTCAAAATGAGAAAAATCGCGGTCTTATTGACTCACCCTGTATACTTGAACAAGTGATTTTATACCTGAATGACTTATTCTTTAAAGAATCATACGATTTTGGTTGAAAAGTACCTACTCAGTCGTTTTCAAGATATCACCTGTTATATTAATCATTGATCGATATTGTATCTAATCTATTTCAAATTGATATTTTTATTGAATCTGTCTTAAGGAGTAGGAGTATATTGTTCTGGGTCTACTATACAGTTTCAAAATTGACATGCTATCGTTAATATTATCAGTAATTAGTATGAGGGCATAACAGTTATCTTAGACAATCGAGCTGCTTATGTCCAGCTTTAATCAAGATGATTTTTTTCCAGTATTCCAGTAAACTAAGCCAGAACATTCAAAAGGGGTTGAGCTCGGGGTTGAGGGGAGTTCGTTTTTACAATAAAAAAATTGTATGAAAAATCAAAGGTTGAAACTATTGTGCTTCGACTTATCTTCAACAACGTTTTTCCATTAAAACTGCATAGACTGGATTCGGTTCACAAATATATCATTTCAGTTATCATGACCATCTAGCCATCGAGCAGATAATCAGTTTACAGTTGACCAACATATATAACCTCAGCACACAATAGTCATTTGGTTCCGTTGCTCCATTTCCCATCCACCTACATGAATGCATTCAAGATGTAAGCCAAAACGATCACAATAAAATGACAAAAAAAAGCATCAAGAGTAACAACAACCGCACAAAGAACAGTATTGCCGTTTCGCTGTCGTCTAGAACCGAACCGATGCAAATTAAATGGTCACTAAGCATGTAATTTCGAGTATCTATGTGCACCAGATCAATGTAATTAACACATCGAATGTTGCTGCCTATATTCTGTTTCTTTATTTTTCTTTTTTTGGGTGTAAATAACACAGCTATAGTTAGTAAGAGGAAGTGTTTTCGTACTTGATCCATTGTTTGAACATAGAGATTTCTAATTGGCGTAAGGCGTAAGTTAAGTTAGCACTCGAATATAATAATAGCTATCCTATAACTTGTTCTGCATACATAGATATATTAAGTATTTATCTGCTACTTGACTATGGTAGATGCCAAAAAACTTTGAATCTACGTCATCGATGGCCGGCACCAAGCACGTTGCTATGTGATTTGCTGGTTACCAAATGTGGATACCAACAAACTTCATAACAACGCGCATGGTGGCATCGATGACGTAGATTCAAAGTTGTTTGGCGTTTACTATATAATCTATTATGACTTGAATGCGAAGTGAGTTGATATACCAAGATTCTCGCCGGATACTAGGTGTAATGCCCGTTGTTATGTATATGTTTGCTCATTTTGCATGCATACAAGTATAGGGGAAAATGAATCATTGTATGCAGCAGGAACATTTCTGGTTGCTCTCGGGTAGTAAAACCTACATAATGCTCTTGGTACATGTAATAGCTATTTGATATGAAGATATGAAGAGTAAATTGAAAAGGATAACAATGCTGATTATTGAAATATTCTAATTCTTAGGTCGCTTCTACTTCTGTAATTTATGTATTAAGGGTTCTAGTAGGTTTGAGTCCCAAAAGCGAAGTCAGTATTCGTCTGAGTATATATAGAAGCAATAATTATCATAACCCAGTATGGCCCGCGATGTGTCGATCATTTCATGTCAAATATTCAAGCACAGTACCTATAGGTATTTGAGATAAAGGAATATACATTGAACAAGAGATTAACTCAAATCCAAGCCATCAACAATCAATAATAGTAAAGTAGAAAATAGTTCCAAGGGCATTATTCAAATTATTATGATGCCTGAGGGACTAATTTACCACGACTTATATTTTTCGGTTGAGAGAAATTATAATCTAGTAATACTTGTGGTGCATACAATGATTTATTTTCTACCCAAGAGATATAGGTTTGGTATGTTGGTAACAAATAAAATCAGGTATACAGTGCGGCTCCCTTTTTTTTAATGTGTGCACCAAAAATTTTCAAACCTGGCATACTTTAATTGCTGTCAAAATACTACTTTTTGATGTTACTGACGCACTTTTAGTATTCAAGATGGCGGCTGGGCGCCGTTTTGAAACATTTTTTTAAATGGAAAGGGGGGTCGTGTGACACCGCATTTTGAAGATCCTGATGAGTACTTTATGACTCTTGAATATTGAGTCGATATCTTTAAGTACTACAAAATGGCGGTACATTGAATTACTACATTGATACCGAGATTGATACATACATTTAAAAAAAAAAATCGTCAAATTCAATTCAAAAGATGCTGGAAATATTCTTGACATAAAGTTTGGGATAGGAATAAATGACAAAAATGTCAAAAAAGCATCTTTTGAATTGAACTTGACAAATTTTTTCAAAAAGTGTATGTATCAATGTAGTAATTAAATGTACCGCCATTTTGTAGTACTTGAAGATATCGACTCAATATTCAAAGGTGCCCAGTCGCCATCTTGAATACTAAAAGTACACGTCAGTGACATCAAAAAGTAGTATTTCGACAGCAATTGAAGTATGCCAAGTTTCAAAATTTTTGGTGCACACATAAAAAAAAAAATGGGGGGGGAACTTTTAGAGCCGCACTGTATATTGTATTATCCATAATATAAGCTCGCGATGAAATGTATAAACAGATACTATACATAACAACGGAAATACTTCATAATTCCCTTGGTTGCTTCGTCGCCTAAGCATTTTGGAACGTCAGATAGACATATTTTGCTGAATGATTTTCTCGTTGCTGGGACTTCAACCACTGAAAATAATATCATTGATGAGCTCAAAAAAAGAAAATTAGGCGAACGCAAGTTTGCATGGCATATGAAAAAATTGGTTTTTCCTTCTGCGGAAAAATTATTCTTTTTTGTACTTCCTCCCCACATTTTCGACACACCAAACTAATATAACAATCTAAGAGTAAAAGAAAAGTGCCATAAGGTTTGCACGTGTTCAAATTGTTAAAATAAAGGCGCTATCTTCTGAAAGAAATGTCGGTTGCTGATGCTCTTTTTCGCTTATGGTAATCAAAAGAATGAATTATTAAATCATTAAGAACCTGGCAGAAATTTCCCATAAGCAGGTCAGCCGTTGAGAAAAATATACCGGTCGGACAATATTGCCAAGAGATTTTTGGTATGCCTAGCACACTTGCGGTCGCTAAATTTTCATTTTGTGTAGTCAATACTGGCACAATTTTCAGTAGCTCAAATCCTTAAAGCGAGAAAGTCAGTTATTAAAAAGTCGTTATCTGACGGTCTATTATAGAACAATAATGATCACAAAATTAGATCACCTAATTTAAGCGAGCCAATGACCGTCCTGGAGTCCAACCGTTAGTGCTACCTAGCGAATTTCAAATTAAGGGAGACTGGACCGACTCTACAACATCACCAAGCTTGAGGTTGATGATGCCTAAGGGTATGATCATGGAAACCTTTCAGATGTCGCTTGGGGATTTTGAAAATAACAAAGATGTTTTAAGTAATATTTGGTTTTTTGATGGTGATGAACGTCATTTAGACCACCCAATTGGCAACTGCTCAACATCTAATATATTTCAAGAGCTTCAGTCAATGAGAAAGTGATTGGACATCTCTCTGCAATAATTAACTTGGTAATTGAGCTTTGGATCAGTAATATCCAGCTTATCGATGAAATATTAGGATTCTCTGCGACTTCACCGAAAGGAAAAACTAGTGGAGTATACGAGGATTCTCATAAGCACTAGTTGTTCCAAATACCTTTTTTAACAAGCTTAGGATGGACATATTCCTCCATCACACTTATCCCTGTGTTTTACCCATAAAAAAATCATGAGCTTGGTATGGCAATGTTCTTTGCCTCCTTGCTTTATGATACTAATATGAAGAATAAACTACTCTGTTCAGTGGGCTCGTTAAAGATGGTCGCAGAAAGTTTTAGTGGCTTATCTGCATCTCCTTTACTATGGTATTACAAAAAATGATTATCGTCAATGCATTTTTGTTCTACGGAAAGGTCCCTTGAAATAGAAGCCGATCTCCGGCAATAGGCTCGCAAAGTGAGAGTTTCATTTCGCTGCGAGGAAACAATGACCGAAAAACTATAAAATCGATAATATATTCTGGATACTGAATAGTTACATTCCATTAGTTTGTGATCTTAGATATAATTGACGAGGTTTTCAAACCAATCAAGATGATAACGTATTATCAACTGAATACACGGGTTTACGTACCTAATTTGGATCGTACTGTTGGTGCAATGGCAAACAGATTGTTGAATTTTGAAAACTATTTTCTGACATTATTCCAAACACGATAATTGAAGATTTTTGAAATTTCATCACATTTGATGACATTGTCTTGAACGTGAGTTTTTGAGGTGGATGCAAAATAGTAAGAACAGTCATCTTGGGATTATCCGACCGGATATGTACAGGGTGGCCGCTTGGTTGTGTCCTACCTCCTTATATGAAGATCCGCTTGAACAATGAAATTGAAAATTTGTGTGTTTCATAAAGTCAATGAGAGGAACTCGTCTAGCATATTTTCAAGTTTTTGACACTTCCGGTTATACCGGAAATGAATGTTACCTCGTTCATTTTAAATGAAATACCCCATATACTATTACATTTTTGAGTTCTACGCGAAATTCTAGACAACTTTCTTGCGGTATGTGCTATACTCAAGTTCAAGCGTTTTTGACTTATTCAAGTTTTTATGTTGAAAATGACATTTGCAGACCCGAAACATATTATTTATCTTTTGATCCGGAGTGTGATAGTTACTCATAAGGATCACCTTGTAGTATAACATACCCGGGCTCGTTCAACAAAGTTGAATGAGGTAAGTTTTATGACGTTCATGACGAATACCTACGTTGGACCTACGTTGTGATGACTCCACCTTCCAAAAATTTACTTACCTCGAATGCGCCCGACAAAACAATAATTTGGGAAATTTGAGGATATTGGGATGTTAATTAAAACGCAACGTTCGTAATACACCTATTTTATTACAAATGTGAATGAAAAATAGTGAAAAATAGTGCCGTACTCAGCCTGGAATTCATGTGGGGAAAGAGCACGGCAGAGAAACCCACAATCGCAATTCCAAAAACCGAACCATGCTGTACAACTGTTTTGTATTTTTTTCAATCAATAAATTACTGCTTTTCCGCGCCGAAACTGCAGTCCCACATTTCAAAAACACAATACCTACAAGCAAAACTGAAGAGTTGTTTGTTACTGATCCTTTATAGACTTCTGAGGTCCCTGGGGTGCGGAAAACTACTCAGCCACTGTGTGGGTCTTAGGAAGAATATCTCTAACTTTTGTTTACTTGTTTGTTAGGATATTCATCCGTCACGGTGTATAGGAAAATGTTAGTAGATTCACCAAGGCTCACACATACCCTCAATCATACTATAACTACAATCCCAGCACGGAAACTTAAGTAATCATTGAGTTTTTCTAACTGACGTCCATCTTTGACCCGTAGTCGTATACAGCATTAAACGGTTTCTTTTAAACACTCACATGTTATTCAAAACAAGACAAATTGTACCACAGAATAAATGAAATATAAGGACAATCTTCAAGACATATAGTATTAATATAGAGTTCGTTTTACTGACCTGTAATAACACGTTATCACAATTTTTCACAGCCCTTTCAACGCCCCTATCATACATGTTCTCCCGCTGACCGGTACACTCGTACTCCTCTGCGCGCGAATCACGTGACAGGAAATCGATACAATGATGATGCGCGTGGATAATATAGTATGTTCGCAAAGTATTTGCATATCAGTGTAATATAGGTCGTTCATTAGGTATATGGGTTACCGACTAGATTTGACTGATTTTAACTGACAGTGTGATTGATGATAATTAGAGGGGACGGTATTCCTCAACCTTTATGGGATTCCATGGGATTTTGAAAAATTATAATACAGGGTGTTCAAAAAATTAGATTGAAAATAGAATCGGGAAAACGGGACCACATTATGCCAAGCAGTTCTGTTTGGAAGACAGTTGCCCTCGTGCGTAGTGCTCTACTAATTTTTAGGTTGAGCTCAGGTCTAAACACACCCAGGCCAGCACCACATGGACCCTGTGATCCGTCTGTGTAGATGTGTATATTCGACGCTCTATCCTCTTCTTTTGAGCCGCCTGTATTGATCTTGTGGGCTCTCTTAAAAATGTAGCGCGGAAAAAGGGCATCAGTTCGTTACGAGGTTCGTTACTTCACCGCCTCCAGAAATATTCGAGCATGTCCCGGACCTCACTTTCTTCCGGACCAGAGATCCATGGCATGCAGCCTAATTGCTGTTCTTTTTGCCTCGCTCCTTGTAGTGGCTGCATTCTGTTCTGAGCTATCACTTGTTTAGTCTTAATCCACCACACAATGGCTCCGTTCACAAACATTGATCTGATTACGGCCCTGTAGATCCAGTGGACAATTCTGGGTGACAACCCCCAGACCTTGCCAATCGCACCTCTACATTGCCAGAATACTCTTGTGACCTTTTTACATGTTTCGCTCAAGTGCTTGTTCTAAATGGGGGTTCTATCTAGAATGATTCCTAGGTATTTAACCTCTTTAAAAATGCCGAGATGCACACCACACAGGAAAGGTGATCATAGGTTGGCCAACTTTCTTTTTCTGGTAAAAATAGTTTGTTGGGTTTACAGATAGTGCGTTTTCGTCGGCCCATATTTCTACCAGTTTTAAAATTTTCCAGTCAACAGAACAGTGATATTATCTGCACAACCAGTATTGCGGAACCCCTGTTTGTTTTGAATCTTTATAAGGCCATTGACTACCATGTTACAAAGAAGTGGTGACATCACGGCTTCTCGGGGAAAGCCTTTACTTGTGCTTTTACCATAGAGTCGCTCATTTTTAGCGATGGCTGGGTCCTCGTTGTGCTAGCTAGAGCCAGTTCTGCACTTTTGAAAGTTGTTTTGACGAAAGCGCCTTCTTTGTCTAGGAAAGCACCTAGTGCCGACTGTTTGTTAGATAGCGCTTGTTCTATTCGTTAAACTTTACAGTGTAGAGCAGTTTCTGTCGATTCTCCTGGATGATACGCATGTTGATTGGGGTGCATTTCCCACAGAGGCAGGTAATCGTCCCTGGTCTGTCCGTCACAGAGCCTTTCCAGAGTCTTCATCAGAAATGAAGTAAGACTGATAGGTCTGTAGGATTCTGGGTGAGTGTAGTCGTGCTTTCCAAGTTTGGGGATAAACGCGACTCTTACCTCTCTCCATCTTAACGGAGTATAGCTTAGGGCTAGACATGCCTTGAACAAAAGTTCCAGGTGTCTGATTATTACCTCCAGACTCCATTGGTTTGACTTGAATGGTTTGAAGGTCTTTATTGCCTTAGATATTTTTTCTTTTGTCACCACTGTCTAGATAGTCTCCTTGTCTACTCTGATGAAGTACGGTTGATGTTGATCGTCTGGCCATGCGTGACCGTCAGTATTGTTAACAATTTCACATTCTGGAAAGTCAGTTTCCAGTAATAGTTTCGTCGTGTCTTCAGAGATGGTGGTATATGTTCCGTCACTCCTTTTAAGAAAGCTTGGCTGCATGAAGGGGTCTCTCGAGAGGACCTTCTTGAGCCTCGAGGCTGACGATGTATGCAGAGACCTCGCTGCAGGAGTTTCTCCATGACGTTCTTTTCTTTGCTCTGGGTATCTCGATCTTTATGTGTGTCTTATCAGTTTTGGTAAAAAAAATTCACAATACAAATCACATTAATGGATATTGATTTGATCAACATAAACAGTTCTAGAAGAAGATATCCACTTTACTTTTCCTATGTTTTTAATTTGGATCACCACATTTCTTTGCAAAACTTAGGTTTATGGTTCAGGGGGTAGTTGCAATTGTTGCTTCAACTCATCCATGTATCATAAGACTTAGGTATAAATGGCTTGTTTTTTGTCAATGATCCATTGCGCTTGTGGATCAAAAGTAAGTAAACTATCACTTTTTTGGATGACGCTATTTCTATTGTTTGATGCTTTGAACATATTTCCTGTGTTTTAGCAAACGCAATTAATAATAGTCTTATCAAAAACTGGGTCAATGTTGATCTTCTCATCTTCTCTGACACTTTATCTTGATTGACTCTTCCATTTGCTCATTTCACAATAATTTTCCATAATCACGCACAAATGGAGATTCGACATCTTCAGCACAACTTATTCAATATTCAATTATTGCACTGACTGCATTCAACATAATTCACGTAATTGCATCAGTACCACTTATGTTGATTCACTTCGTAACTTATTAGTGCTGAAAAATTGTTCACCGTTTTAACGAAAATATGACTAGTATGTTGCAACATATTGGAATACCCTGTAGCATGTATTTGGCGGCAGTAAAGTAGCACATGGCACAGTTGTAACTAGCGGGGGAAGACACCATACGGATATGCTGCCTACATCGATAATAATTTGACGCTACGACCATTGAATAGGCTCAGCTGTAAGAATTCAACAATTCACAGTTTTTGTGGAAAAAATTATGGTAGCTCTTGTTTCCGTTAATTTGGGTTTAAATAGGGTCTATCAAGTTTGCACCAAATCGCATATTTCCAAACTTGGATAATGATAGCAGCGATGCATAAAACATCTTAGCCTATACGATAATACTAACGAGGAACTCTCATTGCTATGAGGTGAATTGCACTAGAATCCAGAAACAACGAAATCATCGCATGCCGACAGTGTAGCCATGCACAGTCTTGTCTGCTCACCGTCAAACTAAACTTCACAATAAAAAAGTCACTTAGGCGACATCCATTTTTTACCAAACACAAAACTACCCAACCTTACCCAAACTCAGTTTAATTTCAACTCCAAACACAAAAAATACATAATTTTAACGATGCACATGCGACTTCACAACAATGTCGGCAGAAAATGTATATTTTAAAATTTTTTGATCCCTGTTTCATAAATTAATTTTGTCTTCTACACAATAGAGTAAGCCTGATGGATAAGATCCTGTATTTGAACAGCTATGTGCTCTTGAACGCATAAATTATTCGTAAGATTTTTTTTGCTCAATTTTTGATGTGTTTCACACAATTCTCCACTTACTGTCACTTTTCGTTTAAATCTTTTCCACAGATACCACAAACCGTCAATGACAAAAGGAGCAGGAAAAAACTGTCAAATTTTATTTTCGAATTATTTTTTTAGAATGCAAATGACAAGACTAGGGAGAAAGCAACAAAAAAGTCATGTCTGTAAGTATTGCACTCAAAATCAGTACCTATACAGGGTTATTATCTGATGAAGTATCTGATTTAAAGGAGTTTTTTTTCTTCTTGAAGGCTCCATTTTGAAAATATTTCCATGTTATACTGATAGGGTGTCCTCAAAACACGAAACGTATCAAAGTTGTATTTTTTCAAATGGAACCCCCTGTATATTGATTGATATCTCAATTCTTCCTTCAATTTTGAACAAAAATTGTGATTTTCCAATTTTATTATTCAAAATCAGATAATGTTTTGTGTCGAATAACGTGAATAACCCTGTATACATTACCGGAAAAAAGTGCAAAAATGGCCTGAAATTTGATAAAACTCTGAACCTGTATCAGTTATCAAAGAAGTAATTGGTGCATTCATAAACCTCAATCCATTATTTGTCAGTTTATGTGTCCTGGTGTTATTTTTTTAATGTTTAGTGCCTTTTTTTCACGATCTGTGTAACTTTTGATAAAAATAGTAAGCACCATTCGAAAGAGTGTAAAAAATATGTACTTCCTAAAAATTTCGCAATAATTGAACAAAGGATAGTCTAGATATAAAATCTTGAACTAAGCAAAAATGACCCATTGTTTCAAAAACCATTCGATCACATGTAGTTTGATTGTGAATAGAGTGAAGGTCTATAGAACCTATCCAACAATGTTTTAAATTTTTGTTCAAAAATTGAAATACCCAATGCCACAAAGATTAAAATAACAAAACACATTTAAAATATGGAAGTAGATTTTTGGCTGGAGGACAAATGTGTGTATATGGGAATATGAAAAAGTGACACCCCACGTGGGATTTGAACCCACGACCTTCATATCTCTAGTCTGACGCTTCCCCAACTGAGCTACCGAGGCACGGGCCATTATTAGGACCATAATCCACTCCACTCTTACATAATATGGCTTAAAAAACACATTTTTTATTTTTTCTGATCCATAGAACCACTTGGCTACACAAACTTCAAATTGTGTTTCTTCACAACACTCTTTTAAGTCGAGAACACTACAGTTCACCCAATTTCCAGCCCATATTACAACACAACCTCTTTCAAAAGTGGTACGAAAAAAAAATTAGGCTTTAGCGAAGATATTTTCGAAAATATTGTATATATGTATATATATGGTCTAAGTTATAATATCTACATATAAAATTTATACGGCAATATCCAGTTATAATATTAGGTAGGGATTGATTGAAGTGAGGCACGTTATCTGACATAATATAATATTATGTCAAAGTTTTCGAAGGTGCATCATTGTATGTTACAAAAGATAGTGTCGTGAGATGATACATACTCCTTGTCTATATTTGAGTTTTTTGAGAGTTCTTGGCCATAAAGTGAGAGTCAGAGCCGCTTGGATAATTCTGGATAATTCTCTGGAATTAAGATTATCCACTTGAATCTCCGGAAAAGTAGCTAACTCGATTGATTAAAACTGCGAAGATATGATGTATAGATTATTTTTTGTTGATTTTGACACAATAAGCTCGTTAAGCATTTTTTAAACATATTTTGAAAAGGCGTATGGAATCACCGAACAAATAACATATAGAAGGTTCACTCTACGTAAAGTAGCATCATCAAAAGCAGCCCGCCGAGTCATTCGGGAGCACATCGTTTTCTTAGCATCGAACATACATACGTGCCGATAATTGAGAATCACGAGAAAGCGCGTTACAAGGGTTACTCCATAGGTTCTGTGATAAATAACTGCTGTGAAGATAATTTATGAGGTGTGTTTTTTTCGTTTCATTGCAGATCTCATATTATTTTGGATGGATAGTGGTTGCGTATCGGAAATGCTGATGAATAATTAAGGCTTTTGTTTAATAAATGATTTTCGCGGATGATTTGAAGACCGAAAAGTGACGTTTATTTAGATCTTCTCCATGATCTGTGATTAGGTAGGTAGATGAATATATTTTTTTTTTGTCGAATAACATCATGAAAACGATAATTTTTTCTGACTGTAACTTTTTGTTTGAAATCATCAAAAAGCAAAAGATGCGAAAGGGCAGTCAGAATGTTGTTTTCAGAATCTCTTAGCTTGTTTGATGATATAACTTTGACAAATTCGATTAATGAATCTTGTTGGACGAACACTTTTAGTGAGTAACCATTTCGTAGAAGAAAAATAGATTATCAATTTATTGTCAAAACGTCACAGTTGGCCATGAAAAAACAACTAAATTCTAGCAATTTCCACCAAGCAACCATTTTCTTCAATACAACTATCATTTCTTTTGTGAATATTCAAAATTCCATTCGGTATTTGAGTAATTTGATTCCACCACAGACACAAATTTAAAAAAAATATATAAATCAATGAGAAAGAATGTCGGTAAAATTTGGTATGAGTCCGTTTTGAGGGATGCTAAATCCAGTGGCATGCATATTTTTTTTTTTTTAAATCTATATTTATAAAAGAGCTTGACCTGACTGCATCATCAACGCCGAGCCAAAACTATTATAGATAGAGCCATGAAATAAGGGGTTGAAAAAGGTGGGGGTAGAAAAATGAAAAATTATGTATTTTTTGTCACATCGACACTTGGAACTTCATATTAATAATCTTGAATGAAATCAACGAAATAAATGTTTCGTTGTTCTTCAAAATTTAACCCTTAAGGAGGTGAAAGGGGTGGGGCTGTGAAAAATCATAAATCAATAAAAAACCGAGTAAAAAACTGTATTTTTACATCGACTTGAAAATTCAACATGATGATCTTGAGTCAATTTAATAAAACATGTGTTTCGTCGTTTTTCAAAATTCAACCCTTAAGGGGGTGAAATTGGCGAGGTTGTGATAAATAATCTATCATCAACGTCGAGCCAAAACTATTAAAGATAGAGCCCTGAAATTTTGAAGAGACGTTCTGCTAAATATTTCTACGTGTGCCAAGAAAGGATTTTGCGAAATTTTATTCCTAAGGGGGTGAAAAGGGTGGGGGTAGGAACAATCATATATTGATGAAAAATTATGTATTTTTGGTTACATCCACTTGAAAAACTTGATTGAACACATGTCCCGTTATTTTTTGAAATTCAACCCCTAAGGGGTTCAAAGTCGGGCTCAAAGGAGATGAGGTGGAAAAAATCGTTAATTGATAAAAGATTATGTATTTTTGGTAAATTCATTTTGAAACTTCGTATAAATAATTTCAAATAAAATCAATTAAATACGTGTCACGTTATTTTGCGAAATTCAGCCCCTAAGGGGGTCAAATTCGGACTCAAAGGAGTAGGTGGAAAAAATTGATGAAAGATTACGTATTTTTGGTAACATCATTTTGAAACTTCGTATAAATAATCTCAAATAAAATTAATTAAATACGTGTTACGTTATTTTGCGAAATTCAGCCCCTAAGGGGGTCAAATTCGGACTCAAAGGAGTAGGTGGAAAAGTCGTTAATTGGTGAAGGATTATGTATTATTGTTAACATCATGTTGAGCTTCGTATAAATAATCTTGTTTGAAATTGATGAAGCACGTGTTTCGTTTTTTTTTTTTTAATTCAAACCTTATCTTAGGAGGCGAAAGCAGTGTGTGGCAAAAATCCGAGCAAAAATCATAAAATAAATGCAAAGTTGTGTATTATATTTTTGATCACATCAACTTTGAATTGATAATCTCAATTTAAAGTGTTTGAAATTTTATATGACACCAGCAGTAGCTGTCACGGCTTCGCCCGCAATGATCATCATAGTGTTTCAAGTCGATGTGACAAAAAATATATTATTTTTTATCACCCCCAAAGTAGGCGGAGAGTTTTGAAATTTTGTATTCTCACTCAATTTTTCATTATGAACGACTTTCTCCACTTACTTTTTGTCGTAATTCGTTTAGTCGTGAGAAAAATAGCGTTTGAGTTTATTTTCAGAACACTTGATTTTTTGGGACTAAAATTATGACACAAATTGGTTTCCATCCAAGCAGGGCTGAACCCCAGAAGATGAAATTACAATTCAATTTTTGTTTTGTCTTTTTCACATATTCATGCGTCGATCCGGAGAAAGACTATAGATGGGTTACCAACATTTTATGTCAAGTTATTAATTAAAACCATGAGATGGCGCGAGCCAAACCATCCTACCAATGCAATTATACAGTCTCAGATGACGGCTATCAAAATTGGCCAGATAACCTTCGTTGAACCATTTCAAACCAAATAACTAAAATAACAAATAATTGTTGCGTGAACGGATTTGTACTGTATTTTGCATGCAGAATCACCCAAAAAAGAATTTTCAAGAAAGCTTCAAAAATGGAGAAAACTGCTGGAGTTATTGCATAAATATCAAAACTGAATTATCATTACCAAGGGCAAACTCTAATAGTGAATAGTGTTGTTGGAAAAGACTTTAAAATAATAATAATAATAATAATATTAATAATCTTTATTTTTGCAATAGGCAAGATACAGTGTAATCTCGTCTGAAAACTATTTTTTCTTCAAGCGTCAGTAGAACGGACATTGTTCGACTGAGTATCGGCCGCAAAGTTCCTCCGGCGGAGGAAAAGTAACTTTTTCTCCGCCGGAGGGGAAAGTAACCATGACAACGAAAACGTGCGCCTGGCGCCGCCGCCCGAAGCTATATTCATGGCAAATTGAAAACATTATGTTTTTGCATAAATTATAAATTTGTCGACATTTGAAGAAAAAATAGCATATTTTATTTGAAGGAAAAGTTACTTTTCATGACTTTCTATCTATTATCAGCCTCACTTCTAAACACAAGCGCGTCATGAAAAGTAATCACTTTTCCTCCATATAAAATATTATACTAGTGTTGAACTATGTCAGTGGAAGATATTGAGCTGGATGGTGTCATCATACCACATAAAGTTATCATTATTGAAGGCGATGTGGCCTGCCTTTTTAGATCACTTTCGTATGTCATATACGATACTAAAGTGTTGTATGTAGAGACGTGCGAGAAACAATCGTGGTGTACGTTGCCGAACATTGGGGTGAGTACCATATTTACAGTCATAATGTAGACGGTGATTACCATTCGAGTTCGTACGAGTATGTACGGGATATGTCACGTCAATCAAGCTACGGTGGAACTTGTGAATTAATAGCCACAGCAAAAATTTTTCCTTTGGTATTATTATCTATCGCAACAACCTGTTATACGAGAAATTCGACATAGAAGGGTTAGAAGTGGCAAGATTACGTTTCACTGGCAATCTTCGACACATAATATGAGCCTTTGTCTTTAGATTTGCTACAAAAAATATCAACACCCGTCAATTCGAAAAGGAGAAAACGCCGTGCAAGATATACAGGTTATTCGCGACAAAAGCAAATCCGATAGGCTTCAACCACATATAGTAAGAAAAATCTTGTAGCTACATTATGCAGCTGCAGCTAAGTATCAGCAAAGCCATCATGAGGATTATAGATCAATACAAAAGCAGCATGAGAATAATCACCCCGGAATACAATCACAATGACGCTTGCGTCCATGGAAAAAAAAATCTCAGTTTTCGAATATGATTCTGGCATCGATTACGAGAACTACATCGGCACTATTTCCTTGAAATGTCAGTACTGCAAGGCACTAAAATGGAAAGGCGAAACGCCTGATGGTATGTGCTGCAGTTCCGGTAAAGTCCACCTCAATCCAGTGCAACCCCCACCTGAGCTATTGTATAGTCTACTTATGGGAGATCACCCGGATCATATTCATTTTACCAGCAGCACCCGTCACGGCTTCGCCCGCAATTGTTTGAATGTTATCGAATAACGTTGACAGCTACACTCATAAACTTGGAAAACGACGCAACAGATGTTTTATTAATAATATCCAAGATCATCATAATGAAGTCTCAAATCAATGTTACCAAAAATATATATTTTTTCCATTGATTTATGATTTTTCACACCCCCACCCCCTTTAGGGATAAAATTTGATAAACAACGAAGCACGAGTTTCATTGATTTCATGCAAGATTATTAATTTGAAGTTTGAAGTCGATGTGACCAAAAATACAATATTTTATTGATTTAATTAAAATTGCTGTCGAAGCGGTCGAAGCGGGCGAAGCCGTGGCGGGTACAGCTAGTCGCTTATATGGTTTATCAAAATATTGCACATGGAAACTGGCAAAGTGCATGGGCCTTGGATTTTTTATGACCAAGATCATGTTTGGTGAGAGGTTACAGTTTGTCAAGCTCTACAATCTAAAAACAAACTCGAGCCAAATCGGTCAATTCTCAGTCTATTTTTTTCAGTGTGACCCGAAAACAGATGGGTCACAGTGTATGTAGGTATACAGCTTTTTGGGACACGCTGTAACAGATACGTTAAGTCAACGTAAAGGATCAATTATATCCTCCAAGGAGAGATTTTTTATTTGAAATTTGCAATTTTCATTTATTTATTTATTTTATTAGTTGCCATAACGTGATAGTGCATACAAGTTGAAACTTGAGCACTTTCTAGCTTATGCATTATGTTTATGCTTTATTCATCGAGACAATGTTTTCAGTGAATACTGTAGTCCGAGTCATAGATTTAACTGTAATAACTTATGCACTAAAATAACGGATTGATCAATAATTATCACTTATAATCTCGCTAAACTCGGCATATAGATATTATGTCACCCAAATGCCCAAATGGGTTTCCAAAATCATACTAACTCTCCTCTTTGTGTGTAGCAAAAGTAGCTACCACAAAACATGTAGACATTATTGAAGAATTACTCATTCACCACACCAATCTATTCAAAACATTGAAATGTATTTATTTCAATGTATCAAAATAACAACACAACATGAACAGTGACAGCATTCACAGCAGGTGGTGACAGTGATGGTGGGTCCTCATGGGCGTAGTTGCCGCGTTTTGATTGCTTGAATTTTTGACAGTTACAACTAAAAACAGTTCTGGCTGGGCGATTTTTAATTTTCTCTGGTTTATTAAAGATGATCAATCAAAAAATTAACAGATCCAAAAAAATTCTCACCTCATCCATCCCTAATAAACCGAAAAAAAATTAAAATCGCCCCGCCATGATTGTTGTAAGTTGTAACTGTCAAAAATACCTCCAGTCGGAACAGGTGTGTCAATACGAATAAAATGTCAAAACGTCGCTGGGTATTTGCCATGAATTTCAAACAAAGCAAATTACAGATCTATTAATAATTGGAACTAGTCCCTGAATTGATATTATGATCTTTAGAAGCCGTATTTATACGCCCAGTTTTAAATAATTAAACGATGTAAAGTCACATATTTGGTGAAATTTAAACGGAATGCTAAACGACGACTGAGGTGAAAGACTTTATTTTTTTATGTTAGTTTTGAGTTTGAGTTTCGAATATGCCCATATTCAAAACTCAAAACTTTCCGCCTTCGAAAAATGTATAATAGGTTGAAAAAAGATATAATATACAACTTGGCAACGATGCGCACAGATGAAGCTATGATATTATCGATTATTCTTGTCCGAAGCCACTTTTACATTTTACATCGTTTGTCGTTTATGTTTGTCAACTATCATCAGCTGATGATCATTAGACTTTAGTGTTCGGTTCGAAAAATAGTGATTATATCATTATATTTTCAGTTATTGTTAACCAGTTCTGCTTGGCGAATATTCGTTTGTGTTTTTGATTGTGAATGGCCAGTGAAGGATTTGTGAAGGATTGCACAGTGGCATATATGTGTTGTGACGCCGAACATGTTTTGGCGGCGATTCTTGGCATTTGAATTTAAACGGCAGTTTTTGCTCAAAATATATATCTAGGAATTTTTATGAATTTGCTAAATGATTTATGATCATATGGGTAAGCTTCCATTTCAATAATTTTATAAAAAAACGGGCAAATACCCAACGTCCCGCCATCATAAAACCATATACGTAACGCGACAACCTCGTATAAAACGACACTAACAGAGCTTCCTATTTACAATAAACTGATAAGTTCGTCGATCGTCGATGGAATTCCCTCAGCCAGCGGGTGAACGGGGCAAGGTGTTGGGAACTTCGCTAATTATTGACGGTTCGGTTTCTCGCGCTTGTGAGAGTGAACCTTCTATATTATGTTATTTGTTCGGTGATTGAATATAGTACTTGTCCAAACTTTGATGATTTCCCTAGCTCTTTTTCGTCATGAAAATGTAAAAAAACATCTTTATCGAAATTTCACTAAAAGACAAAACCAAAACCAAAAAAAAACCTACTTATAATTGTCTTATTGTATTTTCTATTTCTTCATAGAAGTAGATAAATAAAAACAATGTTTAAACAAGCTGTCGATTTAGGTTTCACTCAGGTTCAGAAAATCAAAATTTATTCCAGGTCTTCAAACACTAATTCAAGTTGTAGGGCGGTTGGGCAAGCTCATTAAAATACTCCTAACTTTAAATAAACTTGTATTGTGTGACTGAGGACTGAAAACAATCACTTGATTAATTAATAATAAAATCAACAACAATCTCCACAGCAACCTCCTTTTTCTTTCTAACTTCACCTCTCGTCAGTCATGTCATTGTCTTTTGGAAATGTCAATAGGTGTATTCTCCGATAAGCGAGACACTATAAGGCTACATACACATTCTTGCTACATTCTCCCCCTTTGAATCACACTACCGACCCGGGTGTGATACAACACAAGAGCAAGAAGGGTTTAATGTTCTGGAGAATAGCGTTTAGGACGAGGCACTCGCGATGTACGACGCACTTCCAACACATCTGACACACAAGCTGTAGGTCTAGTCCCTGTAGGGGTACCATCCACAGGAGGAGTCTCAATAACCTGTTGATCTGGCACCACCGCTGAAACCGACATATGGTTACGTTCCAAAGAAGCGGAGTTTCTTGGTCGACCTCGTCGTCGAATAGGATTCAATGGTTTTTGAAGGGGCACTTCAAGTTGGGGTGCTACATATTTTGTCAATGCAGACACATGATAGGTCCCTAACGGCACAGATGGATTATCTGGATTCACAACTTGAAATGAAGTGGGACTTATCATCTTGGAGATTCGGTAGGGTCCATCTCTTCGTGGGGCAAATTTGGAAGTCATACCTGCTTTCGCTTTACTCAAGACGTGAGTATTCACCAATACTAAGTCAGACACTTGAAAGGTTAAGTCTCGGCGTTTACTGTCAGCATACTTTTTCCTGGTGTTCTGTCGCTTTTCATTATTCTCTCTAACTTGACTTAGAGTATCTGCAAGTGAACGTAGGTATGGAGTGATCTGAGGGACAAGGTTATCGCTCCCAATGATTGCTCGGAAATCACGACGAACATCATCTGGTGTACGTAGTTCTCTTCCAAAAGTGATAAAAGCTGCTTTATATCCAGTAGATTGGCATACAGTCGTATTCATCGCGAATCGTACGGAGGCGAGCTTGTCCTTCTAGCAAGTATGATCATTGGATGTTAATATTGCAAGCTGGGTCTTTTGATCACATTTTTTTCGTTCCACAGGGTCTGCAGCTGGGTGATATACTGGAATAAGGCTTTGCTGGAAGCCCAAAGCATATGCTACATGTTGCATCACTTCACTCACGAACTGTCGTACCCCATTATCACTAATTACTTTTCTTGGGGTTCCATAACGTAAAACAATCTCATCAATAAGGCATCTGGAACAGGCTTCCAAACATCTCCGTCCATCTGCTGGCGGTGTCCTCAACAATGAAAACCCATTTTTCTCCAGTATGAGTTTCTTGAAGCACTGCCTCGATGGAACACTTTGGTACAACCTGTTGAGCTTCTTCTCCATCGCTTTCTGGAGAATAACGATACAAGATACCATTCATCATGACATACCCTCTATCACTCCATCTTCGGATATCAACAGCATTCTTATCTGGAGCTTCAAAGCAATTGATTATACAGGCAACCTCAGGGTCAGATAGTTGGTCTTCACGCATCTTCTTCAGATCGTCCGTAGGTAACGTGGCTGTTACAAAACAAATCGCACAGGAGTGGGCATCATGGTCATCATGATGACAGATAGGGCGCGACAAAGTGTCTGCTAAGGCATTTTGTTTTCCTGGAACATATTCAATTTTGAGATTATATGGTTGTAATGACAAGGCCCATCTAGCAAGTCGACCTGATTGAGATTTTAATGACATGAGCCATCGTAGGGGCTGGTGGTCACTCTTTACAACAACAGGTGAGGACTCGATATATCCACGAAATCTGAAAAAGGCCCATACGAGTGCTAAAGCTTCTTGCTCCGTGTTATGATAGTTCTTTTGAACATCAGTCAATAAACAGCTTGCATATTCAATTGGCTTCTCTTCAGGACCCTCCCCCTGGAGTAAAGCTGCTCCTAATGTATACGAGCTTGCGTCAGTCCTGATGATGAACGGTTTGGTAGGATCAGCTTGTCGAAGGATTGGTGCACTGGTCAACAAGGTCTTCAAATCCGTAAAAGCCTTTTCTTGTGGTTCTTCCACGTAGAAGTCTTCCGAGTGAGCTGGCTTAGAGGTCTGGATACTTCTGCAAAGTTTGGCACAAACCTTCTGAACCAGGAGCAGGTCTGTAAAAAACTCAGAACCTGTTTGACATTCTGGGGGGCACGCATGTCTCTTATGGCAGCTATCTTGTCTGGACAAGGAGTAAATCCTTCCTTGCTGATGATGTGTCCAAGATATTTTACCTTGTCGGTGCTGAAAACACATTTGGCACGATTAACGTGAAGTTTGAACTGCCTGAGTCTGTGGAAAACTGCATCCAGGTCCTTCAGGTGATCTTCAAAAGTTGGGGACATGATTATCAGGTCATCCAAATACGCTAGCATAGATACATGTGGTAGACCTGACCGAAAGCGTTCAACAAGTCGTTGAAAAGTGTCTGGTGCTGTCCTCAATCCAAAAGGCATCGCATTGTACCTAAACGTACCAAAAGGAGTGATAAAAGACGTTTTAACTCGGCCTCCATCTTCACTGGTATCTGATGATATCCGCTTTTCAAATCCAAAGTGGTAATATATACAGCCTTAGCAGTAGAATGAAGCAAGTCATCTATTCTAGGTAATGGGTACTGTATAGGGATAGTGATACTATTCAAGCGCCTATAATCTACGCAAAGCCTCATGTTTCCACCAGGTTTTGGTACTAATACAACTGGAAAAGCATATGGGGACTCACACTCTTCGATGATTCTATCTGCAAAGAGTTCATCAAGTAGATTGCGTAAAACTTCTTTCTGAGCAGGTGCGAGACGATATGGAGGCTGAAAAATGGGGTTATCATCAGTCAACTGGATTGTATGTTCAGCATATGGGGTCAGTTTCATGCTTTTGTCAAAAACTGTTTTATGCGACTGAACCAATTTCTGTAGTTGAAGTCTATCATTTGCATTCAAGTTTTTTCCATCCGTTTCCTTAAGCTGAAACTCGACTTGGGTGATTGCAGAAGATGTATCCTGATTTGGCTCTTTGGAAAAGCCAAAGCTTTCTGAGGGATTATCTTCGAAGAACCATTGCCATTTGGGAATATTCAACACCAATTGAGCATTTGAAATAAAGTCTATTCCAAGAAGTGTTTTACTGTTCTCATGTTCAGGTATTGCAAGGAAAGTAGTAGGGATTTTTCTTTCTTGTAGATCCACTTCTGTTTTATAAACTCTAGCTTTAACTTGTCGTACATGTCCATCCGCCAAAACTAGTTGCAAATCACTCTCTTCAAATGGTAAATTTATTTGACAGAAATGTTGGAATAACAGATGTCCAGCCATTGTATTTCTCGCACCAGAATCAACATATACAACCCCATGCCTTCCGGCAATACTGACTTCAATCAAGGGTCTAGACATGGCTGCCACTGTACAAATATCTGTATATAGGATGTCCAGACTTGAAGTATGAGTTGTATTGGATGAGCTGGGTGTACCAGAATTACTACTTGAGTTACGGCAAGTGGGACATTGGGGCCTTATATATCCAGGAGCTCCACATCCGTAGCAAGATATTCCGGCGTTCGAAGAGATTTGAGGACCACTGGTTCTTGGTTGGCATGCAGCAAATTTTCTACAATTTTCTTGAAGATGGCCGAAGTTTTTACAGAACTGGCACTTTGGTATGAATCGGGGAATTCTATTGTCACTATTTCCAGGAGATTTGGGTGGCACAGCACTTTGCCTATCTCTGGATTTGTCATCAAAATTATCTTCAATGCCTCTTGCTTTTTCGATTAGCTCCGCAAAGGTTTGAACCTGTTTTCTAGGTAATCTGTGTCTTATTTTACGATTAAGAAGCGCATACACCATATCAAGTTGATGAGTAGGATGTAACTCAGGTGGTTTAGGTAACCGAGCAATAAGAGCACGACAAGCATTAACGAAGATGTCAGTAGGTACTTTATCACCTTGTTCACGGGAAAACAACTTCTTGAAAATCTTATAAGAGGGCATATTCAAACCATAGGAATGTCTTAGAGCTTTTAAAGCATCATCCCAACTCTCTATGGTAGATCCCCTGCCATCATGTTGCAGCATGATGATCAAATAACATTGGCAATCCTTTTATCGAATTCTCATCTGTAATGCTGACACAATCCTTGTAAATGGTTATGGCGTTGATGAATGCTTCAACATCTTCATCTTTCTTTCCAGAAAACCTTGAGGAACAACCAGAAAAGTTTCCATTTTTAGCAGGTGTCAGTACCTGTGTTCGTAAAAAAGCTTGTGTCATATTAGCAATCAAGTCTTGGAGTTGATCGTTGGTCATCATAATTGGAACACCCTGTGGAGCGGACATGGTCATAGGTGTTTCTTTACTGTCACAGTAACTATTTTCTAAGTTTGGGTTGAAATCTGAGCCGATATCCGAGTTTTGGAACGTAGAAGAACTCCTGAGGTTATATTTGCTCATAACACAGTATCATATGTATTGCTATGTACTGTTCTTAGACTTTGATTCACTCAAACTAATCACATTTTATGCAGTCACACATTGGAAGGAGTTCGTTTTCTTCGCACAAAAATGCACTGAACTATTGTGTTGAGAAGGCCGCACGTTGGGACGTCAATTCTTGTAGGGCGGTTGGGCAAGCTCATTAAAATACTCCTAACTTTAAATAAACTTGTATTGTGTGACTGGGGACTAAAAACAATCACTTGATTAATTAATAATAAAATCAACAACAATATCCAAAGCAACCTCCTTCTTTTTCTTTCTAACTTCACCTCTTGTCAGTCATGTCATGAGTCATTGTCTTTTGGAAATGTCAATAAGTGTATTCTCCGATAAGCGAGATACTATATGGCTACATACACATTCTTGCTACAAAGTGGATTAAAAAAATATTCTTCTACAGGTCTGTACCCAGTATTGTATTCACCTGTCGCAAATCTTGACGTTGCTTCTTATTCAAATAATCCGATTGTGTATAAACAATACAACGGAGTGTCGAAATTAAATGAAATTCTCTAGGGAACTGTATCGTAGTCTAAAAATATGTATCTATCGTATTGTTAATAACCATTGGAATATCAGGCTAGTTCGATGATTTTGAGCTTTGATGCAAGGTCTTGTAAAAAATATTTTTTAGTTCGCTTGTTGACTCTGATCGTACACAAGCGGATAGCAGTTTTCTTTGAGTTACTACAGATGAACTAGGCAGGATATTATTGAATGTAAGACGTTCTCTTTTTTTGACCAACCAACTGCCAACCATCTATTCTATATACATAGTTCTGGAATTATTCTACGTAGTTTCTTGATCACAATCAATCACACAAACTGGTGAATAAACACGTTATTTATTGGATTTTGAAGTTTGTCCAAGTCCAAAGATAAAGAAATGTAGTTAATTCCACTGCGCCAAAAATCATTATTTTGATTAACCCCGCGGGTGATTTCTCATAGTAACCGCGAGCTTTGGCCAAAATTTTTCTTTCAATTTTGAAAACAAGCGCTGCGCTATTTATAGAACTTTGCGCAAACTAAAGATAAGTGATTACTGATCGTGGGATCGGATACAAGATCGCTAATGAATAGAGATACATATTATAGTCAAACAGGCACATATAGAAATACAAGCCAGTCTTTCCTTGATGTTATGGATGCTCTAAGGTAAGGTAAACATTTTATTTAAAGAATCGTAGCAGCACCATGCATTCAATGACTTCTTCTCAAACATGTGACAAATGTCTTTAACTTAACCCAAAGATTACCCAAAGATTCTATGATAAGTACGTGATAAGTATTGACCGGTTCCAATGATGTCTGAATATCTCATGACATTTTGACGATTTTGACGAATTTTATCATGTTATTTGTTATAGGACATCTCGTGATTTCTATCAATTATTACTCGCATAAAGATCAAAGCTGATGTCATCTTCGACATGACTAGTTGTAAAAAAAGACTGCCATTTTTCTCCTTATCAACCTGTCAGAAATACTATTAGGTGACTGACTGTCGCTGAACAATTTTGGCTGCATCCACGAATATCTGAGTTGTAGGTCTGTCCGCAGTCTATGCAGTATGCCTCTACAGCTTCGTTCTTTTTTCAGAGAGTTAATTTCAGTAACACTGTTTTAATCGTTTTTTGAATAATCATAATAATAAAAAAACATGTGCAGCACGTGGCAGTATGAACACGGAGCAGAAGTGAAACCTCTTTCAAATTAGAGAATGAGGGAAAGAGACAGAAAGCGATGTGAGTCTCTGAAATGACTGTACAACGCTCAACCACAAATTCCTTGGCCATAAATAAGGCGATCTAGGCAGACTTACCTATATCCAGATTTGCCTCATTAAGTCTATAGAGGGCACCAAGGATTCAGAAAAATTTTGGTTTTTTCTACATTTTTTCAAAAACGTGCAAATCTATTTTGATAATTTTTGGTACCTAGTCTTGGACCATGACATAATGTTTTTTGTTTCTTTAGCGACCGGTTGTAATTGACCGGAAGTGTTATAAAGGTGACGTCATATGTAGTTATTTCTTTTGATTTTTTTTTGCATTGACTTTTTGATAATTCAGATGTTTTTATCTAAAAATTTGATGTATTGGGGAGTTTTTCTCTTTCTTCAAAAATTTTGCCAAGATAGGTAAGTGGTTGTGCCAGAAAAATAGCTATTTACCTAACAAGTGCGGAAAATTAGTTTTTCCACAAGAGTCTGCCGTTCACCGACCGACGCGTAGCGGAGTTCGGTGAAGCAGCCGAGGGCGAAAAAACATTTTCCGCAAGTGTTAGGTACAATAGTTTTTCTTCAGACGTGCGGAAATAAGGATATAATTCGTAATTTAAAAGTTTCTGATGCAACTAATGACAAATAAATAATAATGAATGTCGAAATGTGTAACTAAGCGACCATAGTTACCTGGAAACCTGGTTGCTGTTTGCTTATGATATTGTTTATTTTGACATATATAATTTTACACACGGATATCGGTGCGGAAAATTGAATTTTCCGCACGGCTGTAGGAAAAATTTTTCCGCACGGATATGTCAATATATTGTCACTTTAAATTTGTCATAAGAGTGACAATTTCACTGAAGTTGGCTGAAATCAACTGAGATCTCATTCAAAAACAACGCACCAATACAGTCCCGTCAAAGCGTCAACGTCAACCAGCTTTCTATTTAGCTTGACAAACCAGTCAGATAATTCAACTAAAACACGATTTTGTTTAATTGAATGTATTGATTACTTTGAGCTCTTTTTCAATTGAAATTATTGTAATGTCATCGGTTCTTGACAAGTGTACAAAGTTTCGAATCAACCTGCGCACTCGAAGTAGGCTAGTAAAAATCGAGTTCCAAGGATTTTCCGGTATTCTGGGTGTCCCGCATAAGAACCGACACAGAGCAGGGGCATGTAGGGGAAGTCAAAATATTATGATTTAACGCAACTCACCTCTATACAGAGCTGCACCCCTAAGAAGCTATACGCCTTGTAAGTGAGATTTAAAACTCAAAATTCAATATCTCAGTCACTTCATCTTAAAAACACTAAATCTGGTACAAAGAGCAATAATAATAATTGGAGTTCAATCGAGACGTTTTAAAGGGTTGAGGTATTATCAACCCTTAAAATAATCCGTTGGCAGACTTGAAAAATTATTGTTTCATTTTATGGGGCATTTAGTTTTGATTATAATAATTAAAAAAATTATTAAAGTCACAATAAATACCTAACAGCAAAACACTAAAATATAACTTTTCTAGTAAGTGTTCAAAATGTTGTCTGTTATTGGCCATACAATAATATAGGCGATGTTCAAATTCCTGACGCACATTTTCAAAATCATCTTGTGGAATATCATGGCACTTATCGATGATGCGCTGACGAAGTTCCTCTTAAGTTTGAGGTTGGGGAGTAAACACTATAGATTTTGAATGACTCCATAAAAAAAGTCCAATGGCGTCAAATCAGGTGACCTAGCAGGCCATTCCATAGGTCTTCTTCGTCCTATCCATTTGTTTGGAAACTCGTCATCTAGCCATTGTCGAACTGGAAGCAAATAGTGAGGAGGATCACCGTCTTGATGGAAATATACTTCAGCCACATCAAGCACAGGGTTTCCATCCTCATCGATTTGGTTTTCGATCGCTTCAATAATAAGGGGATTGATGGTAGTTTGCAACATATCCAAATAAATTTCTCTACTCAAATTTCCATCAATAGACAACGGCCCAATTACTTTGTTTCCTAAAATGCCTGCCCATACATAAATTTTTTGGGGATACTGGGTATGCCCTTCCACAAAAGCATGAGGATTTTCATTGCCCCTATATCTGCAGTTTTGCTTATTCACAAATCCGTTGAGGTAAAACTTGCATTCATCACTGAAGCAAATATTCTTTACCTGAATGGCGTTATCATTGATCGCTGCAGTCATTCGTTCGCAAAACTCAACTCGCCTATCGAAGTCGTCTTCACTTAACTCTTGGTATATTTGCATTTTATAAGGATGGTATTTATGGATTTTAGTAACTTGGATTTTAGTAAGTTGCATCAACAACTTTGCGTAAAGAAATATTCGGATTTATGCCAAAATGGCCTAAAACTTCAACCTGAGCGGCTTCATCCAAAACTCTTCGCTGATCACGTTTTTTGTTTGCAATAGATCCAGTTTTAGTTAATTTAGCAACAAGGTCCATAACATACCTATGCGAAGTTGTCTTCTCCGGATGTCTTGCATTAAACGTGACGGCAGTTCGCCGAGCACATTGATTTGCGGCACCATAAATTAGAATCAGTTCCACTCTTTCACCTAGCGTGTAAACCATTTTGAAAGTAAAATCAAAATTGTTAAATATTTTGAGATTGTCACAAATACAACTGACAGCAAATAGAATTAAGTACCTAGGTAACGAAATATTTCGTTAGGTACCTTAATATCAAAAAAATTACTTAAAGGTACAACGATGAAGAAATACTTCGCCAACTTTTTTGGTTTGGTTTAATACATGGTTGGAGTTATGCGTTGACGATAGATACGATAAATGTAAATTTAATTTTTGAAAAATTATTTGTTCCGGTTTTTGTCGAACATTATCTTTTTGAAAATGTTAAAATATTTTTTCAAATTTTCCGAAAGCGGATCGACCGATTTCAAAAATTTAAACGTCATGATACAGAACTTGATAAGGTCTTTCAAACAAGCTATAGCTCGATACCCTTTCCCATTTATGATTCTTGAGGGGGTGCACCTGGGGTCTAGGGGGTGAAGTGAGGCGAAGTAATTTTTACTTAAAAAGTCGTCCCCCTTGACAAATCTTTTGACGTGTCTTGGCGTTTTTTTTTATCAGTAGTTTTTGATAAAACCGGGGTGGGAAGTTTTCAAATGAACCCCGGTATACAAGCCGGTATAGGTAAGATTAACGCATCATCATAATAATCTGGGCTCTCCTACATGCTCCTGCTTTGTGTCGGTTTTTATTCTTCTCACTACGTTCTACGTTATATATTTTTTTTCTCTCTCTGAAACGAATTAATCATGGCCTAAATTTGTACAATTTTTTAATAAACATTTAAAATGAAAAAAAAATCACTTCATATGCGAGTTTTTTGATATGCGTATTATCATACATAATGTTCTACCTTGTGAAAAAGAATGTTTGCAATATTTTAAAGCTGTGTTTAATATCGTTGCAACAAACATGAAGTTCGTGATTCCCTAAAAAATTTAAAATTTAGGTAAATTTTCTAAATATGCTTGAATTTGAACCAAGTTATGCGAAATTGATTTGTATTTGAATAATTCATGTAACTGGTTAGGGTGAATATAAAACAATTTTTTTTCTGGGAAATAATTAGATATTAAAAAAATATATTTTTTTTTTTCTTAGGAGGCCATGATTTGGTATTTAGGCATAGCTTTTAATTCTGAACAACTTTTCTTCATAACATTTTGCCAAATTTTTTAAAATAAAGGTACTTTACTCTTGTACAATTTTCATAAATTTTGGCCTACCCTGACGTTCGCTGTTTGACTTGCAACCATTCTAAGTGCACCTAATATGATTATCGAACATGCACCAACTTTCGGCAATATTTGTATTTTGGTTGTGCAGTTAATAAAAAAAAATCCCATATGTTGCACACTGTATATTATTATACACTGAGAAAAAAAAATGTTGCTGAAATAACGGTATTCCTTAGTGGATCATCCCGTCTTCGAAATTGTAAAAGTTCAAGATACATCCCTTAGTCACTATGACTCTTTTCTGGCAAAATTGAAGACCTTTTTTTAGAGTGATCCCATCGAAACGTTAGATTTCTTTGAGATTCAGAGGCAACAAGATTTTGAAAACCATCTATCCAGCAAATTCTAGTGTACTTCTTTTTGAACCATTTTAGATAGGACGTTGAAATCATCCCATAGTCAATGTTGGAAATTTGCATCAAATAAATTTAATATAGATATTATGCGTGTTCATGAGAAATTCCGACTTTGTAATACCACGAGTGCTTAAAAATTACCGATAAATTTTCTCGAATGCGTGTTATATACGTGTTATATATACTAAAATATAACTTTACTAACTAAAAGAATACATAATATACTGTTGGAATACTCATTTATTTGTTGGATGATAGTTGAAAGTGCAATTACGGCAATGATTTATAATATTTTGTCTTCCTGAATTGATGGATTGGCTGGATTCGAAGCTGGAGTCGTTGGAGTTCACAGTAGAGTTGTATGTTGCGGAATATCAGCTAACTGGCTCCTGGTCACCGCAATTATGAGTGTGTCTCATTTTTTCAATGCTGACTTGAATTCAATATCTTCGTCGATTTTAATACCATATTCATTGAAATATTTTCTCATCAAAAGCTTTGATGTACTGTTCCATATAGTTTTTACCGTATATTCCTTGTATTCTTCTCCATCTTGTTTCCGTATATTGAATGCCTAGCTTTTTAAAATAGAATCTAGCTAAACTATACGGACGTATGCCGATCCAAAATATAATTTTTATGTTCTCAAAACGACATAAACTGCCTCCAAATATATGCCTTACTTTTTGCGGTGTTTTTTGGCTCACTTTGTAATATTTCATTTTCAATTTCTTTATTGGAAATTTCTCCATTTCGAGGATAATGTAGGACCGCTACTTTCACATTCGAATAAATAAAATAATAACTAACTGTCAGATAACAAATGGAGCGTTACCATGGCGGGACCAATTTGGAGGTTATTCTGAGGGAATAAAATCGACTACTTGAATGTGAAAGTTTCGGGCCTCAAGAATTAATTAAACCTTGTCAATAAAAATCAGGAATATTTGCCATGACGACGACGTCGTTATTTGCGTTCAAGATCAGTATACAAGAGGTTGCCTCATTTCGCCTGAGGTAAAGACGGAAGGGGGGAAATATGACGTCATTTGTGGATAGCGGTCTGAAACAGTCCGCGTCCTGTCATTTGAGTGTAATTCCTGTCATGCAATTGAATCGGACTGCATCATGTCGTGTCATGTGTCATTACTGTCATTCGATCAATGATTGATAAAACGTTGAATTTCTTGCTACTTTTATCATTTAAATCGAAATAAAATATTAATAGAGGTGTGAAATTATCTTTTGGGACATTATTATTGTATATTATTGGTCAAGGTAGCGAAAATACTGTTCCAAATGTGAGTATTTTTTATATGTATATTCAAAACATCAACCCTCAGATTTCCACAACTTTTTAACTATTATTTTATATTAGTCCTGCCTTAATATACTGAGAAATCTACTATTGAAATATAATGAAAGCTAAATTTAGGTAGAATAGAATAAACAGTTGAACACATGTAAACAATCTCTATTATGATCATTTCCAGACACACCTACCTTTAAAACACTATATTTGATAGACAAATCCAAGGATAAGACACTTATAAACAGTTTTCAAAACGTAAATGGATGATTTCACAGAAGAAAAACCATCGACAGCAAAAAATCTCTCGTCCACCTGGAAATAAATAGTGAGTTTATGACGAGGTTTATGATATTGATGAATGACATTCTTGATTTTATGATGGAATGGTTCGAGAAATGGCCGCAGTGGCGCTACAGTAGACACAAATGACGTCATGACCGTAAAAGTGAGGCAACCTCTTATATAGAAACCTTGATTTGCGTTGCCATATCGATTGCTCTGACAACTTGTCATTGAACTCCATACTACGTACCTGGAACGGACCCGCTTATTATCGAGAGTGAAGCAAGTAGAGATGGCGATAGTTACGGATATCTATCTCTTTCTAACTCATTGGTCTATATGAATAGAAATCACAATAATATATAAATTTTATATTTAGTAGACATATTTTGAGGAAAATATTGTATGATTGCTTTGATTATAGGAAATTGAAAAGACATTTAACATTTACCATTCACGTGCAAGATTTATTTTAATCATGCAGGAATAAAAAAGGAATATACCCAGACTCTAGACTGAATAAATTGAGTAGATTTGTTACTTGGTACTTTCCTCTCAGAAAAATAGTAATTCAGTAGACTAAACTCACGATGGGTGATTTTTATTTTGTTCCAGATTGTACCATTTAAAAAAAATAATTAAATAATAAATAAATGAAATAATCATTAATTTAGAGGTAGATACAATAAATATTACCCTTATTTCTAACTTTGAAATAAATTCAGTATAACAAAGACTTTATATAATTTTCCATCGCGATGGAAACAGCTTTCCTCATCAGATTTTGATGAAGAAATCATATCTTCGAAAAGAAAAAAAAACTACTCATCACCTTCACTATATGAGTTATAATTTGTGAAAAAAAAACTGTAAACAATTTTTTACCCTACATGAAGAATATAGAACCCAACTTATTGTTCCATAATGTTCTACATCGCATATTATCATGATACCTACTTAATTATAGCATTGTAACTTCAACAATTTTTTTCATGATTGTTTTAACTTTTAGCCATGAAAAGACAATCTTCTTTCATCTTGCAAGTTTTCAAATCCGACTGCAACAAAATAGATCACCATATTTTTTCAGTCCTTTCCAAACTTATTTCTCCGATAAAACCATCTTATCTAAAGGGAAACAGCACACTACATGTACAGTATTTTATTATCACTATAATAACATATATTTTCAACACCAATAAAGTAACACAGAACTCCAAACTACCACTGAATTCTCACAAAACAGTTTTTTTTACCCTTAACCGTAACCTTAATACCCGTTAATGATTTCGACAAGGATAGGTATCCGTAACACTGGCTATCTCTGTCTAACAAAAAATTACATACTTTGACGCCTCGTCGACAACGGCCGGGACCTTTCCAGGTACGTAGTATGGAGTTCAATGCAACTTGTTTATTTGTGTTGCCATGACAGTGATATTATCGATTTGGTGTTATCGGGCGTAATACCACGAATGCTCAGAAATTACCGATAAATTTTCACGAATGCGTGTTTTTTTCAAAATTTCACGAGACCGAAGGTCGAGTGAAATTTGTAGAGAAAACATGCATGAGCGAAGATTTTACCGGTTAATTTTAAAGCACAAATGGTATTTAGAAAAATATTTCACGAATTCTAGAATATAACTTCACTAAATTTCCGTTACCATGTTGATTGCCCTGACAACGTGGTTATTTGTGTAAAAAAATTGTCGTTGCCATATCGATTGCTCTGACAACGTGTTTATTTGTGTTGCCATAACAGAGTTTATCGATTTGGTGTTATCGCTGAGCCTCCAAAAAGTCAGCTGCTCTTATGGGATTTTTTGTACATGAGTGGAATATTCGCTGTAAGCCTCCGAAAAGTCAGCTGCTCTTATGGGATGTTTTGTACATGAGTGGAATATTCCATGTTATAAATCTATTTTCATTAACACATCACATTAATTGAATGAGTCAATACGCGCAATGAATCCATGCTACGAACTTCGAACGATGTACCAAATGTGGGGCACAGTCTGTCACAGATTCAGACTCTATATAACTCGTTTTAATAATAATATACATGTGGTCATCTGTTTCCTTTTTATTATTGCTAATAATATGCAGTCTGGCAGCTTATCGATTGTAAAAAAAAATAATATATTATTGTGTTGGGCCATCCGCCGTACTAATAATTATATTCAACCGTCAATGAAAATTCTTGTTTCGATTATGTAGACATTGCAGTATCTAGATGTTGAATGAAATTTGGATGAAGTATGGTGAGTATAAAACATTTCTGAATGGAATATTGACATCAAGGTCTACACACAGGCAAATCAATGATAGTCAATAGAAAGTGGAAATGAAACAAAAACGCTAATATTTGGATACACAGATCTGTTTAAATCAAAACATCACTTTTTTAGTCCTGACATAATAAGCAAAGATCCCACAATCTTCTAAACTTATCAGGAAAGATTATATAGTCTTCAATAAGACTCCCAAATATTCAAAGAGTGCTGCAATTATTACACTCAATCATTTTTTTGATGAAATTGTACATAAAAATTGGGTACTCCAAGAAAAAATTGTCGTTGCGATATCATGCGATCAACAATGGTGATTAATTAATTC
Source organism: Orchestes rusci (assembly GCA_958502075.1). Lineage (NCBI taxonomy): Eukaryota > Metazoa > Arthropoda > Insecta > Coleoptera > Curculionidae > Orchestes > Orchestes rusci. The sequence continues at coordinate 52,606,987 of OY293304.1, forward strand.
CTACGATTGCTTTTCATTACTGTCGGAAGAAGAATTCTCACTTACTCACGCAACTGTTCGAGTTTGAAAAGGCTATAAGTTAAAGTTTTATTTGATGCACAGTGGATTAGGCGGCGGCACGGTACAGGCGTACAGGAGGCAAGGCGATCCGCCGGGGCCGAAGTGTTTAAACTCCACAAAATGAGACGCGAAAGGTGACGGTGCGGTGCGGGAATGACGAAGCTTCAAATTGTATATGCAGTTTAGTTGCTTGTGCACTATTCAAAATGTACGCGGACGACGCCGACGCGACGGTATGATATAAACTCTCCCATCTTCAATCATGCCTGATTGCTGTGGAGTGATTAATGTCAATATTGTATGGGAATATTCTCAACCCCTTCATAAAATCTGATATATAATCTGGATCGTCACAATAAACAACGAAACAACATTAAAAAATGGTATTAGACAAAGTTGCGTGACGTGAGATAATCCACCTCAAAACCAACAGCCTGCACCACGTTACCAGTGGCGGGCCGTGACCTGTAACTCCGAGGGGGCGAATGATTTTGGGGGCGGGTGTATGGAAAGATTTCTTCTAATTAGAAATAATGAAATACAAAGCTTTCAAAACATGTAATGGTTAGAGTTATACAATACAAATGAAAAACCTACGTCAGTACTTGGTACCTATAACCTATAGTAGCATTCTACGAGTTTTGATGGTTTTGAACCTCTCTAATAAAATATCTAGATCCAAAAATGGCAATTTATCTGACTCTATTGACAAAAGTGCTAAATTGTTTAAGCGAATTTCTGACATTGTGTTTCTGTTATATGTTTTTATTTGCTTTAGCCTACTAAAGGACCTTTCTGCAGTGGCGCTACTGACACCTAGAGTTAAATAAATTCGGAATAATTTTGACAGATTGGGATAAGTTGATTCCAAATTATTTTCAACTATAAACGGAAGAATCTCCGCCGTCTCAATATCGTTTTCTTTCTTAACTTCATGAAGGAACCTTGCAAATGATACATATTCTTCCACCAAATTGGTAGTTAAATCATTCGAGTAAAATTCAGCTAGACTTCTTATGGAGGCAATATTTTCTTCCGTACCAGCTAAATTCTCCAAGCAAATAAATTTTTTCGCATTTTGCAAAAAGTCTTGAAATCTGCGATCCATCGTCTGTATAAATGTATCCAAAGCCACAAAGAAAACATTAATTTTAAAATTAGTCTGCGAGCAATCATGCACGGTTTCTTCAGCATTTTCTTTATGGAATCTCTTCCTTTTTCTTGACCGTTTCACTTTAAACATTTGATCGCCTTCTCCCAAACTGGCTAGTTTTCTTGCCTCCTCCACTGATTTTGTAAAATAATCGTCACTTCGTAGAGTTTTTAAATCTTCGGTAGTTGATTTTATCAGGCGAGAAGCGGTATTCAAATTCATATTAACTTTTTGAAGATAATTGGATAGAGCAAATATTTTTTCCAAAACTGAGGTCCAAAATATCAAAAGAAAATTAAATTCTAGGGTTTGAAGGTAAGCGAGGATTCCTGTAGCTTCAGCTACCACTTTGGTTGATGTATTGGGCAATTCACCTTCAACTATTTTCTGTAGCGTATCGTGTATCGCGCTTAAATTTTTCCTAACTGATTCTACAGCTCGCTTATGACTGGCCCACCGTGTTGTAGACAAGTTTTTCAAAGTTACAGATTTGTCTTCTAAATTTTCCTGTGAAGATTCAAATAGCTTGAGCCTCGGAAAACTTTCTGAGATAAACACATATAGCTGTTCTAAGGTCCCGAAAAAAAGTTTTACTTCAGTACATGAGGTGATGGAATCAACCAAAACCAGATTCAAGTTGTGGGCACAACAATGAATAAACATGGCTTCGGGAACTATGTTCTTTATTCTTGTTTGCAATCCTTTTATATGCCCCGACATATTGCTGGCACCATCATAAGATTGTCCTCTGCAATATGTAAGATTGATGCCAAGAGTTTCTAATTCCTTTGAATTAGTTTGAAATAGTTTTCGGCAGAACCACTGTTGATGTCAATAAATTTGATGAATCTTTCCTCCACAAACCCGTATTCATTTACAAATCTCAGAGACAATGACAGCTGCTCTTTTTTGGTAACATCCAGTGTAGAATCCACAATCAATGTAAAATATTTGGCCACTTTTATGTTTTCTATAAGTTTGGATAATACTTCGTCGTGTAGAATGTTTAAGAGTTCATTTTGTATCCTATTACTCGTATATTTTGCAACCTTGTTTGTATTCGAGAGGTGCTCAGCCAAGACTGGATCGTATTTTTTCAAGAGGTCTAGGAGTTCCAGAAAATTTCCTTTGTTCTTACTATGGGAATTTTCTAAATGTCCTCGAAAAGGCAAATTCTGCTTAGCCAAAAACATAGTTATATCCATGAATCTTTTTAGTGTTTCTCGATTCTTTTCAATTTGTTTTTTTTCTACTTTTAGTTGCTCCGCAATTACCGAGGAATTCTTCAGTATTCTCGATTTCGTAAGAGCATACTTATTCTGGCAATGTCTATGATTTTGGCTTTGTTCATGTGAAATTATTTTTTCAATGGACTTTTTAAAATTTGAAAACCCCTCATTTGGATCAGACCACGGTGTATTTATCGCAGAAAATAAAAAACAGGAAAAAAACATTTTGTTGCATCGCGGTGGATAAACTAACCATTGGCGATAAGATTTTCCAACATTAGAATTGTTTTTGTTTCGGATCTCATACCATGAAGTGTGGAACTTTCGCTGGTTGAGATTCAATGGAAAATTTGAAAAACTATCGCGAAGGCCTGGTTGGCATGGACCAATAGAAATAAGCCTTCTGATAGTAACACCAGTCAAGTTTATGTTCCGAAATAAATAGGGATCGGAAGGATAAAAAGAGTTTTGGTTTTCGTCAAAATCTTTTTCAGTCTGCGGCTGCAGCAAGTTTACGTCTAAAAATAAAAATGAAATATCATGTGGAAGTTTATTTCAGATGTTTTAACTAACCAGCAGACAATCCAGTACTTTCCCTTTCCAACACCGTGAAATCACCACTATCGTTATCAATGTTTGTTTCAATAATCAATGTATTGTCAAGTTCAACTTCTGACAACTCAATATATCCACATAGTATAATAAACAACAAGTAGCGACAGCTCCATATACCTAAAGGCACGGACCTATATAAAAACTGGACTGCTAATGCATATGGCCGACCTTGCCAAAAATCACTGAGGCATGGGCGCCGCCATGATGGGACACATTGTGTTGGCATCTTTGATTTTTCAGTGCAGACAACTGATTAATTTTGTGGTTATGTTTATGTCACAGATTAGTATCCGTGGTTATATTATATCGATTATCAATATTTTATTCATTTTTGGATTTGATTTGATTGATTTGGAGATTAATTCAAGTCAAAGATTTTCAAGCGACTTTTTGGATTTGTGTTGTGACTTTGTGAAGTGTTTGTGACATTGATATTAAGTAGCTAGTACCAGGGCTAGTACTAATAATAAAAAATAAAACTATGGTAAGAGTAGGGCTCTTGGGGTCAGCTGGATTTTTCAACAATATGTGAACGTAGGTGCTTGAAATTTGGTGTAAAGTGTTCCTGAGTGATTTGGTATTTCTTTTTGAAAAAAAATCATAGTAGTCAAAGTACACATACTATAAAATAAAATATGGACAAACGACAAAGCTGGAAATGAAATGACTTGCACAAACGTGGGTTAACACCTCGCGTAATTTTTAAAATGTCAATTTCAAATTAATTTATTCATGTTAATGTACAAAAAAAGTCACACAAGTCAAAAAATCAGATTAGAAGATTAGAACTCACATGCCAGAAACTCATCTAAAGTGTAAAAAGCATTTTTTATCAAAATCCCTTCAACTCTGGACCCGATTCTGGATTTACACAGTAAGGTACTGAGTACTGATGGAAGCGTTCGGAAAGAAGGTATGTACTTTTCCGCACGCGACGGCATAGAAAAGTGAATATCAGTATATTTTAATCACTTTTCTATGCGCGACGGCATGCAGTGGCACCAACCATGGTAGAAAGAAACAGCACAAACGACGCCGACGCGGAGCGGAGATCGGGCAAGCCGTTAATATAGTAACATAATTAAATCATTCACTTAATCAGTCCCCAATATCTTAATTTTTAACAATACAAACATCGTGCCGAAATGTAACTTCTCCGCACGCTCCACAGTGCTTCGATTCTATGAGATACTGGGACAAGAATCGTAATGTTTTTTCCGAGGTTTTTTCTATCCAACAATAAAACAATGAAACAAAAGCTATCAAGTACCTCTAACTTATTTATTAAGCTATCATTAGAATAAATACGAATCCAAATTTATCATTTATTAAACTGGAGTACAGTGCTTCGTTTATATGGGTTGAGACAAAAACACAAAATTGATATTTCGTGGGCCAGAATTATAGCGACCGCGTCCTCGCGGTTTGAAATTTAGGTAGTACTCGGAGGTTTTCGAGGACGAAAATTTTTGATTTTGAGATAAAATTTGAAGTCCCGCAGATCTGGATAAGTATTTTTCCAGATATTGCGAAAAACGTTGAATAAAAACTAGGGACATATTTTTTTGGCAATATTTTGATATTACCTATATGGATAGACCTCAACCCATGGATAAACTTCTGGGTAATTATGAAAACCTGGATATTTCCAGAAATTAGGAAAACTTAAGTTTGAGAATTGACAGCATTTGACAAATTTTCTAGGGCACATTCTTCACTTAAAAAGCATTTGTACCTCAATGACGTTTCTCGAAATTCTTGGAAAGTCTGTACATTGCTGTACGGTTAGAACTGGAACGGTTTTGAGCGGCAGAAACGTTTCTAGGTTCACTTTTGACAAAATTAGGCTGAGGGCTTCTCCTTTCCAGGGAAAACATTTTTTCAAATATGAGTGATTGTGCTTACCTTTTTTTGTTAGACAGACTAACCCAAACTAACCCAAATTCCAGATAAAGAAACAATTTTGAATGGTTGCTATTGACTCTATTAATCAGCAGAAAAAAAACTACTAGTTGAATGATTTCAACATCATCGTAGCTGCAATATTAATGAAGGTAGCAATGCCGACTTAATCGGAGGCACCATCTGTATATTTATATTTATATATTTATTTATATTTATACAAAAGTATATTTTTAAGTTATTAAGATCATCATACGCATGTTTCCTTTTAAAAATGTGGTTCAAAAATGCAAGAGAATATGTTCAAAATTTACATAACCATGGTAGGTGCCACTGCTTGGCTAAAGAAAATTTTCAACTTTTGGCCTTGTTAACTGTAATCTTCTGAAGCAATTAGTCAATGAATACGCTAGAAAGTTAACATTTATTTTTCGTTAATTCAATCAAGAAGGTATAAAATTCAGATCTTGTTTAGAAATCTTTTGAGCATGAGGCTAGCTTCCGAACATTTCTTGGGAAATTTACAGTTTTTCAAATCAGATTGTAAATTACTAAAGCAAAGTTTACTAAATAAATATTTCGATACCCAAAAGCGCAAAGGTGCTATGTCCACATTTTTCACCACAGGATTCCTTATTACAAACCAAATGTAATTTACATTAGTTCCAAGTCCAATTTGTCAATATAAAGCATGAAAATGGTAGTGAATCTAGAATTCTATGTCCCTGCAATTTTGTTTATCTGGTGCGTTTAGGTTTAGGTGCCATGTCCACATTTCCTTGTTGATTCTTATCTGATAAACAAGTGTTTTTGGAGTTTCGATGGTTTTTGGATTATTTTTCAGATTACTGAGTGCTTTCTTTGGTAATTAAAATTATTCTTTTTCTTTCTTGACATTACCTTCCTAAAATGTCTCCCCTAAACATTAAAGTATGATTTGAGCCCCAAAAACAAAACAAAAATTCTTGTCTTTTAGTTATTCGAGTTACAAAACTAATTTTGCGAATCCCTCCTAACTTTGACACAAGAAGTGAGTCAGATGATTCACTTGATTCAGATGATCCACTTGCCCCCAGCCCCCAGCAGACCATACAAAGTGAATTATTACTGTTTTTTTTCCAAAAATATGTCTTTTATTTACTTACTTATCTATTTCATGTTCGTTTTTTATTAGTATTTGAAAGCTTTTTATATTTCATTCAATTTACCAAGGTTTCAATAACTCCCTCTTGTCAATAAACCAATATTTTTATCGAAAATGAAAATATCCGATATTTTGATATTCTCAGTAAATATCCTGATATTTACGAACCCTGATAAAATTACATAAGTGAAAATTCTATCGTAATTCCACATGAGTTGAAGAAATTACTGTGTGCTAACGGTTTCTAGTATAAGTAGCAGGGTTGCGTTGATGTAAATCGCGATTTTAATCATATGTTTTTTTTTTAAATAGTTGATTTAAAACACATGTTTTTGAAAAAATATTTCTTCTTCTCTGAACCTATATTTTAAAAGTAAAATTAAATTGAGGGACTGTTTATCAATTGGGTTAAGCCCTGGGTTAACGCAATAACCTCAGGATAACCTTAAAATGTTTGACATTTGTCCATTTGGCACACGGACTTAGTATTGGCAGGGGCTAAGTTGACTCAGGGCCAGCTTGCCCATGGGTTAAATCCCAATTGATAGCCAGCCCCTCAGTCATCAAAATACAGTTAGATTGTCTTGCCGATGCTTTAATTGTTGGTTCAGTTTTTTTTTTCAAAATGATGAAATCGAGGATGAAATGTTGGTTGAGTTAGTATCAGTTATATTTAGGTAGTTATGTTTCACAAATTTTGTTTTTTCCATATGAATAATCTCCTACCTCCTAATGGTGAGTCAGCCAGAAGATAGGGAAAGAGTTCTTTGATGGAACTAGTCCTGAAGAAACAAAATCATGTCAAAAATTTTTGTTAAATATGACCCAAGTTAAGTGTAACAGAAGTACAAGTTAGTTAGTTAAGTTCTGTGTTGAAACTTGAAATAAAATATTATGTTCAGAATAAATCCATCATAAATATAAGGTATTATTTAAACATAATAATATGAAAAAAAAAATATTTTAATAAAACATCCAACTAAATCGATCTTTGTTTTTTTCCAAAAAAATCAGCAAGACTGGTAAGTAGCACCCGGGTAAGTATAGGTACTGAATAGGTATCAAGCCATCAAGCTCTCATTGACTTCCAAATAGCAGTTGGATCAAGATTCAGGTTCAGGTATTGACCTACGAATTCTCCAGGACATACAGAGAGGTCATCAAAGTTTATTAAATATTAAATCACAGATTACAATCTGTAATAGGTACTTACCATGATTGATGATTGTATTATTAATACAAAGTAGATTATTGCCGGAGAAAAGTGAATATAATACCTACCTACCTTCCATTTTGATAGCTACGTAAGATATAGAATATTTACAAGTTCAATAAACGTATTAATCAGTGCTTTATTTTATTGGTATGGTTATTTATTTTAATTCATATGGATCAAAATAATAAATAATATAACCTCAAAATGTCAAAATCAAACATTAACTTGACAGATTTCTCCATTTTTTAACGATGGCACCACTGAAATTCAGAATGACCAACTTAAATTGTCCCATCATGGCAGCGCCCATGCTTCAGTGATTTTCTTGTCATTGCATTAGCAGTCCATTTTTATTTACGAAGTCCGTGCCTAAAGGTGGTCAGTTTCAATGACAGAAATTCACCTCATTCATACACTGCTAACCTTATGAAATGTAAAATAAAACCATATTGTAGCCGATTCCATGACTTCGATGATACTGATACATAGGTGAATTATCAATCAAGTTATACAATACGATTACCCACCATGCAGTAGGTCTAAAGATTTATGAGAAGTTTCAAAGTCTTGATTTAGAAAACAGTTTTACATTCCAAAATGTTAGCAGGGTATAAATGAGGCGAATTTCTGTCATGGAGACAGAACGAAATTTGACCAGTGATATATGGAGCTGTCGCTACTTGTTGTTTATTATACTATGATATCCATCAGTACATTCAATTTCCAATGAATTTCTAAAAAAAAACATGCATATCCTCATATCCAATGCTAGACCCATATATTCATAACAAAATCAAAATACCAACGTAATCATGCAACTCTAATATTAACCGAAACTGATAACTGAGTATTTAACCCGAAACCAAACTGTGGCTACTTTTTACTCTCACTACCAGTAATTACAGAAAGCCTGAAGCCTCTAAATGGAATTGTAAATACCTATCCTCATGATATTCAAACTTACTCTGTATTTTCCGTATTCACTTGTTCATCACTTTTCCTCACAACTGTATCAGGTCGAAAGAAGTCCGTGATACTTTTGGACGTTGATGCACTAATTTCCATCAGTTTTTTATTTCTTTCTTTTCTGAAAGCAGCGCCCGATTTCTTTTTTGCATCCATTTTCAAAAAGTTATAAGACTGCAATTATTGATAATTAATGGAAGCGGAAGCGCAAAAATGGCCTGTGATAATGCCGAATTGGTAATGGCGGGAAAGCAAGAGTGTTATCGAAATTCAAACCAAAGCCCCACGAATCATCTCTTTTTCTCTTTCTACTGTTTGCTTGTAGAACGAGAACGAGATAGCATTGTTCGCCTTGCAACTAGTGGCGAAAAAAGGTGTCATTGTATCCTTCTTGTCATTGTATATCAGTGCTTATCAAACAATCATTTCAGCGATTCTTAAACAACGATCCTCATGTTATTTATTTTGTGAATTTATGAATTAATTATGAAATCAATGTATCGATACGTAAAGGGCGCAAATGGAAATTTATTGATAGGGGCGGGGGGGCGAGCGCCCCCGTGACGGCCCGCCACTGCACGTTACGTCACTTATAACTTATAGAGGAAGTGGGGATACGTCTCGTGTCTCGCCGCGCCTGCTTTCTCAATTTATCACAATAGCAAGAGTGAACCAGTTCTTCGGTGTAGTAGCAGAGGCGATAATAATATAACTAGTTTATTTAATAATTTCAAAAGCTTTTTCAGAGTGGTAGGTACTACGCCTGACTCCAAAGAAGTAAGTATCTTTGTTGTAAAGAGCGAGATACTTGAATACCACAAAAAACGGAAATCCGTTATGCTTCCAGCTGGATCCTATGTTATGAAGTGCAAAGAGGTCATCGATTCTGCCGTAAAGTTTAGATGACCATACGTAATATGAACTAAAGTTTTTATAAAAATTCAATTTCCTTATTCAAATGATTCAATGGTCTACCGGACTTCTTTGACAGAAATACTTGTGAGATATGATGGCAAAAAGATGCACCGATCGCAAGAATGGGAGGATATTTGTTTTAATGTGAGGAATTCCAAGTACATAGTTTGGTTTTGATAAGTGGATGAATAATTAACCTAAAAACAGTACTTATTGTCAATTAGATCTATCCACAAAAAAATTAATATACATTAAAACTATTGTAAAACAAAGATTCCGATATGATAATAGCTATAGCAAATGCCAAACAACTTTCGATCTACGTCATAATTGCCACCAAGCAGGTTGTTATATGAAGTTTGGTGGTGGCCAAATTTGGTCACCAGCAAATCACATAACTTGCTTGGTGGCAATTATGACGTGAATCGAAAGTTGTTTGGCATTTGCTGTTTATTCGAAGTGTGCTTGAAAAAAATCAATTCTAAATACAACAGCAGCCGTTGAAATTGAGTGGTTTGGTTTAGCGAACAAAACGCAGTGTGACGTCAGATACTTGCTGCTAAGAAGACGAAACGTACTAATATTCAATTATTGTGACAACGTTAGACGTCAAAACAATATTGAAGTTTGCATGTGTTTTGAGTTCGACAGTATTAATTATTAAGAAAGTTTATTTATTCTCCGATAATATGGAAGATGGTTTCCAAAAAGAAGATTCACATAATATGCCGAAGGTAGACGTGACGTAGCTTTTGATAATATGTAGTTGTTGACAGGGTGTTTCCTTTCGGCTTTTAAACGTTTTCAAAATTCCGTCTCACTTCCGCAAACCATGATTTTCTTTTTGCTGTCTGCATTGGGTACTCACAAGAATTTTCGTTAGTGTCCTATACTTGTCGGTTTGTGCACTCAGGCACAAAACTCCACCTTTTTGCCACCATAATATTATTTTCAATGCCGAACCGTGTATAACACCAGTCATATTTCATTTATCATTTTCTATGGCTACAGTACGTTACCTATGACTATACAGTAAATAAGCGCGTAGGTGACGTCACACTCTTTTTCTAGCCTCTACGCGTTTTGGCAAATTTGTTTAGCGAATTACGCAGAGAAAATTTGACTATTTTTTACAAAAGTTTATAAAGGCTCGTGTTACACCTATATCTACCATTTTCAATAAAAAACTAAATTTTGTGGACAGACCTATGCTATACTATGATACTATTGCCGTACTTATTTATATCTATGAATATGTATTGTCATGAATACAGTAGAAATTTCTGAACGCAATCAATAGAACTTGATTGATACGCTCATCTTTATGCTGTGCAGGGTGGGCAACTATAAGAATGCGAGATACTTTATCTGGGATACTATTCATCGTAGAGGCTTGCGGTAAAAAAAATTATGACTAAGACGGTCAAGAGAAATACCTGGAAAATATTTTCAAGTTTCTGAAATGATCGCTAGGGGGTGTAACAACCAACGCCAAGTATTTGGCGAAATTCTATAAAAATCTTATTTTTCTACCTGGTGTTGGTTGTTACGCCCCCTAGCGACCATTTCAGAAACTTTAAAATATTTTCCAGGTATTTCTCTTGGCCATTTTAGTAATAATTTTTTTTTCCGCAAGTCTCTACGATGAATAGTTGTCCAGATACAGTACCTCGCATTCTTAGTTGCCCACCCTGTACATTCCACAACGAGACCACATACTGCGAGAACTAAGAAAATCAGTCTATTAAATCAGTCACCAATTCAATTGTATGAACAATGGAGCATGCGTCAAGGATGTTGTTAATCTTGGCAAACAATATAATAGGTAATACATTTATTACCAACCAAATTCTACATCCACATCTAAACATAACTTAAAAATAAAAATAGGGTTGATAAAGACAACGGATACTTACATTACCTACCTACCTACTGAGCAAAAAGTATATGAATGTTAGATACCATAGAACGCATCCCAAACGAAATACTTCGACATACATAAAAAGGGATGTCTACCAAAAATAGTCTGTTTATTGAAATGCTTACAGATATTAGCAAAACGTATTACCAATTTTTTAAAAAAGCTCATAAAAGTATTCCGAGCTTGGTGTGACTAATCGATGCACACTTGAAAAGTGTTTCGTCTTTGTGTTGACAATACATGTTGGCATGTTGTCAAACATCTTTCCTCTATTGTGAAGATTGATTTGAGATATTCGTTTGGGCTGATCTAAAACAGATGTACTTATGACTGCCCTGTGATAAATCAATAACCTTGAAGGTATTTAACAAATATTTTGGGAATCGTGTTTTAGTTTCATTGATCAAAATTTTTGTAGATGTTTATGATATTTGTTATTCTATTTATCTAACAAGGTACAGTTTGAGTCATCAGAAATTCACGATTTCGTATAACAAGGATGAAATTGGAAGCTGATGACTGAGATATGAGATAAGAAATTTACGTATTTATTGATGTTGATGATTAATTTGATATTATAAGTACTCAGGTAGCAAGATTTGCGAATTTCATGAACATTAACAACATCATTTTCTGAAACTCGCTGCTCGTTCACAGCATCACAGCATATGATTATTATTCTCAAAAATCCAAAGGTGTTGTTGCTTTACATACGAAATTTTCACTGTTATACCAAATTGAAAGAATTGAAAGGTTGAGTACCTATACCTATATACAGTGTGTCCAAGATAAAGATTCACAGCATGGAGATCTCGGGAACTATAAGATATACAGTGTCGGTTAAATTAGACAAAAATTGCGCATTTTGATACCCAACAGGATCCCGTTTTACAAATTTGAAAACTCCAAGCCTTCCCGGAAATATACCATAAAAACCAAAATATTGCGATTTCGTTTTTAATTTTTTGAAAGCTATTTTGAAAGATATGAAAAAATCGAAAACACATTTTCATTGGCACTTTCTGAGCTCTACAAATTGACGTTAACAAATTTTCATTACAACGTTTCGATCAACTTTTGTTCTAATTTATCATTCATTCATTTATAATGGGAAATGTACGATAATAATTATTTATTATGATTTATCTTTTTATATTACAGGTCTTCATTTCGTGTTAATTATCTCAAGTATCTGAATAAATGAGTCTTAGCCACCGTAAAAGTTGAAGTTATGATTACTAAACATGAATTATATTCAAAAAAAAATATCACAGTTTCTGGATTTGAGTAGCTGATACGTCACTAAATAAGATTTAGTACTTTCGAAATAAAGCTATTCAGGATGTCTCAAGGTGACCGTCCATTAGAATATGTCGGGAGATAAGATAGAATTCTCAAAATTTGTATGGTGAGATTTTCAAATATTATGCTCTCTTAAAATGAAATAGCGACGTTGTGCGAATTACGGTTATACCGGAAGCAGTTGTCTACCGGTTATTTTGAATAGAACATTATATATTTTATTACATTTTTGGATTCTACGTACAATTCTAGACAGATTTGATGTATCATGTCCTATACCTAAGTATATGAGTTTTTGAAATAGTGGAGTTCTTATGCCGAAAATGACGTTTGTAGGCTCCAATTTAAACGTGAATTTGACCTATGAGGAAGCCTTCCTTATTTAATTTGTGTTGGATCCCTTGTTGGAAGGGACGTGCTATAGGAGATTCTTCACAATATCTTGAAAACTATAAATACAGGGTGGTGAAGAATAAGATCAAAAATGGAATCAAGAAAACTGCCAAAAATCATTTTTTTCAAATGGAAAAACTCAAATTTTATCATTGTATAGTATCAAGCATTTAAAATAAAGGAGTGTTTGTGAAAGATTGTCTTTTCCGAAAAAAATTATCATTTTTTTTATTTTGGAATGGGCAATCTTATACAAAGTTACGTTTCTTTCCAATGCTGCGTAAGATGAAATTATAAAATTTGCTGGTTTTCATTTGAACAAATTGATTCTCGTCAGTTTTTTTGATTTCCTTTTTGATCATACTTTTTGAGCACCCTGTATAAATAGTTATCAAAATATTGTAAAAAATCTTTAAGAGTAGGTCTCTTGCAACAATCAATAATTACAAGTTTCATTCGAATGATATAGGATCGTTTTCGATTTTGATGTGTATACAGGGTCATTCCGTATATATTGACCCATATGCTATCTGCATTATCAATGAAAATATGAAAATTTTGTTAATATGAAAGTTCTAGATATTCATCTGAACTTTTCAAAAATCCCATAAAAAAAAGAACATCGTATTGTCAATATTTTTGCAAAAGTAGCATTTTTTTCAATGGAACCCCCTATATATCATTTATTTTCCTGATTTTAAAAATATGGTTTGATACCTTTCTGATGAGTCGTTCAGTAGATATTTAGTAGATATTTAAGTATTGAATGAAAAATTAGAATTTAAATCCCGCTTGCCATGGGTGAAGTTGCACAAATTTATTAACTCGTGAATATTTGGAGTAATATCTAGAAAATAAAGTTATTTGACCTCCATTTCTATTGATTCAATCTATATAATCACGATTCTATCATTTTTTCCATAGCAACTGGCATGTGAATTTTGATTTTTAAACATAAGTATTTAAACTTGAATATCTCCTGAACGACTCATCAGAAAGGTATCAAACTATATATTTTGGAAATAAAAAAAAATGCTACTTGTGGTAAAATATTGACGATCCGATAGTCTTTTGTTTTTTTTGATAAGGTTATTGAAAATTTCAGATGAATATCCAAAACTTTCATATTCACAAAATTTTTATATCTCCATAGATAACGCCACTAGCACATGGGTCAATATATATACGGAATGACCCATACATATGCATCTGACTTATTATCGTTTTTGAACCATTTGTCTTTATATCACACACCATAATTAAGATGGATAGAGATTCCCAAATTTTCAAGTTAGCCTCTATATAAAATGCAGTTTGACCAAAAATCGTAGCCTGATCTTTTTAGAAAATATTCGATTTTTAAAACGTGTCATGTTTCATGTTTCAATGGAAATACCTAGGTACCTATGCATAATACTATTACGTACAGAAAAATTACAAAATACCTATGCAGACATCATTAAAAGCCCTTTTCATGTTTAACATCAATAAAGTGAATATAGGTATTACATATTCTTATGGGATCTTTTCTTGACACCTAACCCAAGCTTGATCGAGTTCAATTTTAGACCTATAAATTATTATATTTATTATAGGTATAAATATCAGAGTGAATAAAAGAAAATGTTCGGAAAAGGTCAGGCTACAATCTGGTGACCAAAATTGCTCTCATTTCAGTGTTTTGGTACATGGTTATAACTAATAAACAAAGCAGGTAGGTATATACCTATATGGAGGAAAAATTAATTCAAACTCGTTGTGAATTCTGCCCATTTCCCAAATTTTGCCGAATAACGGAAATTTTAGTTAATAATATGGATTAACATATTTTTCTGGGATAATTTCATAAATAAATAAATATTTTATGAAGACACGTTCAAATATTACACACTAAAAATGCTTGAAGATTCACTAGATGCATAACGAATCGATACCAATCTGTTTCAAAACCATTTTCTTTGAAGAATCTGTGTCGACCGTGTCCATTGTGCCAAAAACTAAATATTTAGAATCGTCATAACAGATGCATCTTTTGTCATAAATGATTCTTTTTTAAGTCCAGTGTTCACGTGTTTAATGGCACATTTTTCGGTGCACTTCAAATTTCGGCCATGACTCCCATGACCTTGACCTTCTTGCCCAGTTAATTTTTGGTTGGTCCTGTACAGGTTTTGAAAAGGTCAAATATTTTCCGAGGCATGAGCAGATGATAAAATTAAAGTATTTCTCCATTTCATGCAGTACCATATTAATTGGAATATCACTTATTCCGATAAGTGTGTCTTGAATCTTCTTTGGTAGGTAATGGTAATGATAACTGGTTTAGATTTAGAGGTACCATTCTGAAGATCTCAATAATTATTATTATTCTATGAATATAATCAGTTCTATTTACTACAGTTCTGTTCTTCATTATTATGTTTATAGTGTGAGTTTTAATAAGTATACTATTAAACGAGCTACAAAGTTTGTAAAAATAAAAAACTTGTGAGAACCTGTACGTTCCAAAGCATCTCTTTTGACTAATTATACTATCAAGAAAATATTACTATAATCTGAAAGCTAGAGTAGACGTTTAATAAAAATTTTCCAGTCTTCATCACTAGGTAATACTCACGGTAATACTGAAGACGCGAAAAGTTTTATCGAATTAGTCTTTTTGCTAGCTGCTTGAAACCTCTTGGGCACAGCTTTTAAGCTGTGTCTTGGGCATTGATAAAAGCAGTTTTTCGGTCACATCTGGGGTGATTCCAGCCCAAGCTGACTGCGAAGCTTCTTTAAGTGATTATTTGATTGGGATTTCTTATGAGGGTAATCGCGTCTTCACAAAACAAGGGGAAATGTTTTGTGATCGTCTCTACAGCTCTCTGATTTTAACCTAATCAGCTGCGAAATAGTCAAGAATGTGATTATAGAAGGGATTGCAAGCAGAAAACAAACAAAACCATTGGATTGAAAAATAAGTGAAACCAGAAAAAGGCTCTTATACAGGGTGTATATTAAATAAGTGCGACAAACTTCAGGAAGTAATTCTGAATAAAAAAATAATGACAGTTTGCTATAATATTAACATATGTCCGCAAATGCTTCGTTTTTTCTTTAAAAAAATTGAGATCATTACCCGTATGCGCGTCACTGATGAACACAAAATTCTTAATTGCATGTCAAAAAAAGCTCAATAGCTACCTCTTAAAACAATTTTTTTTTTTGCATATCTCCTCCGGTTTCAGAGCAATCAATAAATCTCTACCCCGTATCCCAGAAATCGAAGCATTTGCGGACATATGTTTATATGGCAAACTGTATTCTGTAATTATTCTTCAATGCAGAATTATCTTCTGAAGTTCGTCACTCTTATTTACTGTATACCTACCCGTTGTATAGTATTATTGGTCTATTTTTCATGCCTAAATTCCAAACTGAAAGCTGATGACTAGTAAACTACTGGTCATGATCACTCTTGAACGTTTTAGTTTATGAGGATGGACTGGATAATTATTGCAAATGGGCATGAAGACATAGAAGCTCGCATAGCGGGTAAGTGAACATAATAATTTTTTGAACTGCGGCACTTTTGGAGCCTCCGTTATTTTTTGTTTGTCTATTGGATACCTATAATTTAATGCAGGCAGTTCCATCCAAGATCCAATGATTCCACAATCTACACAGGGTGTCCCAAAAAGAATGTGACATACGGTAACAGCAGATTTCTCACACAAATATATTGCGATCACCCTGAACTTGTCTATTTCGAAAGTTGATATTAACAAAGATGAAATTTGGTATATGAAGGTGTACCATATCGGTATGTTCTGTGGGTTGTGAAGCAGAGACTATACACAAATTTTCTATTTAACTGCGTTTATTACGCATAAAAAATATAGAATCAAATTTGATTAAACGTCTACGTTGACAGTCTCTGTAGCACTTGTTACTTCTGTCGTCATGACATTGAGAGTGTTCGGGAAGCACGGAACAGAAGGGTTGACATGCAAAATTCAAATTTGAGCACGGAATTGCTCTTACTTGAAGAGGGTGCCACTTACACACCTTTTCACTCATTCAAATCGTCATAATTTTTTTGTACGCACTCCCGCACTCGTACATTTTTTTTAAATTGTAAAATCGATTTTTCCATCATATCAACATTAGTCGATTTCGGCTTGTTTGGTACATGGTTTGGTACATGCTTTGGTCTGTCAAACACCTACCAACCAATTTCGGATCCTAAAATGATGACGTCACATCAAGTTTGGTATGTGTTTTGGTCTGTCAAAATGCCTACCGCGGTTTGCAGCACGGTTCTTTGTTTGGTATAGTGGTATCTTTGTCTATTTTTCTTTTGTCTCGCTCGGGAGTAGTAAGTTCATCGAGAATGATCAAGTGAATGACGTAAATAAACAAATCGGCCAGTTTCATTCAAATTTAGGTCTGTGCTTCAGTGGTTGTATGTTCTATCTGATCTAAAAGTTGGTTTGCTTTTAATAATTGGAGTTAAGTTTTTTGTCAGTGTGTTCTACGACTATATTATTTACGTCAATCATTTTTTTCTCCAATTGATAGTTGGGAAATGGAAGAAGAAAATGAGTGAATTCGGGGACGTTTATTTAATTCCATAACAGCCAAAACGATATAACTGCTTTTCTTTTAGGCATTTTGAGTATTGCGGCCAATACGGCCACAATCTGCTTTTTACCAAATCACTCGACAAAGCTTCAAGTTTTAACTTTATGACGAATAAGACAGATGAACTAAGTGGTGACGTTGATTGAATATTTATTCAATCAACGGTAGTGATAAACTATAACCTGTGACATATATTCTTTTTATCTATGCCTGTGAATAAACATAAACAAAAAAGATAGGTTATATAAACACACTGCCTTTGACAGTTTTGACCAAACACCTACCAAACGATTTCGGTGAAATGTTGGTCGTGACGTCATCACCATGACGTTGCAGTTACCGTTTGGTTAACCAAAATGTAAACCAACCAAACGAGCCGAAATCGGCTATTATATTTACAGGCTGCGTCGTCATCCGGCTGACGTCAGTCGGCTCTGATTCGGTTCTGGAATTCAAATACACATCTAAAAAAGATAAAATATGTTTGACACTCAAAAATGAGAACATATTTCACTGTATACCAAAAGCTGTGTAATACCTCACTCTCAAACACGTTTAAAGAAATACGGATATTTTATGACATTAAGATGACACAGCGATGAAAGGAATGTCAGCGACGTCACCAATATGGAATCGATTCGGTTTAACGTTCGTGGATTTCCGATTCCCCGATTACGGCGCAATCTTTACATATCAATCAACCTTTGGGTAGGAGTAACCTTTTTGAACTTGAAGTAATCCATGCAATTTTGTTTCAGATGGAAAATTTTGAAAATAGACATAGGGGGCTTTGAAAACTTTGTTATCATGGTAATATTGAATGCTCAATGTTTCTTGATTATAAAAAAATTATCTAATACCAGATTTTATCACAAAGAAAAATGATTTTCTCTATTTTTTTAATTTTTTTTTTTATAAGAAACATTGAACATCAAGGCACTTGTCAAAATTACAGTGAAAACGGCGTTTTCGATGCCCCTAAAGTTTATTTTGAAATTTTGTCATTCAAAATCACATTGCATGGATTACTTTAGGTGCAAATATCTTGAAAAAGGTTACCCCTACCTTACTATCAATTAACCTTGACTCCTATCCACTTGTACAAAGTATACCTTTTTTACGTAAAAATAATGGAAAAATCATTTTTTTCAATTTAAAAAAAGTCTTCGAGTGCGTACAAAAAAGTTAGGACTATTTGAATGAGTGGAAAGATGTGTAAGTGGTGCCCTCTACATGTTAGAGAAATACCAAGGCCAGATATAAATTTTGCATGATAACCTCGGAATATGACTCCTCACAGCTTGAAAAATTAAGCTCATACAGTCCGTTTCACGAGGGTTCATACTCACGTCATCGATGACGTCATTACTTGGAAAAAAACGTATGTCGTAGCTAATTCATATAGTTTCAAGAGCGTTCAAATTTTCTATACGCGACGTTTTTAAAAACGTCACAGGCACCATATGATTGGTCGTGGCTATGGAGGACTGTAACTAGGAGAGTAATCGAAATGCATAAAAGTGGTCCAGGTTTCAAATCGTAATTCAGGTTCAATCGTTACTCCCAGATGGCGAAGAGTCGTTAGTGATTTGATGTCAAACAAAAATGTCACCTAGGCAACATAATTGAAACAACGTTACGAATACTCTATCAGAATGCAACAGATTTTTATTAACTAGGTTGCATCAAAACTCTCACTATTTGATGATAAAAGGTATCATAAATATATTATTAGTTATACATAATTCTGAAATTTCTAGAATTTTCATATTTTTGGTTTGATTGCATCAATTGATAGAGTAACTGAGTGACCTCATATCCTTCATTGACAACAGTCATCATTGAACAAACCATGGGCTTGAAACACGATGCTGCGACGATTCAGCCTCAATTTTTTGCCTTATAGAGAATGCACTGCATGTGGAATGTGGAGTGGAAATTTGGAAAAAATTAATGAAAATGTGATAAAAGTATCTTGACAAATTATTGACAAGCGATAAACGTTACCATGACAATGAATAAATAAAAGCCCTACTAGCAACAGCGCCCTCAAATGAACTAACGAAAAAGAGGGACAGAATTTCAGGGATATTCGTATGTCAGTATGTCGATTCGTCTCCTTGTTATAGTCCTCCATAGTCGTGGCCGAATTTGGTATCCAAACCAGCTTTTGTGACTTGTGGTTTTGTATTGTGTGAGTTTGAAATCAGTGTTTGTGTTCAATTTGGACTTCTTTGGACTATATTTTTGGGTGTAATACATATATCGTGTGTCCCGTTAGTGCGTATATGATTAGCCGAGTGAAAAGTCAGCTTTTGAGGTCATATAATCATATACGCACTAACGGGACACACGATATATGTATTACACCCAAAAATATAGTCCGAAGAAGTCCAAATTAAACACTAACACTGATTTAAAACTCACAGAATACAAAACCACAAGTCACAAAAGCTTGTTTGGATACCAAATTCGGCCACGACCAATCATATGGTGCCTGTGACGTTTTCAAAAACGTCGCGTATTGAAGCCGAACAAGTATGTTCCAAAACGCTCTCCAGAACACGTTCAGAATTGTTTTCTATTTATATTTTGAATTCAGGCCATCCAAATGCGAGCGATCGTTAGACTAGGCAACTGACAGCGTGCACTGCTTGTGAGCTTGTGACTCTACCATAAGACTTAACGCTATTCCAGTTCGCTTCGGTTTGTGCACCGAGAAAATCATGTTCTAGTTTTCGAAAAATCCTCACATGAAGGGATTGCAAGCTCGAGAGAGTGGAAAAAATACATTCACTTAGTAATCCAGTGAAAATACCATTATTGAAAAAGGAAAATGCTTAAAAGCTGATCCGTTTGGGGTTAATCGGGGAAGGTCCATTGATTGTGAAACCGAAGAGATCACAATCGCCACAATTGTGGGTTTTTGCAACGGGTTGTTTTCTATTTATATTAGTTTACAGAACGGTCTTATCTTACTAAGCAATCGTTCCTATATAGACACGTTTTGATAAAAAAATGAGGAAGCACCCCTAGTGCAAAAACCCAAAATTGCCGGGTTTTATTCTCATCAGTGGACGTCCCCCCATCAGTGGACGACCATCAACCCACGAGAAATCAGCTAGTCAGCATTTTTTTAAATGTATTATTGGGTAAACGAAATTTGATACACCACTTTGGTGGCCAAAAGTAGATTGACATTCTGAAGCTTGATAAAACTTTGATCCTGCAACAGTTAACAAAGATGTAATGGTGCATTAAAGAACTTAAGTAAATCAATTTGTCATTTCAGTAAACCATCGATTTTTTTCAATTTTCATAGGGTACACAAATTTACTTTTTCGGATGGTGCTAGCCAATTTTTCCAAAACTTACACACAAAAAAATATTTTTTTTAACGTGAAAAGAGGGCCTTAAACAATATTTTCAATAAAATCGCCATGACCTATCAACTGACATGATTGATTGAGCTATTTTAATGCACCAATAATTCTTTGATAACTGAAGCAGAATGCCTTTGTAAAGCTTATGTTAATAAACGATTATATTATATTATATTATATTATACTCGAGATTATAATATCTAATAAGTTTTATCAAATTTTAGGAATGTGCTGTTTATCCGACCGTGAGTGTATATTATGATTTTACTATTCTACAGTGTATGTATTTTTCCAAGTTTTATGATAGTGTCAAAAAAAAACATCAAACTATTGTGTTTATTGAGAATGCGGTGTACAGGATTTTCCTTGTAATCTGCCAACCAGCCCTCTCTTTCTTTTCTCAACAACGCATGTCTGCTTCAATAATCCATCCAGCTTTCTGATCTCTGGACTCAGGACTGCAGTTGACGTGGATGCCTTGAAGTCCTCATCAATTCTGATTCCATGAGAACTGATCTTTTTAGGAGTTGTAATTTCATTTTCCAGAGCATCAGACACTTTCTACACAAAATCAGGAGATGGAATAGGAAATGAATGGGTACAAATAACTAGTCTTATGAAACAACCCACCTCCTAAACTGCCTCCAGTGGTAACAAAGGTTTTCCAGCATCTCCATCCTTCGTAAAGTAAGCCACAAGCTTTCTTATCGTATTTTGTTCACATTCTGAATACCGACGAGGCATTTTTGATACAACAAAATTGTGACGTTGGAGAAGTTAACTGACTTGTGTTTTGCTGTGGTTCGGCGGCCATTTTGGATTCTAGTAACGACCGATGTTTTTGACGTCATTAATTCTAATTCAGTCTGTTTTTAAACCTATCCATGAGTTGGAAAAGGAGAGACAATCAATGACGTGAGTATGAACCCTCGTGAAACGGACTATAGTTGAATTTGGCTCGAAATTAGTGAGCGAAACTTTTCACAACAGATTATTCTTGACAAAAAAATAAAATATTATTTTCGAGTCGTTGCAACCAATCAACCAGTATATTTTTGGATTTGCATAACCGGAGGCGAACGACCCTTAATGGATGATTCACTAATTTTTTGATGATCAATTGATAATTATAATGAATCAGTAACCAATATTGTCATGGAGTATATCAGTTGAATTCTGAGGTGTTTACTCATAGAAGTCTTGTGGATAATTGACGCCTATAATTTACTTTTGATACTAACTAACGACCAAGAATTATGCACGAATTTGATAGTTCACTACTCACTAAAATAATTATATTTTGTTGAAATAAATGGAACCTATTTATTTTCATCTATTTATTTAGTCTGGGGTAATAGGTAGGGACAAAGATGATGCTAAGACTAAATCTTGACTCAATGTACGTGAATTGTTCCAAAACCAACATTTCAAATGTTCCAAATCAATGATTGAAAAAAGAAAATTCAATCGATAAAATCAAATGCATTCATTACTGCCTGATTCAGATCAAACAATTCCATGAAAGCAAGGAATCTACTTAAATAATTTCAGGGTGAAAGACCTTCTATTGCTATCTATACTGAAATGTTAACACTTTCTCCACTCATAAACTATGTCAAATGTTGGTGCAATCGATGTTATATGAGAATGATGTATCATTCTAATATAATAAAATTCAATCGACCTAATGCTATTTACGATGTTTGATCTCTGGGTAATTCTAAATGCCGCCCTTTGTTTAAATGATAAACGTTAGATGGTGTTTGGATGCAACCGATGCAGTTTTGTATCCGCAGCATTACTTGCATTCATTTGGTGTCGCTGCTGTAATTGAAAAAGCTCTTTTTCACTTTCTCAGGTAGGGTTCCGAAAATTCTGATAGTGTTGATTTTTGATTTCTTCGCACGATTTTGCTTTTGAAAAACCTCCGTTTCTTGATCACTGAAGTTCTGTTCACTTTTCCATACGGACATGTTCAAGAAAAGATATATATATATACGACAAATGACGTTATACTTTTGTTCACTTAAAAAAAAAAGTAGAAACGATGTTATCAAACTTTTTTGACATAAACATCAATCCACACAAAAAAACATAAAATAAAAAACTTGAAGAGAGGTTATGCCGTTCTTCATAAATCATGGGTCACTATACTGCCGTCCCAAGAAAGACCACCGCATCTGCAGTTTATACAAAAATGAGTAAATCGAGCTCAAAATGTATGCGTCATTCAAAATGTTCCTACCTTTTCACAACGCGGCAAATGAAAATGATTTTACTTTATGTGGATTGATGTTTTGACAAACAGTGTTTCTCTTTAGAAAAAAAGTGATTTCTCCTTTTTTTTTCCGAAATAGAGTAGATACTGGGAAAACGAATTAAACTTTCATCAGAGAAAACTAAGTAAAAACACAGCATCTTCTGAATTATTTAGGCTCATACGGTGTTTTTTTTCATAAAATCCAATCCCAATTCCAATAATAACAAGTAAGTTCGTAATTGAAACATGTAAGGAGGACGATTTGAGAACTTTCAGACATCAGTTCTTCACTAGTTTCTATTAAATATCATTTATAAGAATAACAAACAATGATTAACAGAATAAATCAGTTTTTGAAAATCTGATTTTACAAAATGGAAGATGTTGACGCTTTTTGGGTCTGGAAAGTCATTTTTTTATATTTGTTTTTATGAAAAGATTGATGTCGATGGAAATGCTATCTATCAATAAACAGAGAAAATCGGTTTTTGAAAATCTACCGATTTTAAAAAATGGAGATGTTGACACCTTTGGTCTGAGAATTTGAGTCTTTTCCTCGGTCTTTTCTTTAAATTTATATTCGTAAGAAAATGACACGTTATTTCTATAGCTATCTATGGTTCATAGAAGCACCCCTAAAAACGTGAAAATCAATCAAGCAAATCTAATAACGGACATCAGCATTTCCTTATTTTGCATATCAAGACTTCTGATAAAGATATTTTTATAAAGTTCTATACACGGAAAAAAGACAATCTTTTTAACCACTCTTTATAAATTGTAGCACAGATTTTCACAAAACCCTTCTGTCAGCTCTTTAAGAAATGACAAAAAAAATATTTTTTCAGAATTTTACCTTAACATCCTGTGAAAAACTACACACATTTTTCGTATATGCGGTGTTTTTTCTAAGTATCATTGTAGATACGGGTTTTTCTTTAGTTAAACAAAAATGTTTTAAGATGCTAGGTTATAATATTTTTCAAAAAACATATTTGGGGTTATAAATACGGTGTTTTTCCTGTGTAGTATTGTAATTCAGGCTGTCTATGTTTACAACTGAATTCCGCTCCTCACTAAATTTTCATAAATTTTGCACATGCGGTGTTTTTCTTTAGGACGGCAGTAAAGCTAAAAATGACCGAATTCACCTTAACTCGAGAGTTAACCCAGGGCAGTGATCACTTAGATATATGTGTCATTTCTCATTAATCAACAAGGAACTCTGAGTTGTAGTAGATTTCAGTTATTTCAGAAACCAAAATCATGTGGTAGCATCTGATGGTTCATTCTTTTAAAGTGTCATCTCGACAAACTAAAAATTTCATTTTGAACACGATCATCCGATCATCCATCAGCGGATATACATTTGAATGGGTGATTGTGAAACCATAACATTCCAGTGAGTCAGCTTGTTTTTGGAATATTAAAACAAAAATGTTTTGCTGTGAAAAACCATCACCATTGGCTATTTGTACATTTTGACAAGGAAATTTTGATGTCCAAGTTTGAAAGCTTTACACCCTATTCGGTAATTAGATATTGGTATTGAAAAGTAGAAAAATTTTATCGTTTTTCCACTCAA
This sequence comes from Orchestes rusci, assembly GCA_958502075.1. Taxonomy (NCBI): domain Eukaryota; kingdom Metazoa; phylum Arthropoda; class Insecta; order Coleoptera; family Curculionidae; genus Orchestes; species Orchestes rusci. Next base: position 52,631,657 of record OY293304.1, read on the forward strand.
AATTGCAAAAAGTTATTGAAACAAAGTGTATATGAAAATCTACGTCGATAAAAAAGAAACATTGAAGAATATTTATTGTATTCACATGCTTTTCAGTCTTCTTTTATGGTAACTGTTATCTCTATTTATTGTGGTATTTGTTTTTGTCCAAGATTAAAGATAAGTAATCAAATATTCATTTACTCTCAAAACACCTTTTGACTTTGACTCTACAATAGCGCAAAACAAAGTCAAAAACATCCAGTATCAGTTACTGCTACATGACACACCCTGTATGGAATGTTTTGGCTGAAAAAAATGTACGACCAAAAATATCAACCAACGCGACGTGTCCAAGCGTTTTTTCGAAAACATTAATTCTCGATTTTATTTCATGTGGCTTTTTGATACGTTCTATATATCTTAGATGCTGATGTCTGTCAGGGTGTTACTTAATGGTATGTCATAATTTTGAGGGGGAGTTCCTGGATACATTTTAAGTCGAAAAGGTCATATAAACTTGGATCTAAAAAAAAAAATAAAAAAAAATAAAATAAAATACAAATGAAAAAATAAAAAAAAAAAAAAAATTAGTTCCTATACCATAATATCCTGTGGCAAAAATCAGTTCAATTTCTCAAACCCTCTTTGGAAAATGTATTAAAAACTAAAAATAAGATAAATATTTAACACCCTGTATCTTAAAAACCAAGCATTTTAAGACCCAAGTTTATATGACGTTTTCGACTTAAAATTTATCCAGGAACTTCCCCTTAAAGTTATGACATACCATTGAGTAACACCCTGTATTATCGTTTTCGCGATGCTGATCACCCTGCAGGAAAATGATGAAAATATTAGAAAAATGGCTCTCTCACTTGATTAGCAATATTTTCGAAATTTCTTGTCTTTTATTTTTGGGGATAACCAACCTTTTTCCAACTACTCATTGATTTGTAAGCTTAATATTAACCTATGCTATGAGATCTCAAACCAATAAACTTACCCAAAAATAAAAGTCAAGAAAACAGTTGGTAATTGATATTTACAAGACAATTAAAAAAATGACTGAATAATATAGTTTGACCTTTTGCGAACATTATTCCAGTTAAAAAAAAAAAATCTCTTTCAGTTGGACCTCAAAACTCAAAAGATTTTTCTTTTCTAGATCACTTTCGAAAAAGTGCACCTGGAGTTCCTGATGCACGTAAGATGAAATTTGATAACCTATTAAACTTGGAACTTGGAACTTGCTTTCATCGAGTAGTCATGCTTTTACGCGTTATCCCTTTAGTACCTTCCTATGATACGCCACGCCAAAGTTCATGGAGGTACCAAACTTCAATATTTGAGTGTCAGCGGTTTTGAAAATATTGAGGAGGACTCGTCTTCGGTGTGCCGATGCGTCGATGTAAAAAAATGCGATTTTCTCGAAAACTACTAGCCTCGAGCCCTATGAACTGTAAGTATGTTTTTATGTAAAAAACATTGATGTATCATATTCTAAAATGAGAATTCAAAAAAAACTACCCACCTTAAGAAAATGGGATTGTTTTTACCGTAGTTTTTACTCTCAACTTCACCAGTATGGTATGCCCCTGATAAAAATTTTGAAATTTTTAGCCCTGATTAAGTTCTGATTAAGCATTGAATGTTCATGCGATGTATTAAATTTCATGATTTTTGTTTGAACGATTTCAGAAATATCGAAAAAAAACAGTCTTCAGGATGCCCTATTTAAAAGGGCGTATACCCTCGGCAAGAATTTCTCGACAAATGTTGAATCACTCCTTGAATTTTTTGCCAGTGTTCAGGAAACACCCTGTATTTTTATGCAAATACTTGCCAACATAATGTTTTTTTTGTTCGATGTCTTCACATTATTTTTTTTTTCTCATACAAAATGTTCACAATTATTTCTGCTTCTAATAAATAAGATTCCACCCGGTCAAACTGCTTATCACTTATAAAAAACCCGATTCACTCAAAATGTTTTTTATCCTCAAAAATTATCATATCACTACGGATGATCGTTCTTGATAAGCATGTACCTACTATTATTGTTTTTAATCTTGTATTTCACGTGTATGCATATAGGATCAGTCGTATTTGGTTGGTACATACTCGTCAGGACCGATCATCACTGATCATCAGTCCCTTGTGAAACTGATCTGCTCTTGAAGCGCTATCGCGTACATCGAGCACTAATTTGAGGCGTAAATTACTCAATACTCAATTGAATGATATAGGATCTGTAACATGTCTACGGAATAACTTTAAGACTAAATTTTTACAACCTCTCTGAGCGATTTTTATTTGGAAAAAAAAACATTAAACCAACTAACTTCCAGAACTACAACAAACAAGTATCAGTAAGTCGAATTCAGGAGTAAAACCAACCTTTTTTTAAATAATGAGTTTCAAAACATGCAATCTAAAATATTAGCACTGTGGCTAATACAAAATACCAATTTGCCGCAAACTTACAACACCGCGGTATTGAGCTCATTCTTAGTTGTTCACCATTTTACTTGTTCTCAAGTCATTATAAATCCATTGGAGAATTTTTATAATCGTTTCTTGATAGCATAGTAGGCGTGCATGGCGGTTCGACTGCACAGACATTGCTGGTATACAACACAGGAGAAATTGGCGACCTTGTTTCTTGACCTAGAAATTTCAATACACACATCAGACAAGGACGTTAAACGACGAGTTTGGAGCCGAGTTGACTAAGAATCGAGATCATACTTAGCCGAGACTGCGTAATGGATCTTTGAGTGTGCAGATTGTACACTGTAAAACGAAGACCAGTTTTCGGTTTTGGTATGGTACCTACTGGTTTGTTACAGGTCACAGGAAACGTGGGTTGATCACCAAATACTACTAAACATTTTGTGCTTCAGAAGCACAATACTTTTAATTAGTACATAGAAAATGTTTCGTCAAAGAGTAAAGCAGAAAGTGCAAAATCACATGCGTATGCAGCATGTGATCAAGTAATTTTGGGATCCCTATTTTCTTCAGTTTTCAAAAATAATTGAAGGATTTAAGTCCAGAATAAGCCAGTTTCAAAGAAAATACGAAATAATTTGTCATGCTGTTGAGTTGAAAAATTATTTGGTGGATCAAATAATAAGGTGAAAAGCGATTGTCACTGAGAAGAATAATTGGTGTTGTTGCCAGAACAACCGACTGATATGCACACAGTCTTTTGTCGAAAGATAGAAAACGGCTTTTTATGTTGGTCTATTGGCATATTCACTATTCATATATTTGAACATGTCAACAACACCTTTTGCAAGCTTGAAACATTTTATTTAATTCTGAGAACTTTCTTAGCATATTTGCTCTTTGTTGTCAGGATTTCTACTCCGTTGGGTCAGCTTGAAGCTCAAAAAATTGGATTTTTGTAGGGAAAACCTCCTTAATAAGTAACACGCGGATTGACCACTATTCTATTATTCATTGATTATTGTGCCTACTCACTTACTCACTATTGTCACTATTATCAGCCTGGCTATACAGGATGTCCACTGTTGCAATCTTCGAGACGGTAAGTGCTACGAGGTCGGTTAAATTACAGAAAAGTTGCAGTTTTTGGTGCTCATTGCAGATCCATTCAACGCAAAATCAATTTTAGTTTGGGTCAAAATTGTGTCCATTCTACAATATGATGTCTTCGAAAAGTGTATACGACGTTTCATATTCGAGTAACCACCATCAACTTCATTTTTTTAATTACCCAGTCCGCAGAACCTCGTCAAAATGACGTCATAATCTGGTGACTTTTCTCCAGATATGACGTGGCTATATCACGACAATATGACGTGGAAATGACCTCCTAATGTCACAGACCGATGACGTGATTTATCGGACGAGAAATTCACGTCATTTTAATGACAAGTTGACCCGACATCATAGTATAATAAACAACAAGTAGCGACAGCTCCATATACCTAAAGGTGGTCAAATTTCGTCTGTCTCAATGACAGAAATTCACCTCATTTATACACTGCTAACCTTATGAAATGTAAAATAAAACCATACTGTAGCCGATTCCATGACTTCAATGGTACTGATACATAGGTGAATTATCAATCAAGTTATACAATACGATTACCCACTATGCAGTAGGTCTAAAGATTTATGCAAAGTTTCAAAGTCTTGATTTAGAAAACAGTTTTACATTCCAAAATGTTAGCAGGGTATAAATTAGGCGAATTTCTGTCATTGAGACAGAACGAAATTTGACCAGTGATATATGGAGCTGTCGCTACTTGTTGTTTATTATACTATGCCGACATCATGACGGGAAGTTCACGTCATTTGTGACGAGATATTCACGTCATCCAAATGGCGGGTTGGCTTGGACCATTTTGTCGCCTCAGAGCAGCACCTCAAGTGAATTAAATGCATATTATACTTGTGTGACATTGAATAAAGGCAATCTTTGTGACCTGAATAATGCAGATACATAATATCCGAAAATCACAATTTTTTGTCCTAGTGTTGCTCTGAGGCAAAGATTTGGTTGCCAGATGCTACAAAGTTGTATGTCGGCATTGTAGAGTGACGATATCGAACAAAGGAAGGAATAATTATGTTATTTCAGGATGTTATAAAAAAACCATGATAAAAACCATGTATCAACCTCTAGCTCGTTAAAAAAAAGTCTATAGTATCTTTGTTCACCAGAACTCCACTTTTGCAGATACCCACATTGTAATAACATAACGACGTGTAAAACAAAATTCAAATAACGTGAATTTCTCGTCTTAAATATGGGTCGGCCAAAACTCCACCCTCAATTAAAACCACCCATTTGATTCAATGAAACAAATTATGCTTATATATGCAACAAAATATATTGAATTTGATCAAACACAATGATAGATTTTGATGCATGCATGTAGAAGCTAGAGGTATTGCTATCAAACTTATAAGACCCTCAGTAACAGACGAAATTTCAAGTTCTAATAGATTTTCATGATAGATGATATATAGATAGAATCTTGACGAGATTGTGTATTTGAACAACTTGATAAATACTTGAAGTATAACAATGATGAACATGCCATAGACGTTAAGTTTGAGAATTGTTTCAAATCACTGCCTGCGAGACTGCCGGTCTAGTGCCTGTTCAACTTCACTTTAGGTAACACAAAGGAGATCTGATCTGTACCGTACCTGTAACCAAAAATGATAATTTATATCATCCATAACTATTAATTTAAGCTTCTTTACGCATCTGAGATTATTCATAAGAAAACCTTCAAAGGTTGACGGAGAACACTCAATTATTGTCTTCCATAAGATTCAATGTAAATATGCTCTGATTCAAAGTTTCATATCTTCCTTGAAAAAACTCGAAAATTGAAATGGTTAGAATTAATCAAGCTACAATATTCTAGCATGACAAAATTCGATTTTTTATTTTTATACTCCACAGAATGTTTCAAAATTTTGGAATTAAACTGATAGTAATTCGAAATGCATTGGGTGAAATGTCCTGGGACTTTGAAACATTCTGTGGAGTATGAGTATAAAAATAGAATATTCAATTTTTTCATGCCAAATTATTGTAGTTTGATTCATTCAGAACATTTCAATCTTTTAAGATTATGAAGAAGTTGAAGTGATGTTGACATGATCAAGTGCACTTTTAATTTTTAAGTTGACATGATATCTCCTTTTTCAAGGGAGATACTTAATTAATACTAAACTTTGTATAAGAGCATGTTCACATTGAATCTTATGTAAGATAATTGAGTGCTCCCTTTTTATGTCAAGTATAGTATATTTAAAATCAACCCTTTTCCAAGCAATCCAAGCTCTTCTAACGTAGGTTAAGGTAGGTTGGTATAGGTAGGTATATAGATATACAAAAACATATTGACTAAACATCAACTTCATAAGAATACTCAATAATATGTTATTTGACAAAAATATCCAGGCATTCCAAAATTTGGCACTGATTCATGAAAAACTTTACACTCAAAAAATAGACCAAAAGAGACTAAAGAGAGATTTGTTATGAAAATAGCAAACAGCTGATCATCTAACCGTTGCGCCGGACCAGAATCGATGCACATTCAGAGATTCAGTCTCGAATGAATGATTAAACCATCTGGCAATAGTGGCAAGTCTGATTGCACGCCATATCCAGACCAACTTAGAAAACACCGACAAAAAAAAACTTTCATCTTAACAAATACAATAACTCGCAACAATCATGACCAAAATTATTCCAGGTACTTACCCACGCCAAAATCAAAATGAAAACCTCGAAAAACACACAAGAAAAACACATAACACATTCATTGAGACGATATATAGCGTCCCCTTTGCCGAAAACATTGGGAAACATTCGTCAAAATGGCCGATCTGATCTCATTCGTCTTTTCCGGTGTTTGAACTGCGCAGGCACATAAGTGTGGCAACCAGCCAATAGAAATTTAACAAACATTGGATGAAAGAGCGCGGATTTCAAAATACATGTATAGAGTCAAGATTATGATCAGTTTTTCAACACATGAGAAAATGACATATATGCATCTTGAGTTGTGTTCACGTGAAATATTGCAATAAAAATTAAAAAATAGACATCACCAGAAATGGTCGGCAATATGACGAGATTAAAATGACGTCAATAATGTGTCAGTAAAATCACGTGAAAATGTCGTCAGTGATTGGTCGAATGACGTCTATCGACCAGAAGTCACCAGATTATGACGTCATTTTGACGAGGTTCTGCGGACTGGGTACGGACCTGGATTTGTCATCATCATTTTTAAAACCTTTTTCTATACCCTTTTCAATGATGTACCGTGAAGTGGGGTGAATTTGAACGGGTTGTATGAATTCGAACACCCCGAGCATATTCCACATTTATTTGAATCAAACGAATACAGGGTGTCCCAGATCAACTGGTCAATACCTATACTGCATAAAGAAGAACCAGAAATAAGAAGTTTAAGATGGAAAACCAATGGTCGGAAATGCCCCGTTTCCAGGATACAGGGTGTTTTGTTATACGAGACAACAAAAATTATACGCCACATTTTTACACCCTGTATCTAGGAAACGGGACACTTATTCCGCATCTCAAACTTCTCATTAATGGTTCCTCTATTTGCGGTATAAGTAGTAACCAGTTGATCTGGGACACCCTCTATATCATCAACTTTGGCCGACCAACCGTGGTACGAACTTGAAGAACACAGTCAGCTGAGTACATTGGTGAAAGAAGAACGCTTTTTCACTGGAAGGTTAACATTTTGTTGATTATACTATCGTAATATGCGATATATTATCCATTTATTTTTATTCATACGCGGCTAACAAACGATTATAAAGCTTCGATTTATTAAGTTGAATTAAGTTGAAAATTTGTACAAACATCATTTTGTGTCCCTTGAAGACATGTTATGCGTTGCATTGTAAAATAATAACAATTGGGATTTGAAGAGATTTTTTTACAAAATATTTCATTTAAAATCCCCACAGACGTTTGAGCATGTTGGGCTCGTTACGAACCCAACTTCGAGCCCAACATGCAGAGATCTTTATACCCAATGATATAATAATATTTGGATTTTGGTAGATTTTTAATGTCAAACGCTGACGTAATGCTCAAAAAACCTCGAAAACCCGTTCGAATTCATCTCACATATTACCGGTAAGTTCCATACAAATACCATCGACGACGTTTTGACTCTGTAAAATATGACCATCATTATCACGAGAACGGCTCTGAATTCATCATACTTCAAGACTTAAAACACTTGAAAATATTTTATCCAACTAAAATTTCTGTTTAAAACATCAATGAAAATGAATCAAGACACCAAAGTTTTGATTCGTCTCGTCTTCGAGAAAAAAACATTAACTTGAATCCTTTAAATACAGAGGTCGATTTTTATCATTACATGTGATTTTTTTAACAAAAACCCATAAGATGAATCGGTAACAACGGCCTTTTAAACTGACCACCACGATCACCTGATATTATACCAATGGATTATATTATGTGGGGTATTAACAAAAAAGTAAGATAGGGTGTATTTTTTATCGAAGTAAACCGCAGAATCTAGATGATAAATCAGAAAACTTCGACGACTATCTGACAAAATCACTCCTGGAATGTTGGAAAAAGTCTATAAAGAGATTGTTGTCAATTTGCAAAAAGAACAAGGGAGTTTTCTTCAAATTTCTTGACGATGGATATTTTGGATAGAAAAGTAGGAAAATATACCTGAAATACAAAAAAAAAGATGTAATTAAACGTTCTTAAACCCTCTTAAATTCTGAAATATATAAAAATCAGAGCCGTGCCGGTGATAATTCCTTATTATGTCATTTCACAGGGTCGAAACGTAATCAATGGTATTTGTTCAGTAACATGGTTAGAGAGGGTATCATGAAAAGTTTAGGAAATTATGTTAAAAAATCCAGGTTCGTATTTTAAAAAAATGAAGCTGATGATGATAATGAATTGTGTCCCGAAAATGAATAATTTCTGAAATATTCAACAAAATTGATTTCGGCCATTTTTTCAATTTACCCTGTATTACACTACTAACACAACCAAAAGTAATTTCGCGATACAGTAAATGGATCTCCAATGAGCATCAAAAACGGCCAGTTCCCTTGTATTTAACCGACCTCGTATCATTTACGGTTCCGGGGATAGCGATAGTGGTATCAATTAAAACGAACGCCCTATATATATCATTATCAAATAAATTATTCTATATGGTGAATGTCAATCTATCTTGTGAAGAAGATATGATATTCAGGCCTTGTTAATAAACATCTCAAAATAAAACCATTTTATATCCAATTATTTTATTCTCTCTGGCAGTTTCCCCATTTCTAACGTCTTGGGAAAAATCGATTATTTTCATGTATCTCCGGGATAGCCATTTGGAATTTCAAAACGACATCTTTTGATGAGCATCAGAATGCGCAGCCGCACCTCTGTGTAACCGTTTTAGCTTCTTCAAACCATACATAGCTGAATATTTGTTCAAGGGATCAAAAATCATTAATCTTTGCAAGTAAACATATTCCGCTAGTGAATTCATATCTATTTAAATTTCCGGGGTGAGGTGCTTGCGCAGGAGAACTTTTGAAGAAGCAAAATGAAAAACGGAATATCATTATCTTCATAGTTGCCACGTGAAATTGTCAGAAGACGCGTCGATTCCAACACGAGTAGGTACTGAGCCTGGGGTATGGATAAAGATAGCAATCACGGAATAGAAAACATGAATTTTAATGGAGAATTACTACTAACTGGTTTGAACATAGACTTTTTATTTCAAATATTCATTATACAGGTTATCTAACATATTCAATCACACACGATGAAATCGCAAGAGCTGCTGCATGCCGCATCGAGAAAAATCGATAATGCACCATGTAAGAATGGCTCATCTGCGGAAATATACAAAGCAGTAGCACTGAAACGGCTCACTTAAAAATACCGTTTGGTCTGATATATGGGGACAGGAAACAGTCTCGCAAAACTACACGTTTTGTCATTATTCGAAAACAAATTACACAAAAGCGATTGTGGAAACAGCAGAGGTATTCTCTCTTCTAGCTGTTATATGAAAAATCCTGACCAAAACATGATAAACAGAATGATGTCCTACATTGATGAGATCATTGCATACTCCCAAAGCGGTTTCCGACTTAAAATTTTCATGCACTGTCAACACGGAAAGCAGAAAAATCTAGACATTGACTTTATTGAATGGTCAACAGAGCTGCGCTCTGGGCGATCATGAAATGAAATTGGGATTTCATACAAAATTACTAACGTCTCCAAAACCTGGAATAATAGTATCGTTCAGAGGCAGCGACTCATCAATTTGAGCTCTGGCATGCATACACACTGTGTAAAGAGTCCCGGAACTTCCGATATAAAAGAAAAAAAATAGAACTCTTGCAATTATACAGGGTGTCCAAAAAGTTCGTGATAAACACAAATTCATTTTTTTCATTCTGAACAACAATTATCCAACATGCACTATGGCTAAACCAAGCCACGACTTCAAGTCCTACAACTTTTATATCGAAAGTTTATTTTTCTGTATTGTACACAACTCTCGAAATAATTGACTTCGCTATATAAAATTAACGATGTCTGTTCAACTTATTGCGTCTCAAACTGAAACTAAAACTCACTAGCTTACGGTGGCACAGAAATTCGCCATACTACACCCGACCTGATACGTACGCTCATATACGAGGCACTGGACTCAATCACAGCACTGTCCCTCGGGGTCGTAGACAAAACTAGAGAAATCTACGCAGCTAAAAAAAACAAGAAAAACTTGAACCTTGGCAGCCTGGGGAAATCTAGAAACCGAGTTCCGCAACAAAAGCCCATTACAAACTGCGATACCAGGTTTTCGGAGGTTATAAGCTCCTTCTTGAAGTTAATATATTGCGCGAAGATTATTTTTATATTAACCTACGATCCCGTATGCCGTATGCTGTATGCTGAGCATATTATGAAAAGCCCAAACATCATCCAACAAAGGCATTCAAGGCAGATAATGAGGATACGATAGTATCACTAGATTACTACCAACGAAATTGTTTTGAGCAGAGCAAAATCTGACCCAACCAAATTATTGGAAAGTCGAAATCGACTCCGCTGAGCTGGACATTTATCGAGACTGAACAATAACAGAGAATAGTTTAGGGTACCATCTCCATCTTCATACGCAGTTTTTTTTTCTATGTATGATAACGGGTGCGTGATCGCCAGAATTGGCTTTCGCATTCATCGAGGAGCTTGCAAATGTTTTGCTTTGGTTGGGTCAAAGGGCTTCGAAGTTATGGAAAGTTCTACTACCAGTGCCTACTACCTACTCTACTGTCATTTGGATTATGGCTCGATACTCAGGAAAAGTTCATTATCTTTGTTAGGTACGATTCTTCAAATCGAAGAATTGGAGTGAACCATTCTATCAGAGCTTTTAAACATCATAAACAAGAGATTGGTCGGTATATTTATGACGGTTTTTTTTGTTGCAAGAATTTTGATCGATCGTTTTGAATGTCATAGTTACAGAAAATGGAAAATAGCGGAGTAATAAAATAGTGGCGACAGATATAACTAATGATCAAAATAAATGGATGGGCGAAGGTTCCGTGCATTCAAAAATAGACATCGTTGTTTTGAAAGTTTTGACTGATTTCATTTCTATAAAGCTCTCTAATTAAATATCGATATCTAATAATATTATTGGATGTGTTGGTATTTTATGGGAAAACCCCAATTTAGAGTCAATATCGGGCAGGTTACGCTGCCCACCTTGCGCACCTTCAAGAGATAAGTTCAGATATTTGAAACGGAGTCTAACAATATCCCCATTTGATAATGATTTTGTGGAGGATTCTTGAATCACAAAGTCAACTTGGCCAAGCCCTAGTTAACGGCTAACTTGAAAATATTCATGAATGCATCGCAAATAAGATAGACTGGATCTGTTTTAGAGCTTCACGACGTTTTAATGTATCGTCTGTTCTTGGAAGAGACAAAAGGGCCCACCAAATAATCTTTCTACACAGAATCTTGCTGGTGAGCCCACTGATCTATTAGTTAGCTTATAGATCAGTGGATAAGCCATACGAAATTTCAAATAATACTATATTGACAACTATATCCAAGTCATCATCCCCGTCTAATGGAATGATACATTGTTGACTGCTTTTCTCCAAAATGTATCGGTTTCTACTGGAGAGATGCACTTGTACGATGTTGAGTAATATTATTGATAATTATCCGATTTTCTTATAAATAAGCGGCAATCATAACGAGTTCAAAAGTTCAAGACTCTGTGGGATGAATGCGGCTCATCTTAGTAAATTGAAACATCTCTTTGGCGAGTGGCATCTAAGATTCAGGGGCATGATAGAGTTGGGGGCATCAAATAGCGTACCATCGTTTTCTGACAGTATGGAGATGTTTTGAACTCGCCGTATCCTGAGAGCCAGATCCACAACTTCCTTTATCTGTCGAGTTAGTTATACTATAACTTATATTATTACTTAATACCAGCGGCGGCCAGCTAGACTGGTTGATTGAACAGATTGTCCTCAGATTTTTCAAGTTTTTGTCCATTATAAGTGATGAAATAGGTTGTGACTGGTATTAGTGGACTGTGCTCATCATGTACTTTGTGCTGATTGCAATATTTTCACTGTGAATATCGCTTTTCCGCTATAAAAGTGTCTTTGATTCATTCAATTTAATACGACAGCAGGCCTTATCATCTCTGAATTCCTGAGCTGATAAGATTAATATTCCGAACCAATTTGTTATCGTTGTCTTGGGCTGAGGACCTTTCATGCATTGTACTAGATTTGGTACTTTCTATGATGGAAACCATATTTAAATGCTGCGACAAATGTGAAGAGACGAAAAATTATTTCTGTATTATTTGTCATGAAATATTCCACAAAAGCTGTCATGAGAGAACCAAAGGGCTTACTAGTGTTGATCTACATAAGATACTGTGTTCTGAAGCATGCTTGAATAAATTTGAATCTGGTGAAAAGGAAAAGACTTCTTTAACTGCTATTGTGGAGAAACTGTAAAGATTGAGTTAGATCAAATGGACCGGCACTTGGCCAAACTCCAGAAGAGACTAGAACTCTTCAGAATTGATACTGAGGACGTGGAGCAGCAGTATAATAATGAAGTTGAAGGATATAAACGATCCATGCGTATTCTGAAGGATGAAATGTCTATACTTAAAAAGAAGACTTATTCCAAGGCGACAAAGCTGTGTTCTGAGTGTGATTCTTGGAAAAGCAAGCTCCAAGATTTATCTGAAAAACTAACCGAAGAGTCGCAGTCGTTGAAAGAGCTGAAAATCGTCAACAGAAAATTGGAGGATGCCTTGGCTAGTTGGAAGGGGATGTCTTCGATGTCTTCTCTTCCCAATGTAGATGTACCGGCAGTTCCCGATGTTCTGACTTTGATGTCAGACACTCTGAATAATTCTTACAGTAAAGCGATCACTACTAGACAAAGGATTTGAATTTTAAATGATGAAACGGGTCGTAAACTATGTAAGTTAATGCATAACTCTTATTCTTTGGATCAGTTTGAGGTACAGTCAGTAGTTAAGCCGGGTGCCCCTTTCGGTAAAGTTGTTGAATCTCAAAGTGAATACCTTCAATTCAATGGGGAAGATTTTTTTGTTATTATTGCGGGGCATTATGATATTGTTAGCAAGAAATTTCCGAGTTTTCGTAATATTTTGAATTTTATTCGCAGTTTTTCCATATCTAACTTTATATTTCTAGCAATACCGAAACTTAAGCAGAATGTCAGGATGATTGATCAGGTTGATAAATTTGATGATAAACTCAGAGAATTTGTCAACAGGTTGAACAACTATGTTCCTGGAAATGTTTACTTTGTCGAGTCATCCAATGTGTCAGTGGCCTTCAGGGTTATTTGTAATAAGATTTTATGAAGGAGAAGGTGGTGGGGAGCAGTCAAAATGAGCGGTCTACGAAGCGTGGATTCTCATTTATTGTTTATTCGAGCTTTCGGAACTAATTTGTTCCTTCTTCAGGAAAGACTATAAGTATTAACAAAACATGGATATAAGTATGTGTACAAAACTAGGATAAGAAAAAACTTACCAATTAGAGTAATGTGAAGATAGAGCATACAGAAAAAATAAAGGATTTAACATGTTAACAATTAAACAAAATAAAAGGGTAAAAGAGTAAAACACATTATTAAAATAGTTTGAATTAAACGTAACGACTAGATTGGTGTGGGCGGACTAACATCTTTATGACATGCATATTGTTAGCTAGGTTAAAGAACCACTTTGAGGTGTGAAATTGACAGAAATGCAGTAATCTGTAACGGACATGGCTGCATCTATGAACATCAGACGCAACTCACTTACTGAGAAGGATGGAAACTGTAAGTTGTACTGATGGGATTATAACAATTTGAGACGTATGGTATGACGTTGGCGTGATTATCCCATCTCACATCAGGTGCTGAAAGTTAAACTAGAGAGAGACAAAACAAACAAGACAACCGGAAAAAGGGAAATTGGAACTTATTGACCTTCTCCTTCATAATTGCAAGCCAGTCACGAAAACTTTCCACGTAATAAGATTTTAGTCAGGGACCGATGTTGTAAGAGCTTGATTTTTATCAAACCTAGAATTGAGGGCGCGGTCCTTTTGGAGTCGTCAGGCGACTCCGGTGTTGATCTGGGGAGGAATCCTGGTTCTGGTTCCAATCATTTGAATAGTACTACTTCGATTCTCCTTGATACAGTGATGAGTGATTTTCAGCCTGACACGATTGCGTGTAATGATAGGGATGGTGTCCATGGTAGTCAAACGGAGGCTGGCTTTCTACTTGTCCCAGATATAGATAATTCTAGTGCTAGAAAATCAAGGCATAACAAGTTTTTTCGAGGCCGAACAGTTTCTTCAAACTGATACAAGTTTCTGCAAATCTAAAGGGAAATGTGTGGTGAAGTGTCTCACAACTATGTAGTTGAATATCTAGTCGATAAGAAATAAATCGGATGAACTTTTCCTTCTTCTTGAATCTCAGCGATTTCCAGTTATAGTGGGTGTGACGGAGCATTGGTTGAAGCCCAATGAAGTGTTTTATGTACCCAAATATGTTATGCTTACTTCAATGTGTAGATCCGTCGCTAGTCATGGAGGGTCTTTGATTATGGCTAGGAAAGATATTGCTGAATAACTCCAATTCTCCCCTGTGGACACTTTTGCTGATTTAGTTGAGGAGTTTCTTTTTGAATTGTCTGTCGTCAAGTTAGAAATCTGCGATCTTTATATTTTTTTGCATTTATCGTAGCCCTTCTTCTTCTAAAGCATTGTTTGTGGAGAGACTTGAGATTTTATTTTCTCTGCTTCCCGATAAGAGCAGAATTGTGCTTGTTGGCGACTTCAATATTAATTTTTTGGATTCTACTTCTAACTTCACCACTGCGTTGGCCATGTTAATGAAGTCGTACGATTTCAAAATGCACGTTAAGGTGCCAACTCGAATCACTTAGGATTCAGTCTCACTCATCGATTATTGCTGTTCAAACCTGAATGACCTTGTTACATGTGAAGTCGGACCGTCGGGTTTATCAGATCACGAAGTAATAACCGCTAGAGTTCGTCTGCCTACAAAGGTGAAGGAAAAGTTCAGGATTGGTCGTTTATTTAGCAACACCAACTTTAGCAAGTTCAAGGAAAGTTGTTCATCGGGTGATTGGCCTTCAATTTTTGCTTCGTCCTCTGTGCCCTTAGAGTCTTTTCACGGTTTACTGAGAGATTGTTTCTGTAAATCTTATCCTCTGCAGAAAATTAAGTTTAGGAAAAGGAAACCTTGGATAACTAGGGGTCTGCGTATCTCTTCTAGGTCTTAGACAGTAAGCTAACGTGGAAACCCCATATTGAAAAGACAGTTAAAAAGGGCATAGCCACAATGTGGATGCTGCGCCGAGCGGTAGGTAGGCGGTGGGGCCTAAAACCACACGTCGTTCACTGGCTTTATCGAGCCGTCATCAGACCGAGGATCTCATACGGAGCCGTGGTCTGGTGGCCGGCCACCGAGAAAGCCACTAACGAAATCAGACTAACCAGACTTCAAAGGATGGCCTGTCTGAGCATAACCGGTGCAATGAGGACTACACCAGGAGCTGCACTGAACATTCTCCTTGCGCTGCCAGAACTGGCAATCTGGATAAAGAGGGAAGCGATGGCAGCATACATAAGGATGTCAGCTCAGGAAGTATGGAAGGATAGAGGCACAGAGGTTGGCCACACTAGATTAGCTTCTGTTGTGAGGCGTGAGATACCGCTACTGGCGGCGGAACTGACAGCCACGGATGGAAGACTCAGACTTCACAGAAGTTTTGAGGTACACCTTCCTTCCAGGGACGAGTGGCGGACCACGCTGGCAGCAACACCAGGTAGCACGCAGATCTGGTTCACCGACGGCTCAAAGGCCAACTCTAAGGCTACAGGAGCCGGAGTATACAGACAAGACAGGAATGCCGGTGAGGCTTTCCCTCTCGGAAAACTCACCACGGTCTTCCAAGCAGAGGTTTTTGCTATCCTGGAGGTAGCAACTAGGGAGGAGGTTCAAAGGGGAACAGAAGATAACATAATTATCCATTCTGACAGCCAAGCGGCACTGAGAGCATTATGCAAGCCAAGGATCAGCTGCCCGCTGGTTCAAGAATGCAGTGATGCTCTGCACGCCCTAGGCGAGAGCAAGAAGGTCAAACTGGTTTGGGTACCGGGACATATGGGCATTTTCGGTAACGAATTGGCGGACGAGCTAGCCAGACTAGGCTCTTCATCACCCCAGCCCGGTCCAGAACCACACCTGGGCCTGAGTAAACGACTGATCACCAAGGCCCTGAATGAGTGGGCCTGGGAGAACACAGTCAAAAACTGGAGGAATAACACGACTTGTAGGCAAGCCAGAGAGATAATCACACATACCAACAAACCAAGGACGGCCCAATTCCTGAACAAGAGTAGGAAGGCACTGAGCATCATCGTAGGCATTTTGACAGGGCACTGCAAGCTCAACCGACACTTGCATTTACTAGGAATAGGCGAATCACCCCTATGTCCCTACTGCAGAAGGGCGGAGGAAACCTCCTACCATCTACTGGGAGTCTGTGATAGGTGGGGCCGCCTGAGGAGGAGGGTCCTAGGAGCGGCAACCATTCCTCGGGTGGAGTTGGGGGACCTGAGCTGGGATGACCTGCTCCGCTTCACAACAATGACAGGACGACTGGAGTGAAGAGGGTTGGAAGCACGGGGTTGGCGAAAAGGGCCACTAGGCCTACTCGCCGGGCTTTTGTCCCCCCACCCTTACCATTACCATTACCATCTCTTCTAGAAATTTGAGATGTCTTCATCAAATGAGAAGATTTACCAATAATCCAGCCTTTCATTCTTATTTCAGGCGTTATCGTTCACTCTTCAGAATCTTAGTAAGAAAAGCCAAGGACAAGTATTACAGTGAAAGATTTGATGATTCTCGTAATATTCAAAGGGAAAGCTGGTCCATAATTAATGAGATTAGGGGTAGGAATAGGGCATCGACAGTGCCGAAACTAACTCCAGACTGTCTCAATACTTTCTACTGCTCTGTTGCCGGAGCTTTGACTGGGAGGATTCACACAGTTAGTGATCCTCTGTTATACTTAAATGGTCGGAATTGTGGTGATACCTTCTTTTTTCTTCCCACCTATGACGGGGAGGTTCGTGAATGTCTTCTTGAGATCAAGAATAAAAGATCTTCAGGTGATGATGAATTATCCGCTGATGTCATATTGTCCTTGCCTGATCATGCTATTATTGCCTTAGCTGAGGCAATTAATCATTCCTGGTGCTCTGGTCATTTTCCCGAATGCTTGAAGATCGCGAGTATTATTCCTATTTTCAAGGGAGGTGATCCTGATGATCCTAGTAGTTTTAGACCTATTGCGCTTCTCTCTGTATCTAAAGTGATTGAGAAACTAACCAAGAGGAGAATGATGACATTTCCTAAAGGCAAAAACATTCTGCACCCCAACCAGTTTGCCTATCAGGATTCCAACGGGACCTCTGATGCCATATATAACTTCTTGGAAGAGGTATATATTTAGGTGTAAATAGTAAAGAAGGAGTAGCAGCGGTCTTTTGCGACCTATCGAAGGCTTTTGATTGCGAAGATTATGGAATCCTACTAAGGAAATTGGAAATGTATGGCTTTAGGGGTGTGTTCATTAAGTGGTTGAAGTCGTTTTTGTCCGATAGGTTTCAGAGAGTTGTAGAAGGCCCAGCTTCTTCAGATCTGGCTGAGATGAAGGGAGGCGTTCCTCAGGGTTCTGTACTTGGCCCTCTTCTATTTCTTTTGTACGTGAATGATTTGCCTCGATTGCCGATTCAAGGTACTATAACACTTTTTGCGGATGACACATCTATCGTTTGGCGGCATAGGAATGATCCTGTGTTAAATGAAATAATGACGACTGATATTGGTTTTTATAAGGAGATGGTTTAATGATAACCTTCTCACTCTCAATGGGGAAAAGACGCATATAATTTCTTTCAGGGGCTCGGTCGAGGAAGTTCTTCTTGGCTCATGTCCTTTGGAGCAAAAATAGCATGCAAAGTTTTTGGGCGTCGTTGTATGTTATAGCGCAGACTATTCTCTTTCATATGAGCCAAAGTTCGTTGAAATCCGTCAAGCGAAACGGGAGAAATCTCCGATTGTTTAATAAAACAATTGAACTTCCCCCACCACTTCATTATGATAGATAGAAAAATAACGTTTTTGATAAAAAGTGTAGGTAAATAGTCAGTAAATCCAAAAATGAGCTCATCGATATATTTTCATTGGACAAAGTTCCATAAAAATCATATTTTTCTACTTGGTGTTGGTTGTTACGCCCCCTAGCGACCATTTCAGAAACTTGAAAATATTTTCAAGGTTTTTCTCTTGGCCGTTTTAGTGATAAATTTTTTTGCCGCAAGCCTCTACGATGTATAGTTTCCGAGATACAGTACCTCGCATTCTTAGTTGGCCACCCTGTACATTGTGATTCATTTTCAGCGACAGGGTCTCGTGAACTATTCATCGTAGAGACTTGCGGCAAAAAATTTTATTACGAAAACGGCCAAGAGAAAAACCTGGAAAATATTTTCAAGTCTCTAAAATGGTCGCTAGGAGGCGTAACAACCAACACCAAGTAGAAAAATATGATTTTTATGGAATTTTGTCCAATCAAAATATATCGATTAGCTCATTTTCGGATTTACTGACTATTCACCTACAATTTTTGTCTAAAACTTTTTTTTCTATCTATCATAATAAAGTGGTGAAGGAAGTTCAATTGTTTTATTCAACAAACGGAGATTTATCCCGTTTCGCTTGACCGATTTAAACGAGCTTGGGCTCATATGGCGCCACTTACAAATCTTTCCACTCATTCAAATAGTCAGAACTTTTTTGTACGCACTCGTACATTTTTTTAACATCGAAAAAACGATTTTTCCTACATGTTTACATGAAAAAGGTATATTTTGTAGAAGTGCCTAGGAGCAACCATTATCAAGATATTTGAACTTGTAGTAGTCCATGCAATGGTGTTTTGAATGGAAAATTTTGAAAATAAACATGGGAGGCATTGAAAACGACGTTATCATGGTAATTTTGACATAAGCTTGAATGCTCCATGTTTCTTGATTTAAAAAAAAATAACTGATTTCACATTTTTTTTACAAAAATAATTAAATTTTTGAAAAATAATTTTTTTTTTGGATTTTTTTTTATAAAAAAAATCATTGCATGCGCGCATGGACTACTTCAAGTTTAAATATGTTAATAAAGGTTGCTCCTAGGCTTTTCTACAAAGTATACGTTTTTGATGTAAACATGTAAAAAATGTACGAGTGCGTACAAAAAAGTTCTGACCATTTGAATGAGTGGAAAGATGTGTAAGTGGCGCCGCCTACAAGTAGGAGCAATTCCGTGCTCAGATTTGTATTTTGTTTGTCAAACAATCCCCATATATCAAAGTTCATCGATATAATTTGATTATTTCAAAAGTTATTTGAATAAATCAAATAATAAAATTCAACTTTGACACCCTAATATCAACTTTCGGATTTGACAAGTTGAGGTCTATCGCAATATTTTGGTGTGAGGAATCTACTGGTACCGTATGATCCATTACTTCTGGTCCACCCTGTATAAATAATAGATAGCGAAGGTCAAAATCCGATGTTTCCTATTGTCCCCTTGACCAGGCTCAATATGTTTTTAATTTAGTCATTTCTTCTAGATAGTTGCACCAAGTTTGACATTAAAATCGTTAAATCTCTGGTGATCTTCATAGATAGGTTACGAACCAATGTTTATCTTGTTGAGAGTGTTTACCAATTTATACAGTGTCCGTTATAGAGTTGGGTACACATGGGATATTTTTTTATCATCTATATTCTTGAGAAACTTTCTTCGGGGATACCATGTGCATGTCAGATAACCAAAAAAATCAATTTTGATACATGTCATAAGTTCTTAGGTTTAGCGTGAAATTTTAATAGGGTTCATTTTGGTGTCAAAAAATGGGTTAATTCGACAAGATATGGAACAATTTTGTGGGACTTCACATGACGAATTTGGGGCCAATCAGATAAAAAAAATAAAACTCATATTTTACCCTTTCCATTAAAATTAAAATCGAAAATGATGATTTTATTTTAAAATAAACTTTATTCAACCAAACTACATAGGTTTGATGTAAGATCAGTCGAATTTCTTATGAAATAAAACATTCAAGGTCGTGTTCCCAACTGTAAGTACCGATGCCCATTTTCTCTCATTTTTTAGCGATCAGGGGGATCAATTTTTGAGCCTTCGCAAATTTGAAAAGTATCAGCATGTTATTTTGACTGCTGATCGCAGTTTTGCGAAAACGTTTCAAATTTGCGAAGGCTCAAAAATTGACCCCCAGAAAAATAATTAATTAACGAATATTCATTATATTGGCCTATGATTGAATATTGAAAATATTGATTTTATAAGATCGTATCTACTGTGGAAAGAGGACATGGGTACCTTGAATGTTTTAGTTCATAAAACATTCGACTGATTTGATATCAAACCGGTGGAATAAAGTTAATTTTAAAATAAAATCAAATATTCGATTTTTTTTTTGATGGAAATGGGTGAAACATGAGTTTTGATTTTTTTCATCTGATTTGCCCCAAGATGGGCATGTGGAGTCCTTATTCTCAACAACTTTGTCCAGTAAAATGTATTGATATCTTGTCTAATTGACCAATTTTTTGACACCAAAAGGAACTTTTTTAAACATTCTTGCTAAACCGAAGAACTCATGACATGTATCAAAATTGATTTTTTGGTTATAAGACATGCACAAACTATCTCCAGATAAAGTTTCTTAAACATATGAAAAAACCCTTATGTACCCAACTTTATGGCGGACACTGTATACTCTGCCATTCATAGGTTGCCCAGTATTTTTTATCATAATCATTGGTTTGCCAGGTATAAAGAGGTAAGTCGATAGTAGTAAATTGCACTCATCTGTTTATTCAATAAATCATAATATATCAAATTAAAGACAATTTCGTCTATAGTAGGCGTGTCCTGGGTTGTGAAGCCCGTTTCTCATCAAGAGAAATAATTTAAGATAAGATTCATGAAATGTCAAATGAAGATGGAGTTAAATAACGGAGACGATGTTTTTTTCATTAGAATAACATTTTCGATTTCGTGAAAATTGAACTGAAACACAGATTATGTTATAAAGTAACAAATTTATTAATATCATAAACTTCAAAAAATAAACATAGAAATATGGGACGGTGAATAAAGTGTTACAGTATATTGCTGACAAATTCAACTGAGTTGAAATAGTCTATATCAGAGTTAAGTATTCTATTTATCCCAACGAAATATTCTAGTATTCTTCTCGGAATGCAGAAAAAAAGTTATTTTGACGCGTAGTCATGACGTTCTCTTAAACCCAAGCATATGCTTCCGTTTAGAACTCAAATGATAATAAATAGGATAAAATTCTACTAAACAGAAAACATATAATTATGTTTCAAAGAGGCCTATAGTGAGGATACGTATCTCCTTAATTCTTCTTGTGTATCAAAAATCATCACGTGGAATGGTGATCCAGGTACTAGCTCTCCCGCCCATTTAACTTCGACTCTATAGTCCCCTGGTTCAGTAGGATCGTACTGGAATTTGAAGCATATCTCGTTATAGTGGAATAATCATATTATGACTCACTTTGCAAAGAATCGTACGATCTTTTTGACTTTCCCTTTGCATCTCCACTCTAAATGCCCCTTTAGGTCCTCGAACTCTTACTGTCAACTGACCAGCACCTGCACCTCTTGTGTCACAAATAAATCTTGACTGGAACGTGGCTAGAACACCATGTTCGATTCCTGGTCCATAAACTCTCACCTAAATTCCCGATTTATTATATTTATGGAAACAAAAATGAACCAACTCACCTTACTAGCATCTGGAGCTCCCGCAACTTTTAAAATAAATGGTGAACCCTGAACATGCTGTCCGGCATACTTTATCGTCAACTGATGTTTTCCAGGCTCTTGTGGCTTAACATTTAATGTGAAAGTTGCATCTCCATGATCATACAGCTCACAATAAGCTACTTTCCTTGGACCTGCACAATGAGCGGTTAATTCTCCAGGTCCCGCTCTCCGAGTATCGATCCATGATCGAATTTCTCGTCCTACAACGCCTTGTCGCAGACCTTCTCCTGAACAAAGCACCTTGCTTGCATCTGCTCCACCTTTTGCTTCTACCATCAGAGGACAACCTCTAACAGGTCTTCCGTTCCAAATAACATTTAGTAAGTAGTTGCCCGGGGTTGTCACCGTGTATGTTGCTCTCCAAACCTTCTCTGCTACTAAGGTGATCATAACGGAAATAGGGACATTACTGTCTGCTGCATGTAGTGTTACATCTGGATTGCCTGTTATATCAACATAATTGAACGGTAAGACAGCATTGACAAAATAAGCATTTACCTGAACTAGCTTTAGATCCATCGATATTAAAAGAGGTGGGTTCGCAACATTTGGCTTCCGACAATCCTTTTCCTGTCAAGGCAACTTGATCACCTGATGATACTGCCCTGGTTGGCACATCATTTATTGGAATTCCCGCAAATCTCAATTCGAAGTCATGTTCCCCATTATTTAGCCCTTCTCCTGTTAATAACAAATTATTTGGACAATAAGAAATTTTCTTACAATCAAATTACCAGATATATCGAAACGTATTTTTGATCCATTTTTCTCAGGAGATACTTTTCTACCCCCTATTCTACACTCCAAATTTCCATTCCCTGCATTTGATATATCAAAGATGAGTTTGGCAGGCAACCTTAGATTTCCGGAGTCATCCAAAAATTGATTCCACCCTCCAATTATTCTTACTGATTCTGGATCCACCACGTGTGGTCTAAATGGTGAGCCAGGTAACTACACAATCAAACAGTATTATGAGTTACATGGAAAAATTACAACTCACATCATTCGGTCCTATACTGATAATGATATCATAAATTCCAACCCATTTTGGTAGATATGTTACAGAATATTCACCGGGCTTGGGACTTGTGACAAGAACCTCCACATTTCCTTCGATTGCTTCGATATGGATTCTTGGTTGAACAACGCTACTGACAGTAAATGTAGCTCTCTTTCCTACTTCCGCAAGTTCCAAGCCTTTGCCAACGGCTCTAGGAGGTGGCGTCGGTCCTACAGGTCCTACTCCCAATGCAAGTGGTGATCCTCTCACAGGGACTCCACCATAAGATACTGCAACTTGATACATTCCAGCAGAGCTAGGCATAAAACTGACTTGAGTCAAGTGATCACCCAGAGACATTTCGTGTACTGCCAAAGTTTGACCAATGGGATTAGTTACTTGTATTTCTAGATCTGCCACCCCGGCGTTCTTTGTAAGAACTGGAATTATTTTATTTGTATCAAATTACAAAGACAGTTCATAACACCTACCATTGAATAGCACCTTTTCACCCACGTTTCCTTGTGATGACGGTATATCCACAATTCGAACAACATCGGGATCACATGATTGACAAGTGAATGGACTGCCAGTAATATTCTTAGCTTGATGCAAAACCTCAACCTTATGAGGTCCAACGTCTCTGGCTGTGAATTCTGCTTGGAGCTTTCCGGTCTTTGTTTGGTAGCACCTTACGGGTACTGCCGATCCCGTTGGTCCACTGACTACAACATCGAACTCCCTAGCTGATTTACCAAGGGTGTCAATTTGGAATGATGTTACTTTGCCAACTTTAGCTTGGTACAATCCTGCAAGAACCGGGTGCTTATGAACTTTTATCATTGATAAAAATGGATTAAATCTCTACCTGTCCCGCCGGCCCAAGGCTCGCTACCAGGACTCTTGACTGGCACATCGAGGACACCAAATTTGGGCACATTGTTATAGTACAAGGTAATTCTATGTGGAGCCGCAATAAGCGGATGAAATACCACTTCCCACATGTTGGGGTTCATTGGATTCTGTCGCACGCTGTGAGCAACATCTCTGTTGGCTACCCTGACTGAAGCTGTCAGCTGCCCAGGGCCTACTTTTGCCATATTTATACCGACAAGAGCTGGTCTATGGCATGTAGCTTCCGGTACATTGACTATATCGATCTTTGTAGTATCAAAGACATGAATCGTTCTAGTTGAGAAGATACTGGAATAGCAAATTGAAGTGAAGGCGATGATAGATACATAACCAAGTGGTACTTACTCGTGCCCTTTATAAAGATGGACTCGATATGTACCAGTCTGCGTAAGCACATATTGCGCTTTATAGTCTTTGACAACATACTTCACATTGTGGTTATTGGGATCTTTGATTTCTAAGCGATGATTTTCTAATGGGAGGTCCATGTAACACGTTGAACCGATTTGTAAATATTGAGTTGCTTCGATCTGGATAGTCAAGGCTTGAGTTTATTATGGAAATATATTAGAATAAAAACTGACCACGGAACAATGGAAAGGACTTCCAACAACACCAATTTCATTAAAGGTGATATTAACGAAATGTTCCTCGGCTGTCAGAGGTACAAAAGTCACATCGTAGAGTCCCCTTGCACACGCCACTACTTCAGCTTTAATAGTGGTATGTTGCGTGGATACGACCAGTTCCAAAGTACCTTCTCCTGCCTGAGCTGCATCTACACTGAATGTTACCGGTTTACCTACCTCTGCGGGACCAATGTCTCTATAAAACAAAATCTTGGCCATATTTGGAATGATTATTTGAAGCGCATCTACCTCAAACTCAGCTCATTCATACTTCGATCAATATCTGTTTTTCTTCCTGGTAATCCAGAAACGATAACTTTGTTAACGTCGTAGACATTACAACTGAATGGAGATCCAATTACGTGTTGGTCATTGATCAAGATAGCAACAGAGTGACGACCCACGATTTCGGGAATAAAACGTGCTGTGTAAACATCAGCAATTGCTGACAACTTAACTGGAATTATCTTGCCTGTTGGTGCAGTTACAATCACTTGTGGCTCTCCACCTAAGTAATGTAGCATATTAAGTGAATATATGATAGTTGTTTTTAAGTGATTATTGTTCTAACCTGCTACACCTTCTATTTTTATCTCAGCATGTGCATCTACGGCAGCAACTTCAATACCAGAACCAGATACAGGTACTCTCTGTTGAATATTTCCAGGACTCACCTTACAACTGAAAGGTGATCCTGGTACAGGCTGCCCATTGAATCGTACACTGAGTGTGTGCACGGCAGCTTCAGTGGGTTTGAAGTTCACTTTAAATCTGGCATTTCCCTCACTCTGTACAAAGTTTGGTACATTTCTACCTCCTACCGCCACAATTATTTCCAAGTTACCAGCTCCTGCTTGCGAAGCATTTATGCTAAAAGATACGGGTTTTCCAATAACACCATCCATTATGTCCGTCACTGTGACTCTGCTTGCATCGTAAGCCTTCACCAAGAAAGGACTTCCTTCTATTTGACCAGTTGTTAGACGTACTTCAACACTGTGGTCTCCCACATCCATGGGAGTGAATGATATTTCGAAATTTCCCGTCGTGCCCATTTGTGGATTGATTTGAGTTGGCAATGATCTTCTTGCGGGCCCCAGGACTTCCACAATAGGTGGATTTGGACTTTCCACAAGAAATATACAAGGCCTGCCTACCGAAACTTTATCTAGTGCCTCTGGAGCCAAAATTCTAGCTGCGGGAAGTACAGAACATTTGAAGGGACTGCCAGGTACATCTTGTCCATTGAAACGCAAATCAACTGAGTGTACTGTGGGTTCTCTTGGTGTAAATGAAATCGCATATGTATGAGGACCTTGAGCTTGCGCAGATGTTGGCACTAGTCCGCCATTCACTGTAACTTCCAGATTTCCGGGACCTGCTTGGCTGGTTTCAACTGAAATTATGCTTTTAATGATGGAGATCACAATTATTGCACATCTACCTAAAAATGTGACGGGCTTGCCAACAACTCCAGCAGCTGCTTCTTTAACCTTTATAGCCTGAACATCGTATACTTTAGCAGCGTAGGGGCTTCCGGCCGTTGCCACCCCACATACAGTGACATTGATACGATGTTCTCCAACTACTTTTGGTACAAATTCAGCTTGGAATTGTCCATTTCCAAGAGACTGGACTTGTGTTGGAACTGCTTGTCCCCCTGGACCTGATTCGCCGATAGTTTTGTGATTGTATATTTAAAGATTGGGTACACGGAAAAGGAAAAGAGTAGAATGGGGAAACAAGGAAAAGGATTTATTGACGCTATATTCCAAGAATCAAAATCATGTTGAAGTGATAATAGTTTGAGTGGTAATTCACAAAAGAGAGCATGCACTACCATATCTATTCCTCTGTTACATAATATGTTGACTCATCAGTGTCTACCCCACGTTTATGGAAATATTTTTCTGTTTTTTGTAATAATCAAATGCGTTATGAGCTATAGATAAATTTAACTTTATATCGTGCATACAATAACTACATACATGCATAATCTAAACTGTTCCATTATTGTTAGCTGTCTCTTCAAAACTTCTTTCTACTAGACGAAATAATGAAAATACATGGATACGTGAATGTTAAAAATTATTTGAGATACGTTGAATTTTTTTATACTTGAAAGATCTTTGATCCAAAATCTAATTTTCGATTTATCAATATGGTGTTAGTAAGTACAGTAAGCATCACCTTATTGAGTTTCAGTTTGTCAATATTCAAGATCATAAAGATTACAATGAGTCTGCGCACTGAATATTTCCAAAGATGAGACCTATACGAACATCTCGACTTTTCAATCCCATGCATCATTGGATGAGAAATTATTTTTGTAGGAATTTTAATATATATCGTCCAGAAGTGACGTGACACCTTTGCAGGATTCATCAGAGCAAAATAAAACATTTAAAACTAATCAGAAATTTTAGAATCAAAAATATTTTTATATGTGCCGTAGGTACTTCTGTAGATGTACTGAACCAAAGGTTACGACTGTATTCCACAAAGAAGAAGGTAATGTGAAAAGACATTTCGAAGAAAACATGCAAGTTTGTGAAACAAAGGACTAGATATGATACTATCGATAGGCAAGAATAGGGATAAAAAAGTAATCATTCTGATATATTTAAGCTTTCTATTTTCTTTTTCTTCAGTTCAACAGAGAGTATCAACGCAGTCAAATATTGATACCTTTTAAAGACAGTTTTAGACTTGGTTGTTATTCATGTCAACAAATAAATATAATTGTTATATTTGATTAAACTGCTAGATAGTAGAGAAGCTAAAGCAAATGAGGTTTATTCAAATTTAAAGAAATAAATTTGAATAGCCCACAAGAGTAAAAATAAATAATAACAAAAAAAGTTTAAAAAAAAATCATTTATTTTTCAAGGTCAGTGGGTGAGGAAAAGTTAGTAACATGTATATGGAAGTTAATAACAAAGGATATAGACGGGATTATCTAATATACATATCGGTGGTGTCCTGAAAATGAGAAGAGAAGTGCAGATAAAGTGAATTAAAAGAATCAGATAAAAACAGAGGAAAAATATACAGTGTTTTATTCAGTCATATACATTTTGGTTCAGTACACTATGAGCCTATTTAAAAACCTGCAAATAATATTTATTAATATGATTGTCAATCGCCTGAAATCTTCCGGAAGATACAAAACAAAATGATTAGCCAACACATTGGAAACCTTCTTCATATCAAGCATATTGAGTATTCATATTCAATATATTCGGACAAAAAAAAACGAGAGTCTACAAAGACCATACAATTTTCAACTTGTTATATTTTATCCGAACATATAAATATCGGAAGCGCCATTCAAAATAATTTTGATATTCACCATAAAACTAGTAAGCTTTTCATCGTCTTCATGAACTATTCTCATTTATCGATGATCGCGCGGTGCATAACACAAAAGTGAGAAGGTTCAGTTCAGTCTGACTCAGGGCAAAACATAAACCACCGAAGCCATGCAAGATACAATACACATAGCTCAAAAATAGGTCTCACCCTCAACATTGACCTCGATATCTTCCAGTCTTCCAGGATGATTCACCAGTAATGTACTGGGTCTATGAATAGGTCCAGGACCTGGCAATGTCACACTTGGACCAGAACCAGTTCCGCCAACTGACACAATCAGGGGACATCCCACAACCTGATGGTTAATGAAATTGTGTTGGGTAAGTGATGATTCAAGTAATATGTGGTGGTTTCTGAGTTTGATAATTGTAGCAGTTGTTGTATCCAGATTGACTACTGAAGGTAAATCATTGTACCTTTGAAGATACCTCATCCAAATACCTATGCCCTTTCACAAAAACTTATACGTCACATAGCTTTCATTCTTATTGGTGAAAAAGCTGCATTTACATGGATGGATTACCAGAAAAGAGTTTTCGTGGTTCCCAAATTGATGAAAGTCTGCATAGTGTAGCAGAAGGAGAAGAATTCTTCCAACTCAGTAATGCTTAATTCATATGGACCTAGAAGTTTTCGAAATAAGTGTATGTCCGAACTCTTTAAACCTTATC
The DNA here is from genome assembly GCA_958502075.1 of Orchestes rusci. Classification (NCBI taxonomy): domain Eukaryota; kingdom Metazoa; phylum Arthropoda; class Insecta; order Coleoptera; family Curculionidae; genus Orchestes; species Orchestes rusci. The sequence goes on from OY293304.1 coordinate 52,660,360, forward strand.
ATCAGTGACTCTATAAAGAAATTGGCAATCGGTATAGTTCTCCAACTTCAGTAACACTCTGGACACACAAACAGACAACATTAATTTGGAAATATCAAACTCGAGAACTAACCGGTCGTTTGTTGAAGGCCACATTGACCACGTGATCGCACGCTTCAGCAGGAACGAAACTGACAGCGAATCTAGCATTGCCTTGCGGATGAACCTGTGTGGGTATATTCAAACCTCTCGCAGATATAGTTATTTCCAGGTTACCCTCTCCAGCTTCACTAGCATCCACTGAAAAGGTAACTGGACGTCCCACAGTGCCTCTAGCTACTGTACCTACTGTGACCTGTTGATAATTATTGTTAGGTGTGTGTTATATACATTGAAATCGAACATGTGGTCAAAGACCAGATTATTGTTAGCTACAGTATGTCCGCGGATGCGGTTAACAAGAGGTGAAATGGACCAAAAATTGAAAAATACGGAAAAAAGTCATTCTTGATAAAAAAAAAGTTTGCTTGTCAAAGAAATAGAAGCTACGATGAAAAAATAGATTTTCATTACACAAGGCTTCTTAAAATAGTAAAATCATTGAATTAGACGAGAGCAAACAGTCATTTTTGGACCTTTAAACATGAAATGATAAATACAAATTTTCAGTGATAACCCTAACTCCGAACTTACTGAAGAGAATTTGAATTTATAAAAATTTATAAAAACTAAATACATTATATTTTGCAAGTCTGCATTTTACAACTTCTATAATATGACATTTTACCTGAACATGATTGTTGTTGGAGGTTTAAAAGTCATAATATGGAAGTAGTAAAATGCGGACTAAAATATTTGATTTTTAAAACTTTTGTAAAGTCAAATTTTCTTCGGTAAGTTCGGAATCAGGGTTAGGACTAAGTTTGAGGCAAGTTTTTATCGCATTTCTGGTTGAAAGTCCAAAAAATGAATGTTTGCTCTTGTTTCGTTCTATGTTTTTACTTTTTTAAGACTCCCTGTATATTAAAAATCAATCTTTTTTTATCAAGAATGACTTTTTGTCGTATCTTTAAATCTTTCCACCTCTTGTTAACCGCATCCGCGGACATACTGTATACTGGGTTAGTCAGCAAGTAGTCCCCCTCTTTATCTCCTTAACAGTTGAAATAGGAAAAAAAATATTATCATTTTTGTAGGATCCATATCCCTAACCTATCGGTATTCGATGGCTTTCAAGATATTCGCATCTTAATAAAATTGAGGAGGAAAGAATTTTTTGAATATTGATTTTACTGGAAACATTAGAGCGAAATGTTTCATATTGAAAAAAATTCGTTTCACTTGTTTCTTTTTTTTTCAACTGATAAGTTACGTTCACAGACAAGGACAAACTTTTATTTTGATTTTTCAAATGACACCGTTTATTTTCTTATTGCCTTGTGCCGGCTTTCTGACACACCGTTTATACATAAACTTTTCTCTTAAAATTGAGATCGGGACAACCCAATTTTTTTCGTCTGAGTTATCATTGTTGATGGAACAAGAAAAAACAAAAAAATGTGATTTTTCACAGGTATCCGTTTGATCCATTCTCAAATGCATGGGCCACGTTGTATAATTTTCTTCAAATTCAAATTAGAAAAAAAAGTCATTTTATCATTCACTTGAATTGAAACCCTTCAAAAATAAATAACTTTCCAAAAGATTGATGATTTTTTTTTTCGAGAAAAAGTTTTTTTATTGAATTTGATTGACTTCAAATATTGAAATATACCATACCCCAGCTTGGCAGACGGGCATTGAACGTTACCCAAAAATGGTCGTTATCTCCCGGTTCATAATTATTTATTATCGATGAATTAAGTGACAGATGAGAAATGAAGTCCAAATCCACAAATCTTCCAATCAACATCTTAAGTCGTACGCGCTTCGTTGATAGGGACAAAATATAGACCATTTCAGAGATCTTTTCTCCAATATTTAGTTTTTTGTTAAAACTATCATGATACGACCTATTTAAAAATTGGTATACTGCCCAGAGGCATTCTGGAGAATGTTCGGATATCTTTCAGAAGTTGGAGGATAATGGAGGGCATCTCGAACGAGCAGGACTTTTTATGCCTTTCCCGCTCTTGCAAAACCATGCTCATGTGCCTCTCTGATGCCATCACCACACCACATCTTGTATGTGGACTGGTCAATCTACTGGTTTGGGAATGATTAGCTCAGGGAGCTGACAGGAAAAAAGATTTGGATCATGTAGTAGTCAGATTCCATCCTTAAAACATGAACTGAAGTTTTCAGTAACAGTTATATATTGAGTTATTGAAATATTCCTGGTTTTTAGATAAATATGAATACCTATTGTGGAGCTTGTACGCTCTAAACGTGTTGCACTTGTTGTGAGTTTGCTTATATGCCTAATAAGTGTCCCTTTCAAAAACAAAGTTGACGTGTCTGAGCCTTTTATTTTTAAATGACATCTGGGGCCACCCAGTATATTGATTGAATGATTTGGAAAATGGACAACAACCTCTCAAAGAAACCTTCAGACATCGTACATGCCTTTCTGACATTACTTCAAATAATATGAGTACTTTAACTCATTCACAACTTTTCAAATAGCCATCAAATTGTATCAGTTAATGTCCTTTATGATGAAATTTGAGTATTGTGAAATTAGTCAAGACTTATTATTACGATTATTATTTTCAGTAACAAATTTGATGAGTCTCCAGCAGAGTAGACGTTTTGTATAAGAAGAGAATAATGTGCCATCATTTTTTTCCGTCAACTCTAAAACACTGAATATTTTTGGGTAAAATTCATTCATCTCCTCAACCCACCTTATTCGAATCAAACGCTTTAGCCACAAAAGGTGTTCCCTGAACTGGCCGCCCATTATAATCAACACTTATTTGATGAGCACCAACTTGTGTTGGAGTAAACTCTGCAGTAAATCCGGAATGTATATCTCCAGTCACTTTCACAGGGAGTTCTCCCACTGGACCTCTAACGGCTACAGCCAATTCCGCAGCTCCTCCACCAGCCACGCCCATGTGGAAAGAGCTAGGTTGATTAACAGGTATCAGTTCTAAGTGTGAAAGACTCAAAGTAACACGGCTTGTATCGGCAACTGCGCACACAAATGGACAACCGCGTACAGTTTCTCCATTGAATTTGATGTCGATTAAGTGTGGTTTGGCTTGGTCTGGGGTGAATGAAACAAGACAACGACCACCGCCTACAACTTGAACATGGTTTGGTACTTCGCCTTCGTTTATGGAGATTTCGAGTTGGCCTTCTCCGGCTTGGCTGGCATCAACTAAAAACAAAACATTATTTTTGACTTGGATTTTCAACTCATGGGTAAATAGAAAATGGTTGATAATTTGGAGAAAATGGTATGGTTGCAATTTTGGTTATACAAAAATATTTGTGCACTGAGCATAAACTTCTAGCTTTTGTTTAAGAATCTGGCGAATTGTCTGAACAAATAAACCTTAATATAGGGTAGAATGACTTATGCTCTATAGTCGGATCTTAATCCCAGACTCTAGACGCATTCCGCAAAGCTAGACTCAAAGCTCAAGTATCCGCCTGTACTATATTCGAAGCTTCGTGAATTCTCGGAACAGGGCTTGAGTACGTATTTTCGAGATACGTACGTTTGTCTCTTTCGTTTTTTTTTAATCATTTTTGAAAGGAGACATCAAATGTTAACTGACAATTCTGAGATCATAACCATATAACCTCATTTTATTTATTTGACATGTTTATTTTCCATAATACATCAACAGTGTCTGATTTTTTGTAGTATTTTCCGTAAACTCGAACGTTGTACCTTTTCGATTTCTTTTCGTAGTGTTTTGACGACTTTTTTAAACCGTGAAGATATTGTGTTTCTTTGTAGCTTATTGATAGTAGCGAAAAATACATACATTTTATAGAGAAAAGTAATAGGGTAAAAGTACCTGCTAGCTGGACACTACCCGTTGTCGGACATCTTGCGACAAAACACAAAAGAAATAGTAAAATATTATTAAAGATTTAATTTCGAGCAAATTATTTGCTTCAAATATCACTTTTCTTCCACCTCGTATTGAAACGCCCTCTTTAGACGTCAAGACCAATTCAGGAAAATTAGAAAAAGATCGGCCTCATCAATCACCCTGTCAACTGAGACAAGTTTACAAAAGTGGTAGTGGGAAACCGAGTGGGAAACTAAGAAGGAGATAGTGAGTGCAATTGGTTGTATCCAATATTCTGGTACTTTCATGATACATTTGAGTTAAGAACATGTCTATCTGTCATTCTAGTCTTGAACATTTGACAAATGTTTTGTTTTGTATATGGAGGACTATAACTAGGAGAGTAATCGAAATGCATAAAAGTGGTCCAGGTTTCAAATCGTAATTCAGCTTCAATTGTTACCCCCAGATGGCGAAGAGTCGTTAGCGATTTCATGTAAAAAAAAAATGTTACCTAGGTTACAACAACGTTACGAATACTTTATCAAAATGCAACAATTTTTATTAGGTAGGTTTCATCAAAACTCTCACTATTTGATGATAATAGGTATCATGAATTTATTTCTTGTTATACATTATTCTGAAATTTCTAGAATGTTCATATTTTTTTGTTTAATTGCATTAGTTGATAGAGTAACTGAGTGACGTCATATCCTTCTTTGGCAACAGTCATCATTGAAGAAACCAACACGATGCTTCGACGATTCAACCTCAATTTTTTCCTTCTAGAGAATGATATGCATGTGGAATGTGAAGTAGAAATTTGGAAAAAATGAATGAAAATGTGATAAAAGTATCTTGACAAATTATTGACAAGCAATAAACGTTTCCATGACAATGAATAAATAAAAGCGCTACTAGCAACAGCGCCCTCAAATGAACCAAGCAAAAAGAGGGACAGAATTTCAGGGATTTTCGTATTTTCGATTGGTCTCCTAGTTATAGTCCTCCATAGTTTTGTAATTGTCATTAACTGTACGGATGACCGGTCCTTAAATTCCCTTTTTCGGACAGCTGTCCGACAACCGGTCCAATTCGCGAAATATATCGTTTTTTTGTTGTCTAACTTGATGTAAGATCTACTTTCTCTCTTGATAGACGTCAGACAAGTGTATTTGAATGCCAGGGACCGGATTCCGGACACGTAAATGCCAAAAGGCGCCAAATTTGAAACACTTGAAAAGGTGTCCGAGAACAGGTCAAGTCGACTAGTTCCCGGACATTTCACATTGTTTATATGAAAAGGGCTACCTACCCACTTCTTTAAAGAATATCCCAAATAGTCGCCAAGTCAAAAATCGACTGAAAAATATTACTTCATGCAAGAAAACAATTTTCCTATTCCCATGAAAACTTTCAACTGGTTTCACAATAAGCAATAAGAGAAAAAGGAGTCATGGTAAGAACGGCAGTAAAAGAACTTGGTGTTCCCAAAAGTACAATTCCAGACAGTGTTTCTGGAAAATCATCTGATGAGCTCCGCAAAACTAGCCCACAATCTGTAATGACGGTCTCTCTACCGTCATTATTAAGGGTAGGAAAAATGAAGGTAAAAAAAAGATGGAAGAAGCCATAAGGAAATGGCTTCTTTAGTACGATCTCTTGTTCTACTAAATTCTGTAGAGTTCACAAACCAAACTTAAGTGATAGTTATGAGTTAAAAAAAAATGCTCGAAAAAATGTAAAAAGTAATTACTTTGTTCAGTTCTAATCAGTAATCCCAAATTCAATTCAGTGGTAAGATATTATTTTTTTATCATTTGTATTGTCCCAACCTGTTTTATTTTTATTCAAGAAGAAAATTTTCTTTCACGTGCTTTTTTTATATCTGTCACTCATATAACTCTTCTCCTCTATATCGATAGACAAAATTTAAAAAAACATATACTTTTGCTTTAATTTTCTTGGACGACACCCGTCCGACAACAGGTCCTTGGTCGTACGAGAAATCGTCCCCCTTAACACGAATGGGCGTATCTAGCAAAATATAAAAACAAAATCATTTATGCCCATTTTAGAGTCCTCGATACTAGAGGACTCTAAAATAAGTATAGATATTTTTTTAATTTTTTGCCAGATACGCCCATTCGTGTTTAGAAGGACGAAATATGACGCATGTTCGACAACGGGTAACTGCATATTTTTTCAAATAATATATTTTTGTACATTATAACAGCAAATTTCATATTATTTCTATGTTGTAATCAATGCTAAATACTTAAAGGTAAGCCATACTATTTCTCAAATAAATTCCAGGCTATCGGATAATTTTTTATTATCACCGCATTCAGGAAGTAAAGTTAGTTGGCCGACAACAGGTAGTTTCACCCTACGTCGTCTGATCAATGCCAAAAACTTCTAATCGGAATATGATTTACCTAACTAATAAAACCACTCTCAACATAATATAATACTATTGTGTTCTTTTGTACAAAGAATGATGAGTTTCGGTGAGTAATTCAGATTTTCATCATTTCAAAATATAGAAACGTTTTACAGTTGTGAATAAATCAAGCATTTGGTAAAAAATCACAAACTTAACACCAATTTCACAAAAACACGACAGTGAACATCAACCAAACAGCCCCAATACCTCAATCAAAGCACATAATAACGATAATAACATAATCTAACCTCGCATTTTTGTCTAACTAACAAAGTCAAAAAAATGAGAGATCTCATGAAAAAGAGTTACTTACATCAAATATTTAACAACTCAGAAAGAATTTCATTTGAGTTAATAAGATGATCAATAAAAAAAATTCTATAAACCATTAGATCAGCAGGTTGATTATAAAAATAGTGAAGACAATGACGTGTTCAAGTACTTGAGCTTTTTAAAAAAATATATATTTTTAGGATGACATTCAGAGACTCGAATTATTACAGTGTGATAGATTTTGTATAATTTTATGTTACACAATTGACTTACTAGGAATCCGCAATTCGCTCCAGTATTTTTTTGTCAAAATTGAAAGCTGTACTCACTGCATTATCATGATTCTTGAGAAATTCACGAAAGGCACTAGAGAAATAAGCAACAAGTCATTCTTGATCTGAATATTTTTAAAAACTGACTTCACATAAACAATTCACGAGTAGGGAATCGTGAACATGGACCAATTATTATGCTTGGTAGATTTCGCTAATTGTAGTTTGAGAAAACCGTTGTATTAATCGTAGATAATACACTTTTTAACTATCTGTTGTGCTTTAAGCTCGGATTAACGAAAATAATAAAGGTTATAATAGAATTCCTGAGTTGGAAAATAATTGAAACATAAAAGAGATTTTAAGGAAAGTGATATGTTTGGTTGAGGAACCGTGACTCTTGAAAGTGAATTGTGAATAGTCGTGATTAGAAATTAAGTGAATAGTTATACAGAAGGAACAACGTATATGGTTATTTAAGGATTTGATGGGTGAAAATATAGCTCTTCAAATTATTATTGAATAGGTTTTTCACTTTCTACGCTTAGCTCTCACAATATCTCGACAAACATGTTTTTTGTTGGTAGGACACAAAATGTCATAATAATACATGATAAAGTTTTCACTAAAAAAAAACCAAACTGACATTAAGGGTTTTTGAATAATGTCTATTCAATTCACTTAAGTGAGAAAACATTGGTCTGGCTTTCCGACCGTTGGAGATTGATCAGGTTTTTTCATTTCAGGGGGGGCGACTGATTTGGTAAGCTTTTTCATATAATCATCCATTTATCAATTGAATCTAACATCCCTTGCTATTTAAGTTTGTGTTCAGCGTCCCTCATCCATAAAAATAGACGCGATGTTTTGTGACACTTTTGTGTATTGATTGTGGCGAACTAATTAGACAAAACCATAGATACTGATGGTAGTTGCGGACATCACTTTTATAAGAAGAAGAAGAATGTCAAAATCAATTGATTACTCATTCTTAACAAAGAGTAGTCGATTGAAGAGATTTCAATACTTAACTATAATCATAAAGGTTAAATAAATGCAATAGTCTATTTTGAATTTCAAAATAATGATTATATGTTTGAGCCAAGGTTCTGGTCTGACTACTGGCAAAATCATATATCATGTACGTGGTATATTATCTAAAGAGCCAGGAGTCGCATTTGATAAGGTATGATCTTGAGTAAAGTTAGTGAGTTCTGAATATCTTATATGCATGAAAGGTGAATGGTTTTGAAATTTTATTTTGCTGAAATATCATATTTTTACGAAATCTATGAGCTCGTATGATTACTTTATGGAGAAAGAAAACACATAGAAAATAGTCATGTTGTACTCTTTTTTACTCTCTAAAAATTATGTTTCCAGTCAATTTTTGCATATTATTTGTAAGTATGTAGGTAGGTATGCAAAGTACGGAAATCACAATGTGTCAAAGAAGAAGGGAAATATGAATCGAATCTAAATGAAATTTCAATGCGTAATAACACATGTAATTATTAATCATTGTTCTTCGTTTAAATGGATAGACTTTAGACAAGATGCAGTAATGTATGGACAGCTGATACGCGTCTGTAATTAATAATGACCTAATGTTTTCTCATTACCCGGTTAATTAAGCTAATCAATTGGTTCTTCGGTTGTTCAGTTCTTTGGAGTATGGTTAATTGGATCATGGGAACAAACCGCATTTAATGTTTTTTTATTTGAGTTTTTGTTGAGTAAAGTCTAAGCAAGAATCCATAAAAGTTTCAATATCAAAAAAATCAAATATTTTTGCACACATCTTGTATAGTTGACATCAATAACCATACAAATGCTTTTCAATTCCTTTGGCATGCTATCACTCTAAATTACTTTATTTTTCTGTTTTATGTCAGTTGTATCAAAATAAGTAGTCCATTAGAAGAATCAAAGTAGGTAGTTCCTATTGTTCCTAATATTCTACACAGTGGAGGAGAGATTTTGAGATTTGATTTCTAAAATCTTGCATTCAAGACTATAACAAATGCACTAAACAGTTCAATATGCCACATGGCGAGTACTACATTCACAAATAAATTCAATGTGTACGCGGTATTGATTTGGAATTTGAGGAGAAAGTATTTATATCTAATTATATGTTCTTACTGATGTTCGTACATCTGCTTAGCACGTCCCAGAATCATTCAAACGAATTTTGGACAGATTTTGATCATTCGTTTTGGTTTCGTTTCAAGATTGATAAATCGATTGACATATTACTGAACTCCATAAAATCCTTGATTGGGAAAAATTAAAACTAGTTTTTTCAAATGTCGTTTCACATATAGATACAGATCAGATCCTCGCCAGGTATTCATATAATCTCCAAATATATTGGTGATTATGGAAAGCAGACTAGATTAAATTAAGGCTAACGGTGAAATTGAGGATAAATTTGTTTTCCTTTCATTCTGATTTATCACTGGACCTCATTAGGATTGATTTTTTTTTATATCAAAAAGCTGAACCAATTGTTTCAAATCAGTTCCTTACTATCACAAAAACATTTCAAAATTTTGCCATTCAGCTCAATAATATATTTGCCATTTTTTAAATCGTTATTTTATGATAATAAGCTTAACACTCTATACCTACATTGCCCATGAGGTTCATATGAACAAATTATTATTGTCTTAACACTTACATTTTTTGAATGGTATTTCCTAACACCCTGTAAAAAGAACGTATTGATAATTTATGACTTTAATGTGAGCTGTATACAGCTTGAGTAGATAAGAACGTGATATCAACATAATATGACATCAAATTAAAATCTTTGATAAAACAAGATATAATTATTGGTGAAAAAATAAAAAATGTTTTCTCCACATTTCACTTGCTTCTGGGTGTATCTTCACGGTTAATTTATTTTCAAATCTATTATTGATAATGATATTCAACGATTCACGTATTTATATACAGGGTGTCCCAGCAAGGGTGGCCACCGGCCATATCTCAGAAACTACTGGACCTAGAAGTTCAGGAAAAAAAAAATTATCACTAAAGTGGCCACGAGAAAATGCTGGGAAATATTTACAACTTCGAAATTTTTCCGCTAGGGGGCGCAATCAAAGCTTAAATATTAAAATTCGAAATTTCTTCGGAAATTCTCAGATTGAGGTATATCTTTATCAACATGGTTAGAAAACCTAGACAATTTCACGTCTTTTTGGTACAGGGCTCATTGGCGTACCGATCTTCGTGTGAGTAGGGGAAGGTAGTGAAAGTGTTATTGTTCAAGTGGCTGTAACTTATAAACGACTTGTCCGATTTTGTTGCGTATAAGCTTGTTTGGAAGATAAATGTGAGTACTTTCGTATATAGAAACAGCTGGAGGTGGCCATGGGAACAAACTGCCCCTTCCAATCCAGCGATCTGGATAACGGTTGTTTAAAAAATCACGAACTCCCCGTGCATAACGAGCTGGGCAACCGTCATGTTGGTACCACATGGACATCCTAAGACCAATGGGAACATCTTCTAAAAGTATTTGCAAGTCATTTTCTAAAAAGTTTAAATATGATTCACCATTTAAATGGCCATCAATAATATACGGCCCAATAATTTTGTTTCCTAACACTCCGCACCAGACGTTTACACTCCACCTGTTTTGATGATCCACTTCCCGCATCCAGTGTGGGTTTTCCCGCGACCAAAAGTGCATGTTATGCAAATTAACATTTCCAGAACTAGAGAAACGGGCTTCATCGGTCCATAAAATTTGGGAGAGGAATTGAGGATGTTCGTTGCACATTTCTCGAAGCCAATAGCAATGGTCTAGTCGCCTGTTGAAATCATCTTCTGATAGAGCTTGGTGTAAGGAAAGATGGTATGGACGAAGTTTGAAGTCTCTTAAAATTCGGAGCACTGAAGAAAGACTTAATCCTAGATGGTGGGAAATTTCTCTTGTGCTCATATGCGGTGAAGCTTCCACGTAAGCGAGAACGTTTATAATATTGTCTTCATGGTTTCTTACCGGACGTCTTCTGATTGGAACTGGATTGAGCTGTACACTTCCCGTTGTTCTTAAACGTATTGCCATTCGCCGAAATACCTTTCTGCTGTAGTGCCTTCGTTCAGGACACCTTGCAGCATATTCACGTGCCGCAATCGGAGCATTTCCAAAACATTGAAAATATACGGCGAGCATATCAAAAGCCTCGGCATTGGTGTAAGACATTTTAACAGAGAATGTTAAAATGATAATTAAGAGATTGTTATGATTGCAATATCTGTTTCAATTATCTCCATGAAAACCCGCCGATGTTTTTCCACAGCTACCTAGATTTTTTTTCAACCCATCATTGCAATATTTAATACATAATTAGATTGGGATTTATGCTCATCAAAATATTTTTCATTTATTATGAGTTTTGTTCTATTGAAATAACGAATGAAAACATTAAATTTTACATAATTTGGACTAGTTATTATTATTGAAGCCAAAAAAAAAGCAGGTTGCAATAGAACTACACAACAAACAACTTTTCGAGTGTCAAAAACTCTTTTCTCGGCAATAACTCGAAAACGAAAAAAGATATCCACCTGCGTTTCAAAGGTATTTTCTTGTAAATTTATTGTACCTTTCGATGCTCTTATCAGAATTATACCATACCATTTAAATTTTTGCGGTAAAATGAAAAACACTGTTTTAATTCAAGTTACCCCTTCTAGCAATTTTGCTGGAGACAATCACGCACTACTGGATACGATGTTCGAAAGTACTCACATTTATCTTCTAAACAAGTCTATACGCAACAAAATCGGACAAGTCGTTAATAGGTTACAGCTACTTGAACAATTACACTTTCACTACCTTCCCCTACTCACACGAAGATCGGTACGCCAATGAGCCCTGTACCAAAAAGACGTGAAATTGTCTAGGTTTTCTAACCATGTTGATAAAGATATACCTCAATCTGAGAATTTTCGGAGAAATTTCGAATTTTAATATTTAAGCTTTGATTGCGCCCCCTAGCGGAAAAATTTCGAAGTTATAAATATTCTCCAGCATTTTCTCGTGGCCACTTTAGTGATAATTTTTTTTTTCCTGAACTTTTAGGTCCAGTAGTTTCTGAGATATGGCCTGTGGCCACCCTTGCTGGGACACCCTGTATAGTATTTTACTTCCTAGTTGTTGTACTCGTTGTTGAATTCTATGCATTTGCCAAGCCGACAAAGTGGGATAAATATTATCGAAATTGTAGTTGGGAGAAGGAATATAATGAAAAATCTAAAGATCAGGTGAAGTGAAAACGAGTGTGAAATCAATACAGATCATAGCGTGCAGTTTTTAATTCTTATGAGCACCCAAAACACATTTTCTCCTTAACCATCGCCTTGATAATGAAAATAAATCTGCACTTACCTCTAAATTGCACAGGCTGACCAACAACTCCTCCACTCACATCAGCTACTTGTATTAGCCCAGCATCATAAACTTTAGCTACTAAAGGTCCAGATGGTAATTTTTCTCCATTTATTGTTACTTCGACGATATGTGTACCCACTTCAGTTGGTACAAATTCTACACTTTGGACACCTGAAGAGTTTTTGGAGTTCGAAAATGTCATGCACAAAAGCATTTACTTTTTGAAATGGATGAATTGCCAAGTAACTTATTCAGTTTTGATTATGGGAACTTTTTATGGTCGAAACTTGCTCTATCAGTATTATTTTTCAATTATCTTTTTTATCGATTTTCAGTGAGTAGACTAGAAAAACATATGCATACCATAGGCATCTTCAACGGTGAACGCATATGTAGGCTCTGTAACGAAGAGGAAGAATACATCGCCATTGAATGAGAAGCACTGACGATTCGGGAACATAATATTGGGGAATTTACACCCGTTCCTGAAAGTTCGGACAGAGAAACAGTGAAAGTGTCACAAACCCGATTCAGGCAATACCGCTCTTCCACCGAAAGAAGGCACAGTGAAATCATAATTATACAGTGTGTCTGCTTAAGTTGGCCACATATGGGAAACTTTTTTATTATTAATTTTAGGAAAAAAATGTATTCTTTATAAAAAGTTCTGCATGTTCCAAAACCTAAAATGCAACCATCAGATATTACATTTTTTCATTTGAATTGATGCATTGATTTAAATGTCCAATAATTAAAATAAGAGATTACTGTTTAATATTAATTTATTTATAAAATTTAATAAATTTAAAAAAGAAAAAAACAATCATTTTAATGGTAGTGTTTATTTTTCTTTATAACAATTTTCGATATTGTCAAATTTTACTCTTGAGTGAAATTCATATTTTTTGACAAACCTCGTATACGACTGAAAAAATGTAATATCTGATGGTTGCATTTTAGGTTTTGGAACATGCTGAACTTTTTATAAAGAATAACTTTTTTTCCTAAAATTAATAATAAAAAAGTTTCCCATATGTGGCCAACTTAAGCAGACACACTGTATGCGGTGTCAGGGATACACCGGAAGCTTGTCACACCTGAATGTCAGAAATCAGTAAGATCTCACATGAAAAACGAACCAGTTCTATAAATATATAATTCATCAAATTAAGGAGGTAAATATCAATTCTCGTTCGTTCTTGTGCGAAGAGGTTTAATGATACTGGCTTACCGAGATGGAAACTAGCTAGAACTAAATCCTTGATTTCGAAGAAAATTCGGATAGCTCGACTCCAGTTTTGACTTTATGGAACTATGTGTTATTTTCTGATGAAGTTAAATTCAATTAATATTTTCGAATGACATTTTCTGGGTCAGATGAATCAAGAGTGAACAAGTTGATCCTAGTCTTCTGGTAACAATCAAAAATGAAGGGGGAAACTTTTCAAGTATATGAGGCTGCTTCTCGAATGGATAAATGAGGCTCAATTTTCTTAATCAATGGAGTTATGGACCGGTCAAAATATTTACAGATTTTGACTGAAACCAAGTTGCCCTCTATGCACAAACATGCCCCTATGACGAAGATTTCAACACGACGATGATGGCAAGGTTTCTTTTGTCATGAAATGGTCAGCTCAGAGTCCGGACCTCAATCTCACAGAGAACCACATAGATCTACTAAGCAAAAAATTGGAAAAAATTCAAAATGCGGAACTCTTCAAAGTTGTTGAAGTTGAGGCAGTCTGGTATTTTGTACTCGAAAAAATTACAGGGAAGTCTATTCGGTTCACACTTCATGAAGAGGAAATGATAACGTGCCTAGCAATACTATCAAGTATTGCCATGCTTCTGTAATTTTGTTCGTTCTATTTGATAAGGTAGTTCCTCTAGTTGCTAAAAGCTAGGTCTATTACAAGCAGAAAACTTTGAACTTGACTACCTACTTCATCAATATAATTTATTGAAGAAAAAAGTTTTGTATATCATTTTGATAACGATCATTCAACCTGCTGACAAATAAAATGTTTTTGTATTTTTGATCGGTACCGTAGATGAGTTTACGAAAAGTCTTGGTACAGGGAAACCCAATTTAAGCGTCCATATTACCATGAAATCTACATCTCTACGCATTTATAACTTTTTTTCTTTCGGGGGGTGGCACCAATGGGTTCGCACAAAATGGAGGTGTCTGCGATCATCCGTTCCCGCAGAATAAGCGATTTCTCAGTGTGGTGAAAAATGATTACCTTATCTTATTAAGCCTTCAATATAACTACCATGAACTTCTTGACAATAATGGAGTCTATTTTGGAATCCTGCCCGAACGATTGTTAGCATTTGTGTGTTATTACTAGCCATATTGAAAATAATAAAAATCGAACATTTCAAAAAGGTCTTTGAGATGCTACATTCAAACGTATAGGTGAATGAACATTTACCGGAATTAATGTATACAAATCGTGTTAACATTATCAAAGAACGTGATAAAAAAAAAATATTTTTTTTATTTTGACATAAATTAGTTGTCCTTATTCACTGTTTGAGTTATTTGGCAATACATCTTTATCAAAGACAATACTAACCAGTCCTGTTTCCAGGTAGTACTCTAGCTGGTATAGTTCTCTTACTAGGTGCTATCACATGTACCAATAGATCATCGGGCATTATACTAGTATTTGTGATAATTTCAAATATGGCAGGCGTGTTGGCTGGCACGAGTCGAGTCGACTCGCCCATGACGGAAATATTTGATCCAATGTTCGCCATGATGTTGACGTGCCAGGGGCTTCCTTTAATAGAAAATTGGCATTTTTTCTTTTGTGTAGATCGGTATTAATTGGGTATAGTACATTTTGGGTCTCTCTTAATTATTATTATATGGACACTTTCTGTTCAAGGATTTACGCTTTCAACATCACAACGTAAGAATACAAAAATGCTTATGTCTTATGGTGGATATGTCTAAGGTGTTCTAGATGTTAAAAAGCGATGAAAATTGAGTGCTTGAAAAATGTATGACAATCACATGTATTAAATAATTTCTACATATTATCTCGTAGCACCACCAACTTGAAAAACATGAGTCGTGTAATATTTTTATTCTCAGGATATGGTCAAAGCTGGGAGCTGAGAGATTGGGGCTCATTTTAATTCTGATTGCTACTTGTCATCACTTATATCAGATTTGGGAACAATACACTTCAATGTATGAATCAAACAAGAAGTCATTAGTGGTGAGACTTGCCTCATTGAACCAACCTATAAATAATAATGAGTATATGCAAGGTATTCAATCACTTTTCTCCACTCTTAAGAATACAAGATGCCCCAAAATTATGGACATATTTCAACAGAAGCTGATTCCACGACCAAAAATGATGTGAAAATTTCAATTAACATTGGCTGAGTACCCTCAGGCTAAAGCTAAGAAGTTATTCATACTTTTTGTGCAGTTTTTATCGCCACGAAGATCTGAATCGGATATTCATAGTGTATAACAACTGGAATTGGAAACTTGAAATATCTTTCTAGAGATTTGAAAAGAGTTACTGCTGTGATATGATGATAATTAACGTTTATATTTTGTTGTAAATGATACAACCTGTTCATATTTCATCTCATTAAGATTCTTTGGGCAGGAGCTGATTGAATGAACGCATATCTATTCCTTGATCATTTTGTTTATTTTTTATCTAGTTTTCGCTGTCATCGATATTAATTAGAGATAAAAAATAGATTAGAGCAGTTGATCAGATAAGCATAACTTTTCGTTTGTTTGTCTATATAATGTCTGCAAATTTCCATTGCAGTAACTGTCATTGAAGTACTGCGGTGAATGCACACTGATCAGTTCCAACAGTGCATAACAACATTTACCAGGACAAAAGCCATGAAGGATTTAATTATTTTGAAATTAATTTCCAAGACACAAAGGTAATTTGTAATGTAATGAGCGGAAACATGCAGTAAGACTTTCCTATGAGTGACAGATTTACAAAAGACTTATCCGGTGTTTCAGGAAAGACCGTATTGTTGATTTGTATCATTCAAATGGCTTTTGAAAACTGCTTGAAATAGAAACTTCAATGAGATAGCTGAAAACCTATCTGAATTCAGATCAGACTTTTATGAGAGGGATTGTTGCTGTATCAGGTTTCTCTTATTAGAAAAATCGATGATTTATGGTGCAATTGTTTGATGTAAGTCGTTGGTTTAAAGTACAAAAGCATTTTTGTTCAATGAAGAAAGAACTATTTTGTATCATGTAAATAATTCCATAATAGTTGTTGATCTTTGCATGTTTGCTTACTGTGAAATGAGCTTGAAAAAAATAGTTTAGACAAGGTACATTTGCCACTTTGATCTAATATGAACGGTAGATGACCTTTGAAGATTTTCCGAATTTAAGTCAATCAACAAATCAAGTAAAAATATTCTAGTGAAAGTTCCGTGGTGTGTCATGAAACACACCTTAATATCTCATAATATCAATTCTATACACCATACCATACTTACTTCACAGCTTATTATGTTGTTATAATAAGCTGTACTTGCTTATCTACTTTCTATAGACCTAGAACACGTCACTTATTCTATTACGTCAAGAACCTAGAGAGACCCAACTGTACATAAGGACCAAATTCCGCACAAAAGCCATGAAGGTTCACTTTACTATTCTAATTCGTCGTTATTACCTGGCACAAAAACTACACACTAATCAGTACCGGTCAAACTATACACTAGTGATGGAAAACACTATTATTGTATACAAAACACATCGAAATGCACGAATATCTACGAACATACGGTACGTCGAATGTGACGAAATATCTGAATAGTAGATCAAGCCGAATCGAGCGGTACCATTATACCATACCCATTGCAGTACCACGGTTGATACGACGGGTGAGGTGGCGGGATGGAGGGGACCGGGCATTCCTACGACGAACGGTGAGCAACAGGTAAACATCGAGGTTGAATTGACTGGATAGTTGGAGTGTATTTTATAGTTCAGAAAGTTTCATGATGTGTGATGATTTGATGATAGCTTGTTCTTCTTAGAGTCATTTTACAAATGTATCTAGATAATAGCATTTAAAGATATAAAACCCTGAAATTTGAAAGAAAAGGAACGTCGATAAAATCCTCGCATAGGAATATAAATACAGGGTGTCCAAATTAGCGTATACCACTTTTATACAGGGTGTTGAAAGTTTGAAAAAAAAATGCCATTTTTGTGATAACTCCCCTAACACTACAGATATTTCGACAAAATTTGGTACATTTCTTTTGACCATTAAACCACATTTTTTTATATAAAAGTTTTAAAAAAATGTCTATCAGTGGCGTTCAAACAGGATCTGTGTTGATTTTTTTAAGAGAAAAAAATAGTATGCCACTGCTTTTTCAATATCTAGTCAATATTATTTTTGAAATACTCATTTAATTTGTCCAACCAACTGTAGTTCGATATTCACGCTCAAGACTGCAAACCGTTGAACGTAGGATTCATAGCAATATTACCCCGGCTCCCCTACGTGGGCACTGCAATGCCAATCTACCGACCACTCCTTCATCAGTAGTCCAAGCACAAATGATTCATTCTACATAGCATTTGAAGTATAAAATCAATTTAAAGGATTGCTAATATTCACCTTTTTATGCCTGGACTACTTACTATGTAACCAACACAATGTGTTAACGCGGGAGATAAAAAAAATTATAATGAAAACAAAATTCTTCAGATGCCATGCAAGATATACGTTCATAGGAATGTCAGTAAACAGACTGAGATCCAAAGAGCTAAGACAGAAAATGATAATCTGTTGATTTTTACCATTCCGTGGATGGGGTTTTCAAATTAAAATACATATCCACTATATTTTTTTTCTGAAAACTTACGGTTTCAGCATCTCAAAAACTCGAGCTTGTTCAACGCTTGAATTGCATAAAAACGGCATTTCGATTGAGATCAGTTACCTTTGCGTGCCATCATAATATATCAAGGTAGAACAAAAATATAATAGAAAATGATTGGTACCATTAGAGAAACGCACAACATTTTCATGAAGTTCGAAGTCTATTTTCTCTTTAATCCTTTGACTGAATTTAGCAATTTCTCTTTTCCTAATTGTAGCTGGATTCCTCAAGAATATAACTGTCCAAATCCCGTTCTGATTTGTTCAGTTCTTGTGTCGGCGGCAAAAAGAATGGAATAAAAGGTGTTTTTAAGAACACCCTGTCGAGAGAATCAATGGCGGGTGAAATTGCTGACGAACATCCAGTTGTAGACTCATCTCCTTTTGAAATTTGCTCTTTTCATCATTGCGATAATATCTCAATTTAGGAGAAGTTACAGCTCTTTATATGGCACCGGACGTTTTATTCGAGGTTTTATTCATCTCCACGATTATTTAGCGTCAATTCATTTGATGGAAGGAAAGAATAAGTCGTCGAAAGGAAAAACAGCGCGAGCAATTAAATTCTACTCCCACTACCTTCTGGTGAAGGTTCGCAGTTATGGACTGGGCTGTGATCAATAAATGTTTTTGTGTTTGTGCCTTGTAACTACTCTTAACATTGAGATATCGCGATGATTGAAAAAAGCAAATTTTGAGAACAGATGAGGCTACAACTAGATGTTGGTCAGTATTTCCACCTCTCACTGATTCACTCCACAGGTTGTTCTAGAAAATAAACCTTTTAATCCATTATTTTTGAAAAAATTAAACAAATCAGAACAAGTATCTGAACTTTCTTCTTGAGGATTCCAACAAATAAAAGCCAAAATCGGCCGAAGGATATGATAGAGAAAATTAACTTCAAACTTCGTGAATATTTTCTGCATTTCCCTAATTTTGCCAGTGTATAATATAGTTTGATTAATTAATCACAAATCCAATTCTTTATACCTTATTATCATCTATCATTTATTCAATGGCTATTTTCTCAAAGTTTAGTTTCAACTCAAAGCTTCTTTCAATTACGTTAATCTTTTAACAATTTCACGCTTGCATGGCACCCAGTATAACATACGCATCTGGCTGTTAATAATACAAAAATAACATTGATTAGTTTTCAAGGTGAGGAGAAGTCCCATTAGTAATCATCATTTTCACTTTTTATTGTTCTGTAATCATGATTATGTTGTTGAAAAATCTCGCTTTTTCTTTTTGAACTTATTTTCATTAAGTAATATCTTTATATTATGTGATTTGATTTATCATAGGTTTGAATAAAATAAGGAGTACTAGTCATGGACGTTTTGATCATTGGAAATTCAATAATCATGTATCAGTTCTTCTGTATAGGTACCTATCACGCAATATTATTGAGATTCATAGTTTTCTAGTATTTTCAGCATACTATCTCAAAATAAATCAATATTATGTTTATTATTTTTTCAACTAAATACTAACATATTATAATGTAAGAGAAATTTCCATGAAAAACAGGTTTGCAAATAACGAGGATCAGAATAATAATATGGAGAACAGTATAAGAAAATATTATATATACCATGTGATTTTTTTTTAAATTCCAAATTGAATATGGCAAATATTGACTTTTGTTGGAAACTGATACATGATTATTATAGTTCCAACTTGAACATTTTTGAAGCACCTACCTTTCATCGTCCTCACTACAATTTGTAATGGACTCTTCATCATTATTCTAACACATTTGTCATTACTTCTAATGACACTGAAAGAGTCGTTTGATAGCACTGAGATTAATCATGTGTAATGAAAAGAATACCTTTTAGAGACATTTTGGAAATCATATTGATCATTTGAGCAAAAGTGATTTGGAACCACCTGCATGATGGCAAAATAAAATGATAAACAATATAATACATCGTATCCACGTTAAATAGTGTTACATCTCTGTGGTGCCTGAGATACAGCTATTTTCCATTTCCTAAAAGCTAGAATTCTACGTTAAACAAAAAACGTCCATGACAAACTTCTCCTCACTCAAAAACCAACACCCAACAACTTACCAGGTACTGTTTCTCCATTGAACTTGATGTCAACCCTATGGGGTAAGGCTTGATGAGGTGTGAAAGCTGCTTTGAAACGTTGACCACCAAGACTTCTTACGCTGGACGTAACTCGTCCACCCTCTACCAGAATTTCAAGGTCTCCTGATCCTGCACCACTACCGTCAACTGGAAAAATTAAATGAATGTTGTCTGATTTTTGTTAGCCAAGATTTTGTTGCAAATGACAGTTTTTTCGCGATTGACTAGACTTGAATGATTATCAAATTTCATTACCTCACCTTCAAGAATCGTAGAAGCTCATGAATACTCTGTTGAAATTTTAAATAAAGTGGATTTGAATTTTGAAGGGTTGATATACATCGTTGGAGAATCTTATTCTGATTAAACAATGATGAGAAAATAATCATTTTTAATTATCGGAGCATCAATATTCTGTAGAACTTTGATTATGTACGTATGTTCTCTTGAGCTCAAACACAAAGACTGTAAGTACGGGACATTTTCATGACAACTAGCCATTTTGATGACACGATAATTTCCAGTTGAAACAAAAAAGTTATCGGATTCGTTCAGAACTTGAACGAATGTACTGGGTTATTCACGTTATTCGACAAGAAACATTATGACTAAAGTATCTGATTTTAAAGAAGTTTTTTTTCCGTATCGATAGGGACCCTTTAGGGCTGAATTTTAAAAATATTTTCATGTTATACGGGGTGTCTCCAAAACATCAAACGTATCAAAGTTATATCTTTTGAATGGAACCCCCTGTATATCAATAATTGATATTTCAATTCTTCCTTAAATTTGGAACAAGAATTGTGATACAACCAATGTTTCCAAGTTGAACCGTTAACCAGATATCGCGAAGATAAGACTTTTCTTCCTCAATATTTCTGAACCCCTTCATACAAATCATGAGATTTCCTACATCACATGAAATTTCAAAGCAGAATCAAAATTTGAGCTCAAAATTTCGAAATTTCAATCAGTGGCGTACCAAACTGGAAGGCTTGAGTGAAGGTTGCGTGTATAGCTTAGACCTCGATATATGGAGGTATACGAAGACTCTTAGTAGACCACCTGACAAAATGAGGAGTGCATAATGACTGAGTGAAAGTGCATCGGTGGCACGTCAGAGGAAGCAGTTAAAATTCAATTTATTAATATATTTTCATAATAGGAAAATCTGATTATTCAACATTTATCCATTTTCTCCAGTTCATTTTCTTCTTTTAGCGAAAAAATACAAGAGACCTTTTTTGTAGAAAATTTTACATAGAATAATTTAGTACTCCAGTATGTTTTTGGTGGTTGGTCTAGTTTTCAAGTTTTTCAAGAGAAACGTAGAAAAATGACCAACAGAGACCTTCCTCCGCTTTAGCTCGCTCCTCACCGATCAGGACTTTTAGTATGTTGTTCGGGACACCTCAACCTACACTTTTACCAAAATTTGCAAATACACCATTTTTTTCCTTTATCCGGCATTTTTTGATCTTCGTTGCCTGAACTACTCAATTTATTGTGATAGTCAAGCTTTCGGAAGCATTCCTTCCTTCATCAGGACTTCAACTTGGCAGTCGCGCAGTCGCAAACCATCCAACCTAAAAATGGTTTGCACATTCCTATCTTGACTTTTCAAGAGCTATTCAAGAAGATTGAATTCATTCTTGTGAAAAAAATGTCAAAATGTGTCGAAAAAAATTGACAGTTGACGGTACCTTCTATTCAAATGACAGACTAGCTCTTGAAAAGTTAAGATGGGAAAGTGCAAACCATTTTTTTCTTACCTGTATAGTTTGAGTTTAATAGGTGCAAAAATGCCGTTTGAAAAAAGCGATATCTCGATAACGGTTTAAACTTACATTGGGGGTATCACAATTTTTGTTCAAGATTGAAGAAAGCATTGAAATATCAATTACCAAACAGGGGGTTCCATTTGAAAAAAATACAACTTTGATGTGTTTCGTGTTTTGGGTCCGTGTATAACGTGAAAATATTTTCAAAATGTAGCCTTGAAGAGTCCCCATCCATCCAGAAAACCAAACTTTTTTAAAATCAGATACATCAGCCATAATGTTTTGTGTCGAATAACGTGAATAACCCTGTATTGATTTTGGAACATTGAGTTTCAGTGTAACTAGTGTTTTAAAATCTATATATTCGTTTAAGTACTGAAATAACGCGATGCGATTCAATGATCGACTTGAGTGTTTGTTTCGAAAAAATTCATTCAGATCAAGTGGGTTATTTGACAAGCCTCTGACCAAGACAAGATATTCCACACATTTTTTCATTTAATTTATTTCTCGACAATCAACTCCTTGTAAGTCTACACATTTCTTCAGTGATGCTCCAATCTCATCAACCCATCTACACTGCGAATTTCTCTACCAAAACATTGCTTACGATGATCATATCATCTGTAGTACAGGATGGCCAAATAAACAAGGTAAGTGGCTGTTTCTCAGAAAAAACTCATTGTAGAGACTTGCGGTAGAAACATTCTATGACTAAAGTGGCCAAAAGAAAACACTGGAAATAAAATTCAGGTTCATACATTCATCGCTAGGGGAGCGTATAACAGCTATGGTCGGGTAAAAAAACTGTTACTCAAAAATGTTTAATTGATTATAAGTTGCTTAAAGAGTGCCACCAATTTAATCATAGTCAAATTCTCCATCTTTTTGGTTTACCATTTTTGATTGTAAGGCATCAAATAAAGCCGGGGGAGACGGGTGACCGGTGAAGTCTGACCTATTGAAATGCCTATAACTTCAGTTAGACTCATATTATATTTGAACGAATAAGCTCTTGTTTGAGGAAGGTGGCCTTGTTTATTAAGAGCAAATAGTGCCATGAGAGATTGCTTCACGCTGCTTCCTCTAGGGGCGCAAATGCAAAAGTTTAGAGTTTTTTTTTAATTTTATTTTGTTATAATTGTCTCAACAAAAACTGAAAGTAGATCAAATTAACAAGAAAAAAAACCTCGAACCACATCTCGATAACTTCACGCGTATATGAGTGATCGCCTTTTTTCAATGAACACGTATGTTTTCATAGTTTTATTTCATACTGTACTGCAATGTATTATTTACCGGACTCATAACCAGTCCGGTAAATGACACATTACATCATCAAAGACGGTGAAATTGGATTAGAAGTATAAAGTGTTTCCGTGGATCGACGCATGAATAGGTGAAAAAGACAAAACATTTGAATTGAAATTTCATCTTCTGGGGTTCAGCCTTTCTTGTATGGAAACTAATTTATGTCCATTTTCGTTCCGACAAATCAAGCATGTCTTGGAAATTCACCTGAAAGCTATTTCTCTCGAAAGTAAAGAGCTTCTTGTATGAGAGATACGACAAAATGTTATTAAAGAAAGTTGTTCAGAATGAGAAACTGAGTGAGAATCCAAAATTTCAAAATCCTCCGCCTCTTTTGATATTTTGAAGAAATTAGAAAAGTTCATCAGCAAATTCTTTTTAATGATGAACTACGCAATTCTGCAAAATAGAAAAGAATTCAAAAATCAAGAAAACACAGACCACCTTCAAAATGTCAAGATTAAATGTATTCCCATGCTATTTTGAAAACTGAATGGAAAAATGCAAAATATCAAAGTAGGCGGAGGGTTTTGAAATTTTGTATTCTCACTCAGTTTTCCATTCTGAAAAAATGTCTACAATAAAATGTTGTCGTATCTCTTACAGAAGAAGCTCTTTACTTCTGAATGAAATAGCTTTTAGGTCATTTCATAAGACATACTTGATTTTTCGATCCAGAAGGGTCATCTATATTATAATAAAGATTAATGACCGGTATACCCTACAGGTGATCCAGGTCTATGCTCCGACCGGCTTCGCAGATAATGAGGAGGCTGAACAGTTCTACGAGGACGTAACTACCGCAAAAAGAGCTGAAAACGCCAGGTTCATCATCATTATGGGGGATTTGAACGCAAAGATCGGCGTCAAAACAGCAACAGAACCAGCAAATATTGGACCCTTTGGCTATGGTGTTAGAAATGAAAGAGGACAGATGCTAATGGACTATCTCGTAACTGAAGGTCTGTTCTGCATGAACACCCATTTCAAGAAACCACCGCAAAGAAAATGGACGTGGAAGAGCCCAAACAACCAAGTGAAAAACGAGATAGACTTTATTCTCACCAACAACAAACAGATGTGTACTGACGTCACAGTTCTCAACAGATTTAGTACCGGCAGTGACCACAGATTGGTAAGAGCCAGACTCTTTATAAACACCAAATTCATGCGACGGAAGCTCATAAAAAGAAACCTCTACCCAACAACGATAGAATTGACTCAAAATACCTACGACTATCGGGAAAATGTCCAAGCAAAATTAGAGCTAACGGAAGATCTGAAGACCCTAGATCTTGATAGAATAGCAGAAAAGATTACCAATGCCGTCCAAGTAGCAACAAAAAAGGTTTGTGCACGAAAAAAATCCAGAGACACCAAGCTCAGCCCAACTACCTGGGAACTCATCGAAAAACGCCGCCGCATAGATCGAAACTCCGACGAATACAAAGTATTAAACAAGCATATTAAGAAAAAGGTCCGCATAGACATAAGAAACTATAACACCCAACTAGTAAGCAAAACATTTGAAGAGAATACCAATATGCGAGCCCTACGATCCAAAATGTCTCGCGGAAAAATACAGATTCGGAAAATGAGAAACAAACAGGGAGAGTTAATTACAAACAAGGCTGACATCATATCCACTGTTCAAGATTTCTACCGCCAACTTTACAGCATGTCAGTACCAAAACCAGATCGTGTGCAAGCACAGGAACGACAAAGCATTGCGAACGTCGGCTCCGAAGAGATCCCGGAAATTAACAGAAGCGAACTACAAGCGGCCTTAAAAGAAATGCGAAATGGCAGGGCTCCGGGAGAGGACAGAGTGACTGCCGAGATGCTGAAGTTGGGAGGGAGAGCACTGGAGGACGCACTCATGATTCTCCTTAACAAATGCATACAAGAACAACAAATCCCAACAACCTGGAGAAATGCCGAGGTCGTTCTAATATTTAAAAAGGACGATTGCGCATGCATAGAAAACTATCGACCCATCAGCCTGCTGTCGACTTTCTACAAACTGCTGACAAGGATCATAGCCGATCGATTGACCAATAAATTCGACTTCTACCAGACAGTGGAGCAAGTAGGGTTCAGGAAAGGGTACAGTACGATAGACCACCTCCAAGTCATACACAGGCTTATAGAGAAAGCGACAAAATACAACATCCCGCTACACCTAGCCTTCGTTGACTATCAGAAGGCTTTTGACTCAGTGGAGATATGGGCAGTGCTGCAGGCAATGGACAAAGCCAGAATCGACTCTCGGTATACGAACCTTATCCAGCACATTTATACAAATGCCACGCTCCAGATCAAAATAGATGAGGACATGGTCACAGAGAAGATCCCAGTGAAACGGGGCGTCCGACGGGGAGACACGATATCACCAAAACTCTTCACTCTAGCCTTGGAAGACGTGTTTAAAAATATAACATGGGATAAAAAGGGCATTAACATCGATGGAAACTACCTTCATCATCTGAGATTTGCGGATGATATTGTTCTGATTAGTAGTGACCCTGAAGAATTGAAAAACATGGTTCAGCAGCTCCGTAGGTCTGAAAATGAACCTGAGGAAAACGAAAATTATGACCTCAAGCGCAGTAAATATAACTGTGGACAACCAACTATTAGAAACCGTAGATCACTATATCTATCCCGGTCACAATATAAAACATGGTAAAGAGAACCAAGCTGCAGAAGTTACTAGACGAGTACAGCTAACATGGGCAGCTTTTGGCAACCTGTCCTTTATCGTGCGCGACCCAAAAATACCCATCAATCTTAAAAGAAATGTGTACGAAACCTGCGTACTACCAGTGACAACATATGGTTTGGAGACAATGGCTCTCACACAGAATAAAGCCAATCGCCTGAGCGTTTGCCAGAGAGCCATGGAAAGAGCAATGCTGGGTATAAGCCTTAGAGACAGAGTACGAAATGAAGAGATCAGAAGAAGAACGAGAATTACGGACGTCGTACATCGTATTGCGAGACAAAAGTGGCAATGGGCGGGGCACGTAGCGAGACAGGAAAACCCAAGATGGTCAAAAAGGATAGTACAGTGGCGACCCAGAACAACCAAACGAAGTGTTGGAAGACCGCAGCTCAGATGGTTGGATAGCATAAAAGGATTTGCAGGAAGGAACTGTATGCAGACAGCAACAGACAGACAGAAATGGAAGAACATGGAAGAGGCCTACATTCAGGAGTGGATGGTGACAGGCTGAGGAAGAAGAAGAAGAAGAAGACTTGATTTTTCGAAACTAAAAACATAATTTAGTTTTTATCCAAACTCCAGAAGATGAAATTTTGATTCAAAAATGTTTTTGTCTTTTTCACCTATTTATGCGTCGATCTTGGGAACTTTAGTTCAACTAACTTTGGAAGTTGAAGCATAGTTTGGCTGGCGCCATCTCATGGTTATAATTGATGACATAGAATGTTGGTAACAAAAGTACCCCTACATCACCTATTAAGTTGTGTCATGGTTTGACTGCCACCATCTCATGTTAAGAATGTGAGATGGACTGCTACCACCGCCATTTCAATGTGTGGCTTGACAAAATAGTACGATCTGGTTTGGACCGATTTAAAAAAGATATCACAGTATGAAATGAGACATTGCACGATACACTGGCCTTAAATGTCATTGAACTTCTCCTCTAGAGATTCCGATAATAATAAACATCTCGACTGGTATTTTAATTGGTCATTTCCCGGCCTGGTAACGTAAATTGCTATTCAACTTGGGTAGTCTATAAAAATCCAAAACAAACTTGGACAGAACCTCAAATCTTTGTTTAAAACCGTTTAATTGATTTTGTTTGAATATTAGTGTATCTTCTTCTTTCTTCTGGCAATACCTTCTGAACGCGTCAAGCAATCAAGATGCGATAAAGAGGTTTATTCTTGTAATTTTCATCAACTCTCTGTTTCCGTGGGAATGATTGTATCATTCTGTTTTGGATTTCGGCAAAAAAAAAGCACAATAAACTTTTGCATTGCCGCCCTTTGCTCTCAATAAACAAGGCCTTCTCTCTTAAACGAGACTTTGTTCGGTCAAATATGTCGAGTCTAACTGAAGTTCTAGGCATTTCAATAAGTCCAACTTCACCCTGAGTGCGCTCAGATAGATATGATCCAACCAGCGGTGAAAAGTTTCCCGTAAACCATTAACCTCCAGATTCCTCAACAAAATGTCATGTTTGATGCAGCGAATGCCTTGGCTAAGTCATAGGATACAACCGAAGCGGAATCTTCTTGGTTAATTGATGTTTAAAGTTTCTCTATTGTGAGGAACATGGCATCATCAGTTACTTACACATTGGAAACCAAATTGTGCGGCATTAAGTATCTTACATTGGACCAGAAAGCCGAGCAATCGTTTCTCCACTAATCGTTCTATGATTTAGCCCATTGTAGGTAGAAGGAGTATGTCTAGTCAGCAAGGGACTAGACATTCACCCGCCTTTCAATGCAATATGTCTTCTCTTCTCGTCATTTCAATATTACATCACTGCTTCTTGATCCACAATATCAAAATTGACATTAACGGGTTCCTGGGTGATCAACCGACAACACAACAAATTCAAAATACCTGCCTTGTTCACGTCTTGTAAAAGCCCCAGTAATATTCTTTAAAGACAATCGTCTCAAAATGAAAAATAAGAAATAACGAGCAGAATCCGTAATCTGTTATTTGATACTCACTCTCGAATTCAACGGGTTGTCCCAAAATACCATCAGGTACTGGTTGCACTTTCACTGATGAAGCTCCTCCAGAAGTGCTTCTTGTAGTCACCTTATACACCGGGGAACTGCTTCCATAACTTCGTTCGTTGTACAGATCGTTAGAATATTTTTCGGAATGATGTTGCTTGTAGTCGGAATAAGAAGAGTACTTTTGCTCATTGACGAGATATCTGGAAAATACGATTCAAGAATCATCTGACACAAGGGCAGAATTTTTTAATATTCCAAATATTACCTGTTGTGTTCTTCAGTCTTCTGCTTTCTCACATCAGTGTCCAATTGAGATTCAGTTAAATTGGCAAGAGATTCCAAACTTCTTTCAGAAAATATATTTTTAGTCTTATTTATGGCATCCCAAGAATCACGGCGTGATGTTTGGTCTCTCATAGCTGATACCTTGACTATCGGGCTTGTATCAATACCTGGTTGAATGAATGAAAAACCTTTTATAGCAAAAATTTGAATGGAAGTAATAGTTTTGTGGATCTAACCATACACAGTTATTCGAATATATTTTTGGATAAACAAGAGTTTTATTGCAAGTTGGTTTTTTTGTTCGAATAATAACAAATACCAACCTTCAGTATAATCATTATACGTTCTCGTATCGCTATATCGTTTATCATATCTTGACGTCGATGAGTAACCCACATCTGGACTTGATCTCTCCATTAAATTTGGACTCCTAGATTCCGATATTCTCATATTAGACATTTTACTTGTGAAACTTGAATCCGCTGTCTTTTTTGCAAAAGTTGGACTAGAAGTCTCGAAGCGCTTTTCATTCAACCTTGATGAATACCCCACATCTGGACTTGATCTTTCCATTAGATTTGGACTCCTGGATTGCGAAATTCTCATATTTGACATTTTACTTGTGAAACTTGAATCAGCTGTCTTTTTTGCAAAAGTCGGACTGGAAGTCTCGAAGCGCTTTTCATTCAACCTACCAAAATCGAGATCTTCATAAGTTGTTTTCACCTCTTTCAATTTTACCTTTTGCTGGTGATATAATCAGGACTATCTTTTCCATAGGCAGGACTTTCATTTCTTTGCATATAATTGGGACTGGATGTCCTGTGCATGTGAGTCGGACTGCCATTGCGCTCATTGTAAATGGGAGAACTTGAATTGAGTCTACTCTTTTCCGCTACTGATCTACTGTGGTAGTCTTGAGCATATTTATGCGTTTCTTCTGGAAAAAGCAAAGAAACTTGACCTAATATCATCTTGAAAAAAAATATTGCATGCGATACTTATTGATAGTATAATGAGTATTTTTGTTATCATTCTCAACTTTTTGTTCAGTAGTATCTCCAACTGTTAACAAAATGAGAACTGAGTTGTCAAATTCTCAAATGGAAAGGGGGTGTGTATTATGGCTAGTAATGCTCAATGTATGTCTCATAAAATACTCACTTACCCAGGAGTGGACTTGCATTTTGCCTGTAACTATTATAAAGAGTGTTCTTGGACGTTGGACTAGGACTAGCATATCTATTAACTGGACTCTGCCTGTACGTACTAGTAGGACTTGTGTGGGAAGATTTCGACCTTCTCTGAGTACCAACTCTCATCATGTATGGTGAGCCTTTTACATCATATCCATTCAAAAATACATATACCTTGAAAATACAGAATAACAAACGATAACTTAAAAATATTGTCTCTTACTCTATGTTTCCCTGCATCTTTGGGCGTGAAATGTATCCTATAATGAAATCCTTGTTTATCCATCCTCTCCACGTGACAATGTATAGATCTCTTATCATGAACAATATCAGCAAATACTTCTCCAGGTACTCCAACGTTTCTGCAGTCCAGGTCGATACTGTGAGGAATAAGAGGCAACGCCCCTTCGAGGCCTGTTACTTTAACTCCATTAGGATCAAACACTGAGCATGTGAATGGTCCACCCTATAATAATTGATAATTAATTTTCCAGCGATTATAATAAGATATTACCTGAATCTGCTTTCCTTGATAAGTAATCTCTATTCTCCATTCCCCTGGTTCATCAGGTTTGAAAGTAGCACTATTTGTTCCATCTATTGTCGTTAATGGACAGTCTAATGGACGTCCAGTGGGACTATACGCAGTGACAAGAATATCCTCCCGTTTTGGAGCACCTGTGAGTGATCATTTTACAAAATGTCTAATCAAACAAATTAGCACTCACCTGTTGCATTTACCAAAACTTGTACTAACGATCCCAAGGCACAAGGAGCCATTCCTGGTGGTGCAACCTCAACTAGACGAGGTAGAACTCTAAAGTAATGGCCAGTCAAGACTTCGTCTTCTTCATAATTGACAACTAATTCATGCATTCCAACTTTTGTCGGTACAAAAGTACCACGTCCATTGTTAAGGCGTTTTTCGAGGTAAGACCTATTTTCTGGTCCTCTAATTTCTACGGCAACTTGTGAATAGGAAAGCTCGGAGTCCAAGAGGGTCACTTGATAATGGGTCTGGAAGAATGCCATATTGAATTTAAAAGACTCTAGAAGATGTTATTTTTCAATTAACAAGTGTAAAACTCATGCACTGCGATAGTTAATTAAAACTTTTTTGCATGGGATTCATCATATCCCCCAATCTATCACATTTACAACATGGAGCGATGGAATATTTAGGAAACTATAACAACATTCGCTAGTTTAGTCAATATCATTAACCAATTGAGTATTTTGAAATAATTAAACAGTGTAGGTCCCTACTCAAGAAACGTAAAACAGTCTTTGAAGTTTCTTTACTGATGATCTTGATTCACGAGAATCACTACTGGTAAGAGTCTGGTAGAATCAGTTCTCAGAATATATGTAGATGAACGTTTTTTCTGTTTACCTTGTAAAAAAATCATTCATCACGTGCTACTCATCAAGCGAATACCAGTATCACAGACGCGGCTTAACTGAGTAATATTAATCATAATATCACGATGTGATCATCCACTGGAAAGGAAGTACCGAAAGTGAATACTAATCATTCTATACCAATACAGGTAAAGGCAATTGGCATTATACTTTTTATCTATGACCTCTATGGGAACCACTATCACAACATGGTGCATTTAATCAGTGGCGGATGGTTGTTTTATTGGGGGAAATTATAAAATATCAACAGTAGGTATTCAGAATATAGATTTGAGAAATTTTCAGTCTCAATTGCATCCTTTCACTATTTTATATTGAAAATTGAAAAATCGAACACCTGGAGGAAATAATCATTGATACTGCTTCAAATAGAAAAAGGGTGAAGTTGTGATTCTCGAAACCATTTGATTTTCTCTCCATTCCAAACTGAGTTTGAAATATCTGACAGGGATGCTCAACAACTCAAAAATATGTCTGATGAGATGCAGATGCCTGTTGGGGAGAACTTGGGGTCTAAGGCCAAAAACGATGATGTGGCTGTACTCAGATACACCGCGATAATCAGACATATCATAGTAACATATGTGGCCGTGATATGGTGGACGAAAACAATATATTTTGCAACGACGCAATGGTCAAGAGACTAAAAAGTTTTGAAAGTTCTGCTTTTGTCAGTACGTCACTGAGGCGGAGCACACCCAGGGCTTTGTTGAAAATTGTTGAAGGGCTAACCCTTCTGAACATACACATAAAAGAAGCCATGCTGAACGCCTAGAGACCAAAGTTCATCGGAGCTTGGCCTGGGCCGGATCATTGTAAGATATGGTCACGCCACAGCCACAAGCTCAATTGATGATGACATTTTGAGAATTAATTCGGACCACATGATTGCGATAAACAGGTTCCGGAAGTTCCACAAGCTGCAGGCTATGTGGTGAATAGGACGAAACTGCCTTACACATGATATTCAACTGTGAAGCTCTAGCTCTGTAGGGATACGATATTTTTGGTGCAACACACGGCAAAATACCACTGTTCCATAAAAACTTGCTTGTAAAGTAATTTGGACCTCATTGAAGGAACGAAACTAGTCTAGACTGACGAGGTTGGGGCAGCACAATAAGCCGATTTGCACTCGAGAAAAGAATAGCCCAGCTCCGCATAAAACGAAAACAACAACGTACTTACTACTTATAAAGGGTGATCTTCAGGATTTGAAATGAAAACAATTGAAAAACAAAAAAAATTGTATTCGAAAGAGTATTCAATTACAATTAAGTCTTGAAGATGATGTCATTGAAATGTCCACCAAGACTTTGCTGACAATACCGAATCTGATCAGTCCAATTCAACATCACTTTTCCGTTCCCTCCAGTTCGTTTATAACAACATTAATCCCGTTCACGGTTAACGGCTGTTCTTGATCATTCCCAAAAGAAAAATGGTCCAATGACTCCACGACTATGAATTGCACACCACCCAGTAACTTTGGTGGGATGCAAAGGTTTTTCTGCATATGCATAAGGCTGCTCCTCACTCCAAATTCTGCAATTTTGTTATTTTCGTACCCGTCAAGCCCTCCAAGCCATTTGAGAAAGCAGGAGTTTGAGGATTTGTACAATGGACAATTTGCATATTTTTTGGAAATATGAAAAATATAAGGATTAGTAAGTACTGATGCCATTGATGTTTAAAAAATCAACCTACGACCTCTAATAATGTAGTAATTGCCGATTAAAGAGTGCCAATCAACATCCAATACGTCACTGAATACACTATTTATCTCCGTCTGACGTATTGACTGAGATGAATGTCTCTCTCCCGGGAGGGTAATATGGCCCCACCCCTTTTGCGATCATGCAGTGAAATTCTCGTCTTCTTATTCATTTATTTGGTATATTTTTGGGTATTTCCGAGAAAAATTTTCGCTGGTGACTTCCAAATAATGTCTAGAATACGTATATCAAATTTCAAGTAATTTGAAAATGTATGCAAATTGTCCATTATACAGATCAATGAGCTCCACTTTATATGATATATAACTGAAATTTGATGCCTAGACCCCGCCTACTACGTCTTCGGGTCAATTCTCGATATTTTGCTTCGCGTCAGAGATATCGGGAAAAGTTACTCGAGAAAGTTGTTCTAGATTGTATTCTTACCCTGGACTCCAAGTTCCACGCGGAAATTCCAAATTTGGTTTTCAATATTTTTTTTTATTCACGAATTTATTTTTCCGTTTGACTCAATATTATGATCATCATAAAAACTGAAAATTCGGCCAATTTTCAATTATAATACATTGATTCAATCCAAAAAAAATACAAACATACAAATTTGAATTTTCTCCTGAAATTCGTGCTAAGAATACAATTTAGAACCACTTTTTCCTATAACTTTTTTTGATATCTTCGACGCGAAGCAAAATATCGAAAATTGGCCTTCTTGCGAAGACGTGGTACGCCGGGTATAGACATCAAATTTCAGTTGAATATCATGAAGAGTGGAGTTCCTCAGTCTGTATGACTGTTATCTGCGACACACTGTATATCAGCTCCTCGAAATTTATTTTGATTTCATAGTCCACTTTTCTCGTGACTATCGCTTCAGTTGACTCATCTTTTTTGTTTTGAATTTAGAAATCATTGTATATCTTCAAATTTTGAAGTTGATTGAGTTGATTCCGCAAATCTCAAAGAAACTTCGCAAACAAACGAATTGGGAAAAACATATCTTTTGTTTTAGAAAAGTGATAAGAAAAAAACAAATACGTTTGAAGGTACTAGTCTCAGCCATAACTTTGAATGATAACTTAATTAAAAGATTTTTTCCAGGCAAAATGGCAGTATCATAGAAATTATAAAAATTGCATCACCTCCTTCCGGACTGTGCATATCATAGAAAACCTCATCTCACACAGAATCCAGAAAAGTCAGTCCAATGTATGAGAGTTGACCATCAAAACGCTAAAGTACTCGACCAATGCAAGAGTTCTTCTCCAAACTAGGAGGATATAATGACGTACAGAAGATCTTCAAAATGAGCTATCAGTCAATCTTTTTGATGAGGATTTTCTTCAGACCATTTTTTTTTGTGAAATTCATCCTTGTCAAAAAGATTGGGAAATAGCCCATTTTGAGGATCTTCTGTACCTCATCATATCCTCTTAGTTTGGAGAAGTCAACTCTTCCGGGTGAGTATTAATTAAATAACAAAAGTGAACAAAAAATTGACACGCTGTCGTATCAACAGGAACGATAGCAGAGGCTTGAAACTCGGCAGTTGTAATCAGGGACAAAGGATCTTCAAAATAAAGTATCAATCGAGCCCCCTTTCGCCGCGCCATTTTGAATTTTTCAATCAAACTATGTCAAAAAATGCAGAACGTCCTCACGTAAGGTGTGTCCAAATTTCGTTCGCATATAACAAACGGTTCAAAATTTAGAAGTGGGGGGACTTTTTGAGCCGCAATGTATTAACTAAGCTCAAGAAAAAATTTAGTATAATGAGAAACTTTTGGATTCGATCTATGGATATGAAGATGGGGTGCTGAACTTGATATCCCGAATGGTCTATTATTTAAAAATGACTGAAATGAATATTATTGAAATATGAACCAGGTCATTTGTAGGATTGACAATGACTTTTGTCACAAATCATGATACATTATCCTCTTAACTATAAATTATCCACAAAATTATAAGTGAAACACGATCAATGGTTGTGTTCATCACAACATGCACTGCATGCTTTATTTCGATTTTAGTGTATAAATACGTATTCAAAAAGTTCTGTGTCCCATTATCCAAATGTAGCAGCACTACTTCTACTGATCAGACATATCATGGAGCCATCGACGATGAATGTCATTGTGAGAGTATAGAAAAGTGAGCTCCAGTTTCTTCATATCTTCTAAGTATGACATGTATAAATGATTTTTTATTTCAGTCTCCGAGATGACCAGTTTCCAGCAAAAAAGTCTTATCGAGAAGATCAGAAGATCTATATAGTTAAAATGCCACATGGAAAACACAAAAAACATGATAAGCATCTAATCACGACAGAAAATTTCAATTGTATAATGAGACAGAAGACCAATAGTTGATCACACGAGTAGTAATGAAATAACTACGCCGCTGTTTACGTAATTATTTTCCTATCATCTAAAGCTGGTGTGTTTAACAATGAACACTGATAAGGATTTTATGTTCTGAAAATAGCCTATAATAACCGACGTAAGTTGGTAAGCAATACAGATTTAAAGAGTTAAGACAAAAAAGGTAATATCAAATAAAATGAATGTTGATGAACTGAAAGTGCTAATCTCTGCCGGACACATTAATTTACGAGTGGTTCTATTAATTGATACAAAAATTACGGGTTAAGACATAAACTGAACCAAGTTGTCGATTAAATCTGCTGCGCTGTTCAAATGTGCCTTTGGGGGGGAAATTTTACCCGGCTCGAATTTCGGTTTTTTTGATTTTTGGTTCACTCTTTATGGCCGGCTGGGCAATCGCTAGCGATGCGTGGAGTCGGTAAATGAGATACACTTCAGAGGAATATTTTCCATATAAGGACCTACCTGGTACCTACCTCATAATATAGCAACTATTTCTTTGATCTGTATCTCATTGACCGATTCACAGACATGTTCCAATCTCCACGCATTGCCAACGTTTGCCCAGTTTTCAATGAAGCTGCTGATGAAGTTGGCATATCGATTTTCAGCAAAGTTTTTTTCGAGAAGTCTGACGCCAACAATAGCATCGCTCAAGAGTTATGGAATGACATTGACGGCGATTCAGATTTGCTACAAAGAGTGATGGTGAAATATGTGTACAGGGTGGCCAAATAAGCGAAGTAAGCGGCTGTATCTCAGAAACCTTACATTGTAGAGACTTGCGGTAAAAAAAAAAACACTGGAAATAATGTTCGAGCTCATACCTCGTTATTGTCGGGTAGAAATATCGACTTTAATCAAAAATGTTTAATTTTAAGTTGCTAATAGAAGAATATCACCACTGTAATCCTCGTGAAAATCTGCATCTTTTTGGTTAACCATTTTTTATTGTAGGACATCAGATAAAGACAGGGGCAAGGGTGAAGTCTGACTTATTGAAATGTCTATAACTTTAGTTAGACTCAAGATATTTGAACGAATAAGGTCTCGTTTGAGAGAGAAGGCCTTGTTCATTAAGAGCAGATATAGTCATGAGATATTGGTTCACGCTGCTTCCTCTAGGGGGGCGCCAATGCAAAGATCCATAGTTTTTTCAATTTTATTTAGAAATTTCAAATAGAATGACATTATTTCAGAATGAGATCAAATTTATATGAAAAAACCTGGAAATCACATCTCGATAAATTCACGCGTTTAGGAGTTATTGCCTTTTTTTAATGAATACGTATATGTTATACTTTTATTTCTAACATTTACCGAACACAAAACGGTCCGGTAAATGACGCATTTATCATCTGAGCCGATGAAATTGGATTGGAAGAATATATAATTTTGACTACCTTTGGAAATTTTAGTATGGTTGATTAATAACTTGACATAAAATGTTGGTATTATGAGTCTTTTATGATTATGAGTGGCCATCTATATCACCTAAGTTGTGACATGGTTTGGCTGGCGCCATCTCATGGTAAGAATGTGAGGACTGCTACCACCTCTCAATGTGTGTTTTGACAAGAAAGTACTATCTCTTTTGAACCGATTAAGGAAAATTGTCACAGTATGAAATAAGATATTATAAGATACACTAACCATGAGATTTCATTAAACTATAAGTACCCATCTAGAAATTCCGATAACAATAGACATCTCGACTCGTACTTTGATAAGTCATTTCTCGGTCTGGTTACGTAGATACTATTTTACTTGGGTAGTCCATGGAAATCAAAAACAAAGTTGGACCAAAACGTTAAATCTTTGTTTGAAACAGTTTAATTATTGATTTTGTTTGCATATTGTCAACTAGTCAATATTTCCGATATTTCAATAAATATTCCAATTTAATAATTTAATTCAAACATCCGGGCACTTAAAGAAATGCAGCAGTAAGGGTTTCATTCAAGTTCAAAAGCACTAGCGATAAACCCCAAACTTGTCGACACGGCATTCTGAGGTAACGGAGTACTGACTTGGTGAAATATGCGTGGCTATAATTTTTTGGTTATAGGTATAGCAGAATATTCATTGAACAGATATCAGTTCTAACACTGGTCCGTCGAGAGGTAGTGCTGGTAGCATAGTACCCTTTTTGGGAATCATTTCAGTGCCTTATTGCCTGACCACCTCTCTGACTCCAGCCACACACTCTATGTCTCTGCTCCAAATAATAATGTCTTGTATTTTGTTGAATAAACGTCAGTTCCAGTCGTCGAGCTCTTTGATTTACGCTACGACCCCCAGTCAGAAAGTGGATCACTTGGTGTAGCAGGACACCCCCACGTTGTGACAATATTTTGGTGTCTTCTTCTCTCTTCTGGCAATAACTTTTGAACGCGTCAAGTTATCAAGATACGGTGAGGAGGTTTCTTCTTTTATATTTTATCTACTTTCTGTTTCCGTTGAAATAATTGTATCAATTTATTTGAAATTTCGGAAAAAAAAGAAAAACTATAAACTTTTGCATTGGCGCTACAGGAAGCTGCGTAAACCAATATTCCATGACTATATTTTGCTCTTAATAAACAAGGCCTCCTCAATCAAACAAGACCTTATTCGTTCAAATATGTTGAGTCAACCTGAAGTTATAAGCATTTCAATAAGTCAGAATTCACCATTCTCCCATGTCTTTATTTGATGCCCTATACAAGCAAAAATGGTAAACCAAAAAGGTGCAGAATTTGACGATGATTACAGTGGTGGTATTCTTTTAGCAACTTATAATGAAACATTTTTAAGTAAAATCAATTTTCTACCCGACCATAGCTATTACGCCCTCTAACGGTGGAGGTATGAACTGGAAAATTATTTCCAGTGTTTTCTTTTGGCCATTGTAGCCATATATTTTTTTACCTCGCTTATTTGGCCACCCTGTACAAGGTCATAACGTCGAAAACAAAGACAAACCGTCCCACTGTAAGCGATCAGAAGTAGTGCGAAGTCCGAGAAAAGTACTCCAAGCTTGTACAAATGTAAACATTTTCCTCTTGATTTTCTTCGATTACCATGGCGTGCATGGTATACATTGTATATTCTTGAAATACGAAAAGAACTCCCGGATATGTGGCAGGACAATTCAAAGCTTTTGCATCACGATAATGAATCTGCGTTGCTGATTCGTGAATTTTTGGCAAGAATCCATGCCTCAGCCAGAGTATCCGGATATATCCAATACCCCCTGGATATATATGTCACGGCTAAAGCCCTACCCTCATGGCACATAACGTTTAGAAAACATACAATTTAGGTACCAATTAAGTCCGGACGTCGTGGACTGGGATAATACGTTCTCCAGACGTTTTTTTTTGGATGTTTTAGGAACATTCGTTAAAAACGTACATAGAACGTTTTTTATGAACTAATTTAAGCAAA
Source organism: Orchestes rusci (assembly GCA_958502075.1). Classification (NCBI taxonomy): domain Eukaryota; kingdom Metazoa; phylum Arthropoda; class Insecta; order Coleoptera; family Curculionidae; genus Orchestes; species Orchestes rusci. The sequence goes on from OY293304.1 coordinate 52,699,012, forward strand.
TTATGGAATGTTCAGATAGAGGTATAATTTTCCAAGACTGATTGACTTTTATCAATATTCTTATCGTTTTTAGCTTTTTTGTACATCAAATAGACATGCGCAATTGAATAAAGCGCTGCTTTCAGATTACTCATCTACGCATGCGTGTCGTGTGTCGAAACAGTTGCATGCACCTTAACATGTTTATTTTGTGAATTGAAACTAACAGTGATTAATGAGCAATAGTGAAATTGCAAAATCTTTCATAAAAAAAAGAGGCGACGGATGCTCGATGTCGCTTTTAACCAACACATGCGTCAATTTACGTGAAAGGTGGAAAACATGGCCACTCGCAATACTCGCCATTGCCTCGCATCGCACGGCATGCATCCATTATTTTTCCCCATCTATGGTCGTGTCACAAATGTCATAATTCATACGAAACGAATGGAAAGTTGGCGTCTACTCTTGTTATTATTCGTATTCGTGTTTTTAGTCGTGTTTTCCCTAGTTTCAACATTCTTAGTGATATTTGTGAAAATGATAAGATTGTGTTTGTGTTTTGTGGAGCGAGAATCGACATGAAAAATTAATAATTGACATGAATACCAGTGCTTTCACAATAAAAGTATCAGATAAGCATTCTCGATAATACAAAAGTCTTTGGATCAGCCTCTGATAGCGAAAACAATAGATATCCCTCCTCTACCAGTGCCCTTTTCCTTCTTGTTCTCAAAATCTTACAGAGATTTTTAATTCTGACAGCATAGTCAACCCGCTGATGTTCTATGATACAGGATACAGATTCCGATTCATGCTCAGCTTCAGGATCCAGGTAAAAAAGAAGGAAATGAAACGGTGCCGACATTGCTACCAATACAGGGTGATTCAGGAGGAAATGGAAATATTTTAAGGATATGTCCAGGAAGTCAAAATAAGCAAAATAAGCTCATATGTTCAAGTCCGATTTTTATTTGTTTCAAAGATACTTTGATTAATTAATTTGACAATTTGAAACACATAAGTCATCATAAACTTTATAAGATTGTCAAAATGCCTCATAAATTTAGTCATAATGAATATGCAGAAATGATGTGGTTTCTGCAGTGGCAGTACTGTTCGTGCAGTAGAGGAGTATCGACGTCGTTTTCCACATCGAAGAGTTCCTAACAGGCAAACGTTTCAAACTGTTTTTAGACGTGCTGGCGAAACTGGGATGTGTCCAAGTGCAAGTATTGGTTCTGAAAGACAGCACGGACTGGGTTTGGAACTTGAAGAAGAAATTCTAGATGTTGTAGACAATAATCCAGAGATAAGTACAAGGCGTATCGCATCCCAATTTCAAATTCCACAAACAATGGTTTGGAGAACACTAAAACAACAAGGTTTGCATGCTTTTCATGTGCAACAAGTACAAAATCTCCAAGAAGACGATTTTCCTGCAAGATTACAATTTTGTCAATGGATTCGTGAAAACAGAAGATTGGTTAAATGCATTTTATTTACGGACGAAGCTCAGTTTACTCGAGATGGAATTAATAATTGTCACAGTAATCATCGATGGTCGGAGGAAAATCCCCATGCTACGCAAGAACACAATTTTCAACGTCGGTTTAGTATTAACGGATGGTGCGGCATTGTAAATGATCAGTTGTTCGGTCCTTTCGTATTGGATGGGCGCCTTACGGGGGATGGTTATTTAAATTTTTTAGAAGATCATTTGGAGGAAATATTGGACGAAGTTACATTGGATATTCGACCACGTATTATCTTCCAACATGATGGAGCGCCTCCTCATTTTTCAAATAATGTTAGAAATGTTCTGAATACTCGTTTCGGCAATCGCTGGATTGGCGGAGGCGGCCCGCACCCTTGGCCACCGAGATCACCGGATCTCACTCCCCTAGATTTTTGTCTTTGGGGATGGATGAAGTCGTTGGTTTATGCTAGGAAAGTGGACACAAGGGATGCGTTACTAGATCGCATTCTTAATGCTGCAGCGTTTATTAGAGCGAATCATCGATCGCTAAAACTCGCTACTAGATCAATTTTTAAACGCGCAAATAAGTGTATCGAAGTGGTAGGTAATGTTTTCGAAAATTTATTATGAATTAGTGCTATTTGGTTATAATTATTTGTTTTGTTTTACTAGTTTTGTAATAATTTTGATTTAGTTTTTAAATTACAATTAATCAAAATATCTTTGAAACAAATAAAAATCGGACTTGAACATATGAGCTTATTTTGCTTATTTTGACTTCCTGGACATATCCTTAAAATATTTCCATTTCCTCCTGAATCACCCTGTATATCACATTATTATTATTATTTTTTTCAATTTTTTACAGAAGGTGCATCAAAGATCGGAAAGAAACCGAATCTGCTATTGGGTCTTGGCTAAAACGTGGCATAGCAAAAAGCATAGGAGCTTGCGGATAAGAAATGAATACATACTATCTACATGTCCTATTGACTCTTTAAGAATTGATGTTGTTATCGGTTCCTTATTGTGAACCAAAATTATTATTTATGTTTAGCTTCTGATCAAAAATTATTTATTATGTAGTTTAATTTTTTCAAAGTTATATCATCAGAATAATTATAATTATTATATTTCAGTTCCTTTCCAAGAGAAATATGTATGTAGATTACTTTTTCATATAGATTATTTGTATTATTTTCAATGTTGCAATGATTCTCAATTAAAGGTAGTTCGCAATTCCTCTGATATTTTTTTTTACTCACAGTTCATCAGCCCACATACAAAAATCATTACAAAGGTGAAAACTATACAATGATATCTGCCAGCATCTCTAATGTTGTGTCAGATTGACCTAGAAATAGGAAAGACCTTACTTTGAAATTATTTTGGGGATGTTTTTCAACATTCTTGATCATTCACGGAACATTTAGAAAAAATTCTACAATTTGGTTTTCAAAACGTTTAAAAAAAGCTTTGAAAAAAAGGTTTTTTAATCGTTTTACAAAAATCAAAAGAACGTTTTGAGTATGTCCTGGAGAACGTTCATTTCACGTTATTTTTGCCGACAAAGAACTTTCGTTGAACGTTTAGAAAACATTCGCGAACGTCCAGAACGTTTTAAGTCCGTTCCCTAGGTCCTAAGAAGACGATTTAAAAACGTTTATAATACGTGCCTGTGTTATAAGGGTAATATTGGGTAATTCGCGAATTATCCGGATAATGTTAGAATTATCCATACAGAGTGGATAAAGCCAGTTATTCAAAGGAAGCACGTTGCTTTTTGGGCATTAACAGGTTCATACTAGAATTATCCAACCTCCCTTGGATAAAACCAGAAATATGAAATAGTCCGCCCACCACTTTGTCAGCAAAAAACCTACCAGCAGTTCGAGTCAGATCTTTTGGTTGGATACTCAGTAGACAGTCCTTAAGCAACCCTGAAAATATCTTTCTGTTTGGATTTTTTTTTTTTAAAACCGACATCTTTACTGGGCTACAAAACAATTCAGGAGATCGCTAGGCCCCTGGTATACCGGAATAGATTCCAGAAATGATTCCGATATTGGAAAAAGCACTGACACAAATGCATAATATCTGAGAAACATTACATTGGAGTTAGAAAATAGATATCTCGATGAATAAATAAATATTTTTTGAGGAAAACAAGAATCACCTATTTTTTTAAGACTATCTGCGTATGTTTTTGAGAAAATGAATGTATGCTGAACTTCCACATATTGTGCCGTGAATATCTTGTTGGTTTCTTGTGGTCGCCCCAGATCGAGATGGCTTTTTCGCTTGAAAAAAGTCAGAGGGTGATTCTTGGGTTAATTTAAAGTTTATTTTGAGAAAAAAATTTCATATGAATGTATGTTTACAGGATGTCAAAGTTTAAAAAAAAACAAACTGTTTTTTTATCAATAGGCCCCTTGCATGTGTTTCAATTTCCACCTGAAAACCTTTTAAAAACTTTCTAAAATGTAAGAGATATCCCTTTCCAATATTTGTTCCTAATAAAATCTTCGAATTACTGTAAAATCGTTAAATTAAACTTCACTCGGGACCTTTAAATTTCACGTGACACGGAAACACTATGCTATTGGTCCTAAGCCGGTGACGTCAAACCGGACTTGGATCCGTTGTCTACAGTTATCAGCTGGCATGAATAAGTGAGTATTTTATTGGTTTGAATGGTTTGTGTATCTTGATCTTTCTTACATTGTTATCCTACTAACCTTTTAGCTTCAACTCTCCGATGTTGAACACATGTATAGAAATAATCTTTGACAAAAAATCACCACAACATCAATAAATTCATCAAAGGCGATTCTTCAATTTTGCCTTTACAAACCCTTCAGACATTATCGATAATAATTTTCTTATAATACTGTTTGGACAAGAGGATTGACAGGGACGAAAATCACGAAAATGTTTGAAATTCAAAAAAGTTGCGTGTAAAAGTGACAGCCCACATAACATCCGTAGGTTAAATGTCATGATACTACGACAAACAGATAAGCTCACGCGCATCTTGTCGGGTGACCTTTATTGTGAGGTTATGTTGTCAAGCTTCTGTCAGTTTGCAATGGAAATATTGTTGTTCTGATATAAATATCTTATTATTTCATGAATTTCGCATAATTTGATGATGGTGTACTGTGCCGTGATGTTCTGCAGAAGCAGCAATAAGAAAAATAAAGAAAACCGTCCGTGTAAATACCGTTTCCAACATCCAAGTATATTCGCAAGATATGGATACAGAAGTGTTATCAAAAGGACAGTTTAAATGTTGAATATGCTACAATTTGTTCAAACCATTTTTCTGAAGACGACTTCTGTGACAAAGAGAGACATTTGCAATTGCTCAAAAATAAATGGAAACTCAAGAAAGATGCTATACCTTCACTAAACCTGCCAAAACTTGTGAGCACTATTAATTTCCGGTATATCTGAAGAGAAACCCGCAAAGTTAGCGGCGCTAATCTTGAATTGAAAGAGCAAATCAGAATAAAAAAACACATACAACCACAAAAACCACATGGAACCACATAGAATGACAAAAAAATCTCTCATTACCACAAAAACCACATCGAATCATGTAGAAAAACAAAAAACCACAAGGTACCACATAGAACCAGAAAAACCGCAATGGAACCAGAAAAACCACATGGAACCACAAAAAAAACACAAAGAACCAGAAAATCTACATGGAACCACATAGAATAACAAAAAATCTCTCAACACCACAAAGAACCACATAGAACCAGAAAAACCGCATGGAACCACAAAAACCACATATAGAACCACTGAAAACCACATGGAACCACAAAAAAACACATAGAACCACATAGAAACACAAAAAAACTCAACGAAACGAAAAAAACCATGGAACCACAAAAAAACACATAGAACCACAAAAATCACATGGAACCATGTAGAAACACAAAAAACCATAGAAACCACATGGAACTACTAAAAACATATAGAACCACAAGAACCACATAGAAACACAAAAAAACACATAGAACCACATGGAACCATGTAGAAACACAAAAAACCATAGAAACCACATGCCAAAACCTCTTATGTCTGTTTTTCTTTTAAATAAAGAAACTCTTCTTTTTCTTCTTTTCATAAAAAAATAAAACTTAACTTTATTTTGAAGCGGTCGTCAAAATCGAAATGAAAAAATTTGATGTGCGTGATTCACACATTATTGGTTACAAATAATGGAAAATCTTTATCTTATTCATTTGGCAAAATTGATATTGGGTGTAAAATTCAGTCAAGTCAATAAAAAAAAAATCACATAATTTTCTCCATTAAAGGTATTATTATGCCTTAATTATTCATTGTTTCCCAGATATCGGCGTTTCAAGTGATAACTGATAACAATGCAACATTCTCATCTGTCACTAGGTACTGGTTGAAAAATGCCCGTTCTCATATATTGGGAATTGAAATGTTGTTCAACCTTAATTGAAATGAAAATTATAAATATTCATATGAATAGTACTTTGTGTCCTTGATGATTCAACTGACAAAACAAAATATTTGAGCACGTTCTGCATTTCTCAACACAGTAGTGACAGCTGAGAATGTCAAAACGTCAATTGAGTGTCATTTTGGAAAATAATACTGGCCCAAAATTGAAAAATTGGAACGAAACAGCGACCTCAAACTTTCAGGGTTTAATGAGGATGTGAAGTCCTCTAAAATGAGGTATCACTCGACTCCCCTTTCCATTTGATAAAAAAGTTGGTTAGGTGAATAACTTTTTTAAATCCCTGTATATCATTGGTTTCGATATCAAAATAAAAACTTGCCAGATAGCCCTACAACATATTCTTTGGTTCTTCGCTTCGAAAGGACATTAGATATGACGAGCCAGACAGGTTTAAAACGTGGACAAGATAAATTGATCACACTGTTCCATGTAAGCTAGGTTCCCTTTAGTTGAAAATGTGTTTTGACTTTTGACACACAGCACATTGCACAATAATTATTATAGTTATTATCCATCTTAGATTTATAATTAATAACAAAATCAAATCAAGAAACTAAGCTATTTTATATGATGATTATGGATTCCGATGAGATACAAGACTCAAAAATTGAAATATCAAAATAGACAAACAACCTCCTCCACTCACCTTAACAATCCTATCCCATAATGATAAAATTGAAATCTCAATCCTATGCCAACCCCAACCGACACTACAAACAGAGAAACGGCAACGGTATTTTATTATATAAAATTCATAGTTTCAAGTCATTTACACATCAATAGTTGAATAATCTAAATTCTAAATACAAAAAGGAAAAAAATAATGTGCAGCATCGACACGTGGCAGAAGTTAAATTTCTTCCCTCACTGTTCAATTTTCTTTCAATTTTTTTGATCAAATTCCAAATAGAACCTACATACCTAATTTCAACAAAATCCTTTGGAAAATAAAAAAACTTCGTAAACAAAACCTCAAAATGTATTTTTTTAATTTTTTTTATCAAATCGCAAATACCTAATTTGAATAAAATCCTTTGGAAAATAACAAAACTATGCAAACATGATCTATGTAACTTCCTATGTATTTTTTTTTTCAATTCCTTAATGAGATCCCAAATAGAACCTACATACCTGATTTGAATAAAATTCTTTGGAAAATAACAAAACTATGTAAACATAACCTCACTAAGTTATTTTCTTTTCAATTTCTTGATCAAATCCCAAATAGAGCCTACCAAGGAGCCTACATACCTAATTTGAATAAAATCTTTTGGAAAATAACAAAACTATGCAAACATAACCTAACTACCTATGTATTTGTTTTTAATTCCTTAATCAGATCCCAAATAAAATCTACATACCTAATTTGATTAAAATCCTTTGGAAAATAACAAAACTATGTAAACATAACCTCAGTTATTTCCATTTCAATTTTTTGATCAAATCCCAAATAGAGCCTTCATACATAATTTGAACAAAATCCTCCGGAAAATAACAAAACTATGCAAACATAACCTGACTATGTAATTTTTGTAAACATGTTTTGATCAAATCCCAAATAGAACCTACATACCCAATATAAACAAAATCTTTTGGAAAATAGCAAAACTATGTAAACATAACCTCACAAAGTTATTTTTTCTAAAATTTCCAGATCAAATTCGAAACTAGAACCTACATACCTGATTTGAACACAATCCTTAAAAAATAAAAAAAAACTATGCTCTCTATAACGAAATCTGAAAGCGTTACCGTTACATCGTTACATTTTTTGCAGTTCACTCCCCATTGCCGACAAAATATCAGAACGCCGCCAATGAAGTTTCGCTTCAAAAATAGATGCAAAGACAAGATAAAACTGAAAAAAAAGTTCGCATAAACAAATTGAATTATTTTTTTTTTATTCAATTGATTTCAATTATTAAAAAATCATTGTTTAATAAACATTTTTTCCTCTCATTTCTCTAAATAAGGCTGGCGTTCTATGGCTGATGACCAGCTTTCTCTTTGTTTATCTTCGTTTGGTAGGTTTTTCTAGGAGTGAAAGTTGTTGTATTTTTACAATCTGGCACGATACAATAATGATAAACCATTATAAAACCCGACTCAAAATCATACACAAACCACAAAACACATACCAATAATAATAACCAGTTTCCAAGAGAAACATAATGAACAAAAACTGTACAAGGAAAAATCCGGCCCTGGACGACACGCCAAAAGTCAGCAATCCGCTGATGAAAAAACCTTCCACTCTAAATCGGATCGCAACTTAGGCCGATTGCGTCACTCGCCGTTTTCGCGGGTATTTGGCCACTTTGAACTTTAGTTATTTATTGCGACGTTAAAATTTTTCGTAGGCAAAAAAAATTTTGTACGGATACTTTTCAAGTCTAACTGATCATTCTGATGCAATAAAAAAAATACTCAGCTAATTTTGACAAAATTTGGCACGCTTATTTGTCGAGATAAGGGCCTTTCTTTTTCTTTTGTGTAACTAAAACAACATTATTTATCCCAGTGACGTCTGACGTCCCAGAGCCGGGTCATACAATTGATATTTATGGGTATAGGATATTATGGTACGCCACTGCTGTTTGTAGATTTCATAATTTTTTCAGGTGAAGCTATCAAAAATGTTGCTTGTTTGTCTTTTTGCGTTTTCATGTAGGTATCTAAAATTGAAAACCGTTTCCATGCAAGTACCTTAACACGTTGCCTGTGGACTTTATCAAAGCAGAGAAACGGTTTTCAATTTTTATCTTGAAAACGAAGCTAACAATTAAAAAAAACTTTTTAATTGCTTGATCTAAAAAATTGACTTTTTAAAAAAGCAGTGACGTATCATATTTTACTTATAAATATCAATTAGATCACCTTCTGGGACGCCCCGGGCACATTTTGAACCTAGGATATTCCGAAACTGTAGATGGTTATTGAGTTACACGTCATCTTGTTTCTCTCTATCTTGATATTATATCTATCTGTTTATATGATTTCTCCGATGGGAATGATAAGAGTGACGATCTAATGAAGATGTGAACAATTTTCGTGTTTGTTCACTTGACCAACTATAGTTTGCTGTTTTTTTCCTCAGATCTCTTTTTTCAGGATCGTATCTTTGAGCGTGCTCAGGATCCTAGCTTCATAAGATCATTTTTACTTTGTATTGTTCTCAAGTCCATTTCTTCTTGGTCTATCCATCTGTATAATGGAGCATCTCTCTTGAGCTACCTTCCAAAGAAAACAGAGATTTGGAATTATGGATGGGTAAACCTCTCCAGAATAGCTCAAAATATTGATTTCTCATTGAACTTGGCTCATCTTTAGTAGTATCCCCTGAATGTTCCTACTTTAGATTGTGGTAGTAGGCAGAGGTGTTCAACTTGATCAGGTTGAAAAAAGAATGTTCGCAGATTCTCTAAAGTGCGTTGAAGAGTATTTGGCATGGAAATTTCCTGAATTTTTGCTTCAAGTATCGGTCAACCATTGTAACTTGGCAGGTGAAAAATGGGGGGGCAATGAGAAAATCGCAAAATAAGTGGTAAGCCGAATTTTATTTCGACACGCTTCGGGTATATGGTCACTGAGCTACAATGGTCAATCTGTATCTAACTGTCGAAAATGAGAACGATGTCATTATCGTATTGGCGCAATTGAACATTTTTAACCTACACTCTATTCACAACATTGGTGAAGGTTACTTTCCTTCGCCAAATTGTAGTGAAATGTTTTCATGTTTATCTTTCAGTCGTCTTTAATAACGTTGGTGTGATTGTTGTTTTAATTTTTCTCCTTCTACGAGTGGTTGGTATTTGATTTTCTGCTCATATGGTGTTATCTTTTTCGTATGAGCGTTTGTCCATATTCTAATGGATAGGTAACTGACTTCGACATTTATTGAGAAAGAAATAGTTATCGACTCACATTTTATTTTGGGGATTGGCTATACATTCCAACTGTAAGTATTCGAACAAACACTGGGGACTCATTCGCTATGATAGCATTTGGTGTGTTTCAGCTAGAGGAGATATATCGTTTTCATGGAGTATGTGTTCAAAAAAGTCTTTTAAAAGATACAACTTAGAAATTATTGGGGTGGATCAAGTATTCACTAAAACTTTAGTTTCCGGATCGAAGAATGTGAAGAGACGGGCTTAGCAGCCAGTTTTGTTCAAAGAACTGTCCAATCAAAACAGGGCCGCCGTCTTCTATGAAACATCTTACACAAGAAAACTACCTCCACATCAATCATGATAATATCAAGTTCTTAAACATTAGAATCATGAATTGATGAAAGTTTGTATTTCATGAATTCTCACGGAAATCATACAAAACGACATAAGATAAAATAGTATGTCCTACCATCATACAGGACGCCATTTATTCAAATGAAGAGGAAAAATACACAGGGTTGAAGTAGAGTGAGTAGATCTTCAAGTTGCTTTCCATTAGGTGATATTTTGCTCAAAGATGCGTAATTGGCATGGAGACTCGTTTTTTGAAAGATCGTTGCTCTAAGCAACTTGCGCCGAAAGCATCTTTGTCAATAAAAGAAAATGATTACGTAACAAATGCTCGAGCAAATGCTCTATAAAAATGTACCAAACTTAAGCTGCCAATCCTATCGTGTATGCAGAAAGTCAGGTTTCTATTGTATTGCTCCCCGATTTGCAAACCGCCAAGAGATTTGTGAAAATATCGGATAGTTCAGGCAAGGAAGATCAAAAAATGCCGGATAGAGGAAAACATTGGTGTATTTGCAAATCTTGGTGTAAGTGTAGGTTGAGGTGTCCTGAAAAACATACTAAAAGACCTGATCGGTGGGGGGCGAGCTAAAGTGAAGGGAGGTCTTTGTTGGTCATTTTTCTACATTTCTCTTGAATAACTTGAAAACGAGTCAAACCAGCAAAAAAATAGTAGAGTACTAAATTATTTTTTGTAAAATTTCCTACAAAATAGTCCCCTGTATTTTCTCGCTAGAAGGAGAAAATAAACTGGAGAAAATGGATTAATGTTAAAAAATCAGACTTTCATATTATGAAAATTTAAATTGAGTTTTAACTGCTTCCTCTGACGTGCCACCGATACACTTTCACTTGGTCATTGGCCCCACTCCCCATTATGTCAGGTGATCTACTAAGAGTCTTACCTCCATTTATCGAGGTCTAAGCTATACACTCAACCTTCACTCAAACCTTCCAGTTTGGTACGCCACTGATTGAAATTTCGAAATTTTGAGCTCAAATTCTGATTCTGCTTTGAAAGTTTATGCGATATATAAAATCTCATGATTTTTGTAAGAACGGGTTCGGAAATATTGAGGAAGAAAAGTCTTTGGGGTGTCCTATTTAAAGGGGCTTAGCTCCCGTAGGTAATATTTTCCTTCAAATTTTTATAGGGACTTTTTTTCACTTATAATCTCCCCGGAGCTCGAATTATTTCCGGAAATTTTGCCGAGTTGCGAATTTTCTTGAAAAATTCGCAACGAGAACAAATTTCCGGATTATTAATTCGAGCTCTAGGGAGATTCGGCAAGAAAATTTCATGCCAAAGCTATTTGAGAAGATTTAATAGTAGCGGCTGGACTCACCTCGCCTTTAGTGGAAGAAACCAACGGCTCCTTACTCTAATCGCCATTGAGGAAGGAATCAGGATTTTATAAAACATTTGGAAGTTATAACCAATCTTGTCCATAATTGATAACATTGCAACTTTGTATTGGAAGTTGAAAATAAATCATTTATCAAAAATATTTGTCTTTAACAGCCGTCACTCGCACTCGCGGCTGGATGTAGCTTCCATGCACCAACCACAGTGTTGCCGTTTGCCTTATCTCTGTCTGTGAAAGTTGGGTTGGGATTGTTAGGGAGAGTGGGGACGGCAACACTGTAATTATATGGGAGCGTACTGGATGTAGCTCCAGATGCGTAAAGCCAAAGCCAGGGAAATTTCCACTTATTAATGTTTCAGTCACGTGATTATGAGCAGGGAAATTTCCGATAAAATTAGGTCGTTGCCATAGCAACATAACAAAATGCAAACCTATGATTGGTTAGAATTGACTGGTAGGAAATTTTCATGAAAATACCCCGTGAAAATTTATCACCCCACGCATTTCTTTACCAATGTCTAGGAAGCACCCTGAATTATCATATAGTTTTTCCTTCATCCATATCTCCCTACCTGTCAATCTTAGCGACAATAAGTACTGAACCTTTTTTGATGAGAATTTCATGTAGAATAATCAAGTATTCCTATGTCTTTTCGCTAAAGGTCCTGGTTTTCCCGCTATTCATGAAAAACTAAAAAAAAATCTTCAGACACCCTCAACCACCTTAGCTCTCCCCCCACCGATCAGGACTTTCAGTATGTTGTTCAGGACACCTCACCCTACACCTTTAACAAAATCCGCTAATACACTTTTTTTCCTCTATTTTTCCTTCGTTGCCTAGGCTAGGACCCCTGGAAGACAACTTGACGGAGAAGAAACGAAAGGAAGAGACTGACAAAAATCTGTATGTTCCAGATGAACGATTCGACGATGATAGAACAACAAGAACCTGTGCCACGTCAGGCCACCCTCAAAGAACCGCAGCTCGGACCCTCGATCCAAGGACAACACGTCACTTTTCTGCATTCAACAATATATTACATGTAATTGTCGGAATTTGATCCTTTCTTCATTACAATTTGGCATGTTATTGCATTATTTCAAAATCTCTTTTGATGACCGCAGTGGACTGGGACTAATCCACTGATCGACTATCTTTACCACTTAATTGGTATTGTGCAGAGGAAAAAGTGGCTTTAACAGAAACAGACGAAATATGCAAAAACCAAACTGGTTGCTTGAGAAAAAATCTTTGGAAATGAAATAAAATTTGCAAAAATGTTTAATAAATTTTATTTTGAATAGGAAGGTGAAAAATTAAAAAGAGACAGACAAAAAAATATTTTTCTTCACATTTTTTTTTTTTTTTTCAATATTTCGTAGGGCTTCGCAAGACCAACACCAAGACCAACACTGGCTGGTCTTGGTCTCGAAAAATAAATTTGGTCTTGGTCTTGGTATTGGTCTCGATATATCAAGACTAAGACAAGACTGGGTCAGTCTTGGTCTTGGTCTTGAAAGTCTTGGTCGTGATGGTCTTGAAAAAAATATATACCGAATTTTTAAAACACACATAACAATATACAGTGCGGCTCAAAACTTTTGAACCGTTTGATATATGCTAGAGTAATTTGGACACACCATGTGAGAACGTTCTGCATTTTTTGACATAGTTGTGACAGCTGAAAATGTCAAAATGACAGCTGGGCGCCTTTTTGAATGAAAAAATCAAATAGAAAGGGGGGTCGAGTGCTACCTTATTTTCGAGGCCATTTGACCCTGATTACAACTGCCAAGTCGCAAGCCTCTGTTATCATTCATGTTGATATTATGACATCGTGTCAGATTTTCTTTTGTCACTTTATTAATACCCACTCGCAAGAGTTGACTTCCCCGAACTAAGAGAATATCATGAGGTACAGAAGATCTTCAAAATGAGCTATCACTCAATCTTTTTGATGATAATGAATCTCACAAAACAAAAGAATTGGGCTGAAAAAAATCCTCGTCAGGAAGATTGAGTAATAGCTCACACAGTGGCGGTCCCAGGGGGCGGAGGGCGCAGGGGCGCGCGCCCCCCCCCCTCAGTACTAGATTTCTAGATTTATTTTTCCTTTTATGTAGGTATAAACATCAAAATGTGAGATTATCTTGATTCTCTTTCTCCATTCTTAATAATCAACTACCGACACAAATTATTTCAACCCCAAACTTTAACTACAAGCCGGCATCATCGCATGTCATTTATATCGCGCGCCAAAAGCAAGGTATAGATGAAGCGCGCTTTAACTTTTCGCTGCTCTTTCGACTGTGCTGCGCTCCGCGCTAATTTATTCGCCACATAACACCTAGGTGTTATGTGTTATTCGCGTCAATCATCGAATAGAAAATCTTTGTCTACAGACTCTTCATTCAAGATTAAAGTTAAAGTTGTTTTTTTCCCTCTGTTGTGTTGTGTTGTAGAGTTGTTTAGTTCTCCAATATATTGAGAATTGGAATGTGAAATGTCTCAGGGATCGGAGAAAAGAGCTGCTCCAGCAGGAAATACTATTCTCAGTTATTTTAAAAAACTGAAAACAAAGAATCAAATCGAAGAGCAAGTGGAATCAAACTCAGCCCAAATATCCCTTACTATAGAACGGAACTTCCCCTACCAGAAATGAGGGAAAATTAATTATAAAGGAGGGGAAATACAACCACAAAATTTTTCGCCTGCGGCGCTTTGCCTGCAACGCCTTCTGCACCAGTGCCAGTAATAATACATGTGAGAATATTTTTTTATTTTGCGTCCCCCCTCAAGAAAATCCTGGGACCGCGCCTGAGCTCACATATCAACAGGAATGATAGCAGAAGCTTGAAACTCGGAAGTTGTAATCAGGGTCAAAGGGCCTTCAAAATGGGGTATCACTCGACCCCCCTTTCCATTTGATTTTTTTTAATTAAAATGGCGCCCAGCTGTCATTTTGACATTATGGTGTGTTCAAATGCCGTCCACATATATCAAACGGTTCAAAAGTTAGAAGGAGGAGGGACCAATTCTGAACCGAAAAAAAAAAGAATTTTTATTGTACAGACCGTATAGTTTGGCCTAATAGGCAATAAAATATGCAAAACTATTGTCAATGAAAAAAAACGCCTTAAAAATGCGTAAGACATTTCATCATTACCTGGGATGGCGATACGATTTTAACAAGTCTTTCGCGTTTTTAAAGCGTTTTTCTGCATTGTTAATGGTTTACATATTTCATTGCCTATTGGACAAATTATACGAGATCCACTTTATAACAACCATAAGAACAAACCTATCTGGGCACCCATGTCAAACAAAGGTTTCCAAAAAGCATCAGATAGCTCATTTTGCATTTTATTCGCCTATCCACAGTGAGAAGATTTTGATTTGTTTGCGTGGGATGCGGGATTTGTGTGACTTGACGGCGCTACCATGCCCTCCGATCAACCGGTTTTACCACAGTCTATCAATTCAGTGAATAGGTACAGTTCCTCCTAAAAATGTCCTTTATACTTGTATGTTCATTCACTGGTCTATACCCACTGTGAATTGGAAAATCACAATGATACATTTTTTGAAGGATTGATTCACTTATTAAAAGTAGATAGAAACCTTTTTGCAGATTTCATAGAATATTGTGTCGATTTTTCTTTTCAAGACCAAGACCAAGACGAGACTCTTGTGGTAGAGTCTTGGTCTTGGTCCTGGTCTTGAATGTCAAGTGTTGGTCTTGGTCTTGCGAAGATATTTAGGTCTTGGTCTTGGTCTTGGTCTCGGTCTTGTCACCAAGACCAAGACTAGTCTTGTGGTCTCGCGAAGCCCTAATATTTCGTCACGAAGTATTGTTAGTAAATCTCAGATTTGGACTCGGCGCACCAAGAAACTTATCGAATCAAAAAATCACGACTACCCTCAAATTTTTCCGGCCAAACATTCACAGAAACATACATCTTTATGGCTATTTATACATCTTCTCCCTTTTCATATTCACTGAATTTTCAGTAAGTGATCAATGTGGTTAAGTTAAACATAAAAATAAAAACAAAACAAAAATGTGAGTGACACCAGAGGCTTGAAACTCGGCAGTTACAATCACAGGGTATAGAAGGACCTTCAAATTAAGGTATCACTCGACCTCCCCATTTAACATTTTGAGGATGAATTTCAATTCCGCTCAGGGGGTGAAGCTGCCTAGTTGAAAGAAGAAACAGAATGTTTTCCCTTGAGAACAAAAATCGACGAGTCCGAATGTTTCTTATTTTTTTTCTTGGTGGCCCATTATTTGGGGTAGATACTTTTAGCTGGGACACACTGATGTATACATATTAGGATCAATTGATCCAAAACTGCTTACCGGCTCTCCTACTCGCCCAGAAGTTGAATTCAATGTAACGTTTATCATATCATGTAGTGGAGGACGTTCTGGCACCCACTGGAAGTGAGCCGCATACGCCATGACTCCTAGATGCTCCACATTCTTATCCGCCATATCTTTTGCCGACAAAACTGGCTGGACACCTTTGGTTACAGACAATACAATGAGATAACATGGTTTATTAACAAGAACTCACGAGTTACCTAATTTCTTTCCTGCTTCAACAGCTTGAATTTGATTTTGCTCCCAGAAAGCAGGATCACTTCTGAGTTTATCCGGAGAAGCTGCAGAGCCTCCCATAGATCTGATCACTTCACTTAAAACCCTTCCATCGTTCCAATCGCTCTAAAAATAATTATGAATAATTAAAGTCGATAAATTAGTGGTGAAATATTGAAACTTACCGTGAAGTTATTCACAGGCCTTTCTAGTCTTGAGTTCACCCATCTTAGAGTAGCATAAAACCCAGGTGATCCAGGTTTCATGAAATAGGAAAGATAGGTCATTCCAGAAAGTTCATCAAGCCATGGAGATGCCAAATATTCTGGTTCTAATACAGCTGGAATCCGAAGATCCCTTTGTGCAATATCCATTGCTCTTCGACAATTTTCTACTCCATTGGCTTTATCTGGATAATAGTCAAAATGAGAATAGGATCGATCACAACTGCGTGTGGCAAGCAATGAGGAGATTTGCGAATTGCGAATTTTGATAAAAACGCATTATTTGTCGGTTAATGGTGAGTTTGATATGGAACTCTCTGGTACTGCTTTTGCAATATTAGATAACATATATTTATTTATTTCTTCTAAAAAATATATTTTTCCAATTTGTAATTTGCTTCACTTTATCAAGAATCGTGAGATCTTCTCTTACCTAATCTTCTCCAATGTGAAAACAGTCCAGGCTTACAATAGTCAACCAAAGCCGACAGAAGTACTCCCGAATTCCAGTCGGTAGTGAGATTTGATACTTTACATTCAGGAAGAACTGCTTGTAGCCATGCCAGCATCAACTTCCTGGGTGGAAATTTAGACCGACCAATCTGGTAACGCACAATCAACGACCAAATTAGCCCAAGAATCAATTTCAGGTTGCCGTTCACGATATCTAGGTTACCTATAAGAGAGAAAGTATATTGGCTTCGTTGAGATCAAAATATAAAATGAAAAAATACAAAGATTTTTCATAAACCACCGATTCTTTCCTGTGGAAATGTCGAATTCCACGGTAAAATATGAAATTACGATTCAAGGGTAAAGATGGCACGAAAACATTTTGTGTTGATGGGTGATTTTGAAAAAAAAAAGAATTGGGGAATTAATTGTCAGTGATAAATGCTGGTCTATGAGGTACTATCTTTCTTTGTGTATACATATCACATTCACACGTATCTTGCTCATCATAGAATTATCTTGATCTCTAAATTATAGTGCTCTCTAACATAAACTTTTGATTTACCCTTGAAATATCGTTTTTTCCTGATGTCCATTCGAGGTCTATTATTGAAAATTTTTAAGGTGTAAACCCGGACAAAGACTACAATTCAGACATATGAATACAATAAAACGCATGCTATTTCGCTTTGCTAAAATGTGGATATTGGATTGGTTTATACAATAGAACTGTTCATCAAGTCGATGGTGATTTATATAGAAATCTCACTAAACCAGCATCAAGAAATTCAGGATCTTGTCCGTTTAGATCGGTTGATGGTTAAAATTATCAAATGGAAAAAGTTTTTTCCTACAGCCGTGCAGAAAATTCAATTTTCCGCACCGATATCCGTGTGGAAAATCAGATTTCCCGCACCAGTGCGGAAAAATTTTTCCACACGACATTTCCGTGCGGAAAAATTTTTCCGCACGGATATGTCAAAATTAACAATATCATAAGCAAACAGCAACCAGGTTTCCAGGTAACTATGGTCGCTTAGTTACACATTTCGACATTCATTATTATTTATTTGTCACTAGTTGCATCAGAAACTTTTAAATTACGAATTATATCCTTATTTCCGCACGTCTGTAGAAAAACTATTGTACCTAACACTTGCGGAAAATGTTTTTCCGCCCTTGGCTGCTTCACCGAACTCCGCTACGCGTCGGTCGGTGAACGGCAGACTCGTGCGGAAAAACTAATTTTCCGCACTTGTTAGGTAAGTAGCTATTTCCTACAGCCGTGCGGGAAATTGAATTTTCCGCACCGATATCCGTGCGGAAAATCTGATTTCCCGCACCAGTGAGGAAAAATTTTTCCGCACGACATTTCCGTGCAGAAAAATTCTTCCGCACGGATATGTCAAAATAACCAATATCATAAGCAAACAGCAACCAGGTTTCCAGGTTACTATGGTCGCTTAGTTACACATTTCGACATTTATTATTATTTATTTGTCATTGGTTTAATAAAGACTTTCAAATTACGAATTATATCCTTATTTCCGCACGTCTGTAGAAAAACTATATTGTACCTAACACTTGCGGAAAATGTTTTTCCGCACTTGTTAGGTAAATAGCTATTTTGGGCGTTCTATTAATGCTAACGAGAGTGGTCAAAAATCCTAGAACATCCATTGAAATTGTACAGTATTGTCAAAATAAAAACATATTTAATTGTACTACGGTACTTTTGTTTTCATGATTATGATCAAGGAAATTGGCATTGAACTATTGATTCAATTATTCCCAAACGCACTCCCATTTCTCAAAAACTAGTGAATGGAATAAAATTGATCATGACTCATTAAAGGCTTTTATAAAATCAGAAACATATCATTACTAATTACTAGGCATTGTACGGATATAATAAGCATAATATAAGTGTATACTAGTAGCTATTGTTCGTGAAGAAAAAGGTTTGTTGTCTAATTTGCTGTTCATATCCCGCATAGAAAAAAAGGTAAAAAAAATTATTATCACTCAAATGGTAGGTACTTTGGATTATCTATCAAAGTCTTAGTTCCGGTATCTACCGAGAACGAGGCTTTCAGTTTTTTTCCTTCATTGATTTAAAAACCATCGAATTTCTTAAAGCTTGGATGACTCGTTTCAGTAATAGGAACTTGAAGGTCCAAAGTCTCACTACGGGTGTTCCCAGTTTTGAGAGGTGAAGGTACTCAATTTTTTCTTACATTTCTGATTGGAACGGAATCTTATCAACACAAAAGTTTTCCAATAATGTATCATTCCAGATTTTTGTGATACAGCATCAGTTGTCTTTCGAGATTCAAACAAAAGCTAAATTTTTTGGTTGGATTCAGGTTCCCATGATGTTTGCCTATACCTATTTATCCCTGTTGAAGAGAAGTTTATTATTCAATGAGTGGGAAGTGCAGGAGCTTCATCCTCGTGAGTAATAGCCATTTCTCGCGAGTAGAATACTTTACTTTTTCTATGAATAATTGAAGCGAACTTTGCAATATCTTCTTGACAACTGTACTTAAAGGGAGGTTAGGTTATTAACACAAAGACTTTAAAACAAATATGGATGGTCAAATGGGCTGTTTCAAAATGATGGATTTGAAGTTTTAAGGTTGACAACCTGTCGAATTCTCTGATTGGCTCTCAAACAGTGAAGCGATGACATCAGATCATTTCATTGGTTGAAAACAGTTGAGTAATGAGAAAAAAGTCACTGGTATGAGTAACGAGTTACAGTGATAGAAAGTGGATATATAATACATCTATTATTGAATAGTCATAGAAAAAAATAATTATTGAGCTCTACTTTACCAGTTCTATAAAAAAAATACGCCGAAATCGTTCAATGCTGACCAACTAAGAATGTAGACCTGATTTGATTTGATATTCGTGATATGTTTTACCTACTGTGAATCATTCGTGACGATTCGTGTTTCACCTTTCGTTTTCTACTTACAAGTAATGGTCATCTAGTCCTCATGTGTTAAATTATATTGTGAGTAGGTACCTACCCATACTTCCGCGCGATAGAATATACAACAACGGAAAAAGGAAATGAAATGAAAACAATCAACAGTTTACTTAAAGGGTAGAAATCTTAAGTAAGCACTGGTAATAATACCTACGTCAATAGATTCATTGGAAAAAAATATTATCTTAATTAATATGGCATGTTACAAAAAGAGAAATTTCAGTGTATCATTTACCAGCATTACCACACCTATGAATGTTTTAGATAACGATGTGTCATTGAACATTACATTATTTGGCCAGGTAAAAATCATATATTGTGGTCTGCTTTGAATAACATACATATTATTATCTTTCATCAACAAAGTAATTCAAATTGTGTGAAGATTATTTTGTTCTACATATTTTAATTAGCATCTAATACAAAAGTCAAGATCAATGAGTTCTATTGTGACTGGTTCAACATATTTCAGGTAGGTACCAACAATAGGACATGTTTAGTAATGTGTCCAATAGTACATTTTATGCCCAGTTTACAAAGATTATGGATTATTATAGCCCGGTATTTTAGCTTTTGCTAGAAGATTACTTTTCCATAAATCGAAAGTTTTTGAAAAAGTTTTTGAACAGTAAAGATATACATGTTAGTAAATAAGTGCGACAAACTTCAGGAGATAATTCTGCATGAAAAAAATGACAGTTTGCTACATTATATAAAATATGACCGCAAATGCTTCGTTTTCTGAGATACGGGAAGTAGAAAGTTTTCTTAAAAACTAAAGATTTATTGATTGCTCTTCGGATTGCTCTGAAACCGGTGGAGATATCTAAATGAAATTAAGTGGGTTTTAAGAGCCAATCAAGATTTGTATGTTCATCAGTGGCACGCATACGGGTAGTGATCTCAATTTGTAAAAAAAACGAAGCATTCGCGGACATATTATTATGCTTATACAGTGTGTCCAGAATAAAATGATGTTTATGGCACTATATGGGGATATTGGAAACTTTAAAAGATACGACATTGCGTAAATGGAAGAAAAGCAGCGTATTTGTATGCCCAAAAATATTCCACCTTTGTTTTATTTTAAATCGATACCGTAATGTGGATACAGGGTGAAAAGGGAAAAGGCAAATTTTGAAGAAACCACACAATTTTGCTTATTATAAATGCTAGAACTTTCAAATTTTCAGGATATGGTTAAGAGGATACGACAATTCTAAAAACGACGTCAAAAAAATTTTAGGCCCACTATGTTGCGTCCAGCCAAAGTCAAGTCTGTTTTTTTTTATGAAAGTCATATTTTTGAAAATCATTTTCAATGCGGATTTTGAAAATGAAAAAATTCAATATGTCCCACATAAGAAAAACGACAGTTGACCTCGGCCGGAGGCAACATATTAGGCCTAAAATTTTTTTTAACGTCGTTTTTAGAATTGTCTTTTCCTCTTATCCATATCCTGAAAATTTGGAAATGTCAGCTTTTATAATCAGCGGAATATTGTGGTTTTTCAAAAATTGACATTTTTTTTTTTCAACCTGTATCTACATTACCGTATCGATTCAAACTAAAACAAAGCTATAATATTTTTGGGAATACAAATACGCAACTTTTCTTTTATTTAAGCGACGTCGTATCTCTTACCATTTTTAATATCCCCATGTACATCATTTTATTCTGGACACACTGTATAGCAAACTATCATCATTTTTTCATGCAGAATCACCTCCTGAAGTTTGTCGCACTCAGTTACTGACACCCTGTAAATATTTGGTGATTTCCTTTTCTTGGGCTTAGATTTGTTGAGTAGTTGATTGATTTATTGAAAAATGGTTGACGTACTTTTGTTTTCCGTTCCACCACTACACTACTATATTATACACTACAATGAGTTCAATATTGAAGATTTGTGAGAGCGTTAAACTCAACTGGTTGTAAGAAAATCTTTCAATCATCATTATGGATAATAATTGTGAAGATAAACATTTCGTTCAGAGTTTTGTGAATAAGAAACATCTTAACAGATGGAACGTCCCTTTGAGTTAATAATTATGCGTCTTTTTTTCTTAGAGCTGACTCTTGAATATTTAACCGGAAGCTGATAGTGGAACGAAGAGTGTTTGCCACTTCTCGAATTCTCAACTATTGTCATTGGAAATCAAGTTTTTTTTTATAATGATTAATGAAGTCAATGGTACTTCATACAGGGTGTCCAAAAAGTCTGTGAACGGTCAAAAATCTCGCAAACTGCGCATTGAATCAAAAAAAAAATAAAACACATGTTGAAAATTTGAAAAAAAAATATTGACATTTCTTTTTCATTCCTACCCTACACTTAGTAGGTGAAGCGGGGGCAACTTTGGAAAAAAATAAACCAGTTTGTCTAGAACTTTTTTTCCGATTATCGGCAGATGTCTCTGTAATCGTCAAAAACTAAATGAAACATAAAATTTATTTTTTTTTTAAATAAATTTATATAGAACCTGGATCTGCATTGAAAATAAGGGTTTTCATTCAAAATTTCAAAGTTGCCCCTTCTCCACCCAATGGGTGTGGGATTAGAGATAAATATGTGGTGTCAATAGTTTTTCAAAAAATATTTGACACGTGTCTATTATTCTATGCGTAATTCGCGAGATTTTTGAGCGTTTTCAGATTTTTTTGACACCCTACACCCTGAACACCCTGAACACTTTAATTTAATTTAATCGAAATTCACTTAATATTTTCAATTCTTTCAACCATTGAGAGAAACTTGACCTCACAATCTTTTAAGATCATTGTTCTAGAAGATGTATTTCAAATGATAATGTTACTTTTCTCGTCATAGAAAATCATCTTGTAAATTCTACAATCATTCGAAATCTTTCTTCATCTCTTCAAATAAAGAATGTATTCGACAGACCCTGACAATTGGTACAATGTTCTGTTCATTTATCAAGTCAGCAATCAACCCAATGCCATCTTAATCACTCATGGTCACCATAGTACGTGAAAACACTATTGTTTGAGATTACCCATAAACCCATTTAACCCATACTTGCCTTCTGACATCAATGCTAAATTTATTATTGTGAACAAGTATGTAAGTAACCAAAGCCAGACCAAAGGAGGGATATTTATTTATTTTTTCTATAGATCAACAGAATGACATCAACGTATGATAAAAGGTATTTGACGAGTACATAAATTGATTTGTGTGATATTTACGATAGCTATTGATATTTATTTTGTATGCATCAGTACTTAGTGATTTAGCAAACTTTTAATTCTGCAAGCTATAGTTGATGCTAGTGATCATTTACGTAAAAGAAAATCATGGTAGCAAATATTAACATTGTTTAAACAAACAATATCAAATAACACAACTAAAGCTCGTTTTTATCTATGATTTATATCATTGATTCTTTATAACAGGTGCTTGTTATTATATCTCCAATACATTTTCCGGTAAACACAACGTAACTATTTCTGAATGGAGGTTTTAGATTGCAAATATGGTAGTCGTGAATTTTAAATTAGTGTGTAGGAGATGGTGATATTGGGAATAATCATTATTCATGTGATCTCTGTTGTATTTCGGTGGTTACTATTTTCAGATGATGACTACAATATGTTTATAGATTTTGAATCACAATTTTTTTCAATAGGTACCCCATTTGAGCATTAAGCAAGATCAATCACTATATAATCATAACAGAACAGGATTAGAAATGGGTATGAAACTTTGATGTTTCAGAATATAAAAAGTGTTTAAAAACACATGCATGTTACAAAATTACTGCACGGTCGTTCGTCTTTCAAAAATGAGAAAAAAAGTTTGTGTAAACGTAAGTCCGGAAATGCTTGTTGGACATTTTCTTTGATTTTTATTTGTTTTTGTTAAATTATCATCTAATAATGTTACTTTGATTTTTATGAAATGATATACAGTGAGAATTTTTGCACTAGTTCCAAAGGAAAACCGAACAATGAAATAAAGTTGAGTCATTGGAAATGTTCCATAGCGATGACTGATGTATTGACAACTCAAGAAAAAAATTAAATAAAAGTTATGCGGAAAGTGGTCTATTTGGGTACTCCACACTAAAAAATGCTGAAACTTCTCGCAAAGAGGCACCACTACTGCAATACCATCTGAAAATTTGAATTCTTTCTTCTTTGGAATACATTTCAACTTAAAATACCTATTTTGCGTTGACTTTGACATTTTCATGAAAAATCCATAGCAACACAAAACATTTATTTTTACGTATGGAACATTTTAAATGACTGAATATTTTTTCATTACAATAATTTTTCTATGGAACAAAAGCCAAGATTCTCACTGTATAATGGTTATCGTCCTTAAACGTGAATGAAAGTTGCGATAGTGAGGTGGTGACTGGTTTAGCAAAACTCCTTATTAAAAATACAAGAAGGAAACAGAAATATCGACTTCGATGTGGCAAGCGATGTAATGTTACACATGTCAAACAAAACAATAACAAAAACACAATAAATAAAAACGCAATCACATGAAAAAGATCTGGCGATGAAAAAAAAAAACAAAATCAAGAAGGCAAGTAACATCACCAGATAGAGCCTAATGTAGATCATAATAATATACAGTATGAAGTGTGTTATTATTAATTTTACGTAAAAAGGTTATTATTCATAAATAAAATAAATGCATAGTCCAAGACCTAAAATGCAAACATCAAATGACAAACTAATAATGTTATCAGTCCTATACAAGGTATGCCGCTCAAAAGTAAATTACCTACCTTTATTTGTGATAGAATCGAAAATTGTTATTATTAGTATATTGTAGTCCTAGGCGGTGCAAGTGAAAGAAGAACTACACGGGCGAGCTTTAAAGAGGCCGGACACTTCTTGAAGCCTGGAAAAATCACTTTATCGCCGTGATCTACACATTATTTTTCGGCTGACACAGAAAAACAGTAAAAAAAGTACAGGACTTTATAAAAAAAAAGGATGCCCGAGCTGGAATTTGAACCCAGGTCACGCCAGGCTAAGATCGAACCACTGAGCCACCGGGGCCGGAAATACTGAAATTTCAGGGTTCAATCGCCATGTTGCATTTGTCCTGTATCTTGTATTAGTCACTGCAAAACAAACAGCGACGTAAAAGTGTGAAGTTAACTTTGTATCCTGAATGTATAGGATTTTATTAACTCAGAATCCATAAGAAGTATCTTGATAAGATGGTATTACATTCCATTCAATATTAACATACCTATTATGCTTCAATCACATGCATTCAGAAAATAATCTTGTAACGCCCTTTATTAGAAATAGTTGAAAAAAATTTTACCGGCTAGCCATTTTTCACTACTTTGTCGGCCTAGCCTTAGAAAGACCCACTTTCTCGTCTCTTTGGCGTAGGTAAAATTAAGTTTTAATGTCATGTCGGCAGAAAAAAAAATTGATTAGAATAATTTGAAAAGCGCGTTCAAATGTCTGATCATACCAATCTACGATCAACATCAGGTTTTGATATTTTTTTAATTCATTTCAAAACTTCTGTATTTGCCGTCAAGTTATAGTTTTTGTTATGGAATTGGTCAGCTGATGCGACTGGGGGGCCTAACGGTGTAAAAAACTATTTTAGTGTAAAACATTTCTGGGTCATTTCAGGACAGCTGAAAGTCTGTGAGTAGTTTCGTTATAAGGTGTGAATTAAAAAAAAAATGTCACCTGCTTATAGGATAAGTGACAAGAGTTGTCAGCTGGCAATGTCAATGTGTGACAAAACAAGGCCAGCTGACGACCTCATCGGTACCTCATCCCGGACTATTAGAAAATCACCAATCTTAACAAAACCTGACTTTCACTATAGATAGGTCTAATTGGATATTTGAACAAAATTTTCAATTCTAATCAACTTTTTCAAATAACAATTCTCGATTTTGTCATGGATTAAGTCACTTTACTATTGAGCGAAAATCCAGTTTTTCGAGAAACCTCGTGTATGACTGGTAAAATTGGTCACGTAATGGTTGCATTTTAGGTCTTGGACCATGCAGAGAGATTAACTGTTCTCCGTAAAATGAATAATAAAAAAGTTTACCATTTGTTTACAACTTTTGGGACTCACTGTATAAACAGATGATAATGATGATGAATAAACAGAAAAGACTCTGCAGACAGGCATTATTTCACAGAGTTCACTTGTTGAGATGAAACAATTTTTAAAAACTCGTCTCCATAGACTTGCAAGAGAAAAAAAAACCTGGATATAAATAATCAGGGTACTGGCAATACTGGCATGCACAAGTTAATCAAGATCTTGGGTAAAACCCATATATCAGAGTTCCATAAAAGGTATAGTCTAAATTTGTATCGTTCTAAGTTGATTTGGAAATAGGTTTAACAGTCTCTTTAGATATACACTTCGGTAATCACCATTAATTTTTCCCAATATCTACCTAATAATTTGAAGAATTCTCACCTATATTTACAAGTTTCACACCATCTTTCTCAATGGCATTTAGTGCAGCTGTGACGTTCTCAAGGTAGTGATGTTGATTAGCCGGTCTTTTATTCCATGCTGGTTTGAGTGGCCTTTTTTGTAAAGCTTCGACTAGGGCACACAGTCTCACTCCTGTTCTGAGATCCTGTGGAAAAGTTCATATTCATTCTGGTGGCGGACCCTTAAAATATTATTGTTCACAAGAGACACAGTACAGTTGCTTATTATGCAATATATCTCTCGGCCACAAATCAGAATGAACATGTAATCCATACCTCAGATAGATCGACAATCCGTAGATCCTTAGGTAGGTGCTCGTTGACCCAATTCCTGAAAGTATTCGCTTGAATCTCCACCCACACGTCCTCGTTGCCTTTTATCTGCATTCCGCGGGCAGCGTGGCCTTCCGGACTTCGCGCCAACAGACCACTGTGTGATATCTTGCCTTCCATTTTTTGATATTCTCTGTAAAAGAGCAAAACGTCATGTGAATATGGAGAAGAACCTTCTATATTATCATCAATGTTTTGATTATCATAATTTATCATTGTTTATTTTCTTTTTTTCGAATGTCAACCAAAATCAAATGCTGGTGAATGTCAAATGATAATGTGTTCAGAATCTGCATTGTAACATCTTATCCTCGAAAAAACAAATAAAAGTATACAGGAAACGTGAACTGAGGTCGTGCCATCTAGCTTATTACCTACAGAGAATCGATTTTGTGTAACGTACTAGAAAGTATATAGTATTATATTCTAACTATCTTTTAGGATGACCATTGCAATATGGGTTGATGACAAAATCCAGATGCCACATTTTGGTTTTGATATATATTTTTTTTTTATTTTGATAACAATATTTTTGTTTGGTCAGTATTCAATCTGGCAATTAATGGTTGGAGTGCTTCTCAAACGAACCAGACTACCGTGCACAAAACAGTGGCCTAAACACTCTGAAGAGAAAGGTCTCCGGACCGGGCCAAACATGGACGTTCGTTATTGATGAACCCCAAGCAGAAACATGGGGTGTTGAATAAACAATCCACGAAACAACCTCGAAATGGGCAGGGTAGTGGTAAGGGTAAGGAGACGAGTATTACCAGCAAGCCCAATCACAAAAAAAGGACGCATCGCGGTCCCCCTGGGAATGGTGGTGGACGTGCACCCTCCAAATGAGATCAATGGTGAGTTAAATAGCAGGTCACAAACAACAACTACATCTGGGCCTAAAATGGCTTCAAATAAATCTACTCCATATCAAGACGACGACGTACACTCTCAAAATCTTTCAGCAGGAGCTGCTAGACATCGCACTGATCCCAAAAAACCATGGCTCACGAGTACGAACCAGGTGGCAGGAATGGGCTCCTCTATAAGCAAAGTTATAGTAAGCAGCCCAATGTAGTGATTAGATCATCGAAGCAGCCCAACTAACAGACCACGAGGTGCAATTTTTCCAAGAAAGGATATCAACTTCTTTGTTTTTTCAAATTTCTGAGCTGATGACATGGTAGCACTGCCAGTAATAATTGTCCCGGGCATGGAGGACTTGATATTCTGCTCGCCGGACCAAGTCGCCTTCTGCAAATCGAGGAACCTACAGTTTGTCTTGGGATGTGACGCAAATGCCCATCACATAGCATGGAGCAGCACTGACATCAATGACAGGTGTGAGTCTCTTTTCGAATACTCACTAGGGGCTATCGTCATTACCGTTGACTCCAAACCAACCTTTACTGGCCAGAATAGGCATGAGGTACTAGATCTCACTACTTACTATCAGCACAAAAACTATAAGTAAGAAGATAACTGAGTGGAGAGTAACCAATGACCCTTCATCATCATATCACGAACACATCCAATTTACCATAAGGATAGGTCAGAAGCAATCAGCTTTATTCAGGGACGCCAAAGCGCACGGACTGGATGATTGCTGCCACAACGGGTGTGTGGGATCGTGATGGCATTGAACTGAAATGATGGCAAATGAACTGGCATCTGAACATCTGCCAAGGCGCTATTGTGCACGCCTATCACGAAAACTATCCAAGAGGGACAACCAAGCTACGTCCAGGTGGTATAAAACCCTGAACAAAAAAAGGAAAGGCGCCTCTGCAACAAAGCCAAGAAAACCAGTGAATGGGAAAAGATTGTGGAGCAGCCAAATGGAATAAGTTCGATAACTAATGAATTGGGGCGTTTTCAAAAAAATACTCGTACAAGTCGATCGATATTTCATTTTTTCCAGCAAAAACATTTAATTCAGGGTGTATCATGTAGCAGTGGCTGATACCAACTTTGTTATTTCAAATAGAACACCCTTCATGTTATACAGTTTTCGGATTCTTCGAAAAAAATTTGACATATTTCATGTAAAATGTCTTATATCTATCTTCAACTTGTCGGAAAAATTCAGAGTTTTCAGATTTATCGAAAAAGTAATTAAAAAAGAGATTCGCTGGAACACAGTCAAACCTTATCCCCCGGTAAGTTCTTGAAATCCACTTCAGCGTGTGTTTCTACTTATATGGAGATATTCAAAAATTATCTGACTGCATGACAATAATAATTGTCAGACTTTGTTTTTTGATGTTTTACAATAATAAGAAATAGACAGTATTACTACTTGGCATTTAATAAATTTTGAGTGTGTTCTAGTCAAGCGAATTTCTGTCATGGAATAATTTTATTTTTGTAATAAGTATCAATTTTTGCAATAAAGTTAAAAACACTAGATATTTCCAAAACATTTGAAGATAGTCATCATAACATAACTGGAAGTGAGCCGATGTTTATTGTTGTCCATGAGCAATTTCCAAATAAATTTAAATTTGACAAAATATTGGGTAAATATATTTGTACTAGTTTGTTCTATTGTTCACGTAATTGTCCTCGTAATTTATACTATTATCATGTTTTGTATTGTTTTTATACTTTAGCATTTTTGCATTTGTATTTGCTTTGTCCATAAAATGTATTTAAATTTTTCTGTGGCAATAAAGCATATTTGATTTGATTTGATTTGAGGTAGAGGAAATAGTACATGAAATATGTCTAGAATTTTCTAATGAATCAAAAAATTGAATAATATACTGCGTGTTGTATTTAAAATAACAGAGTTGTTATAAGCCACTACATGACACATCCTATATGAAATGTTTTTGCTTGAAAAAATGAACAACCAAAAATAACAATCGTTTTTTCTAAAACGTCCTCATTCATTACTTATCAAATGTATTCCATTTGACTGTTCCACACTCTATACAGAAGAGTATAACAAGGAGATCAGTGCTGAAAAAACTTCTGTTAAGAGCTGAACAGCCTTCCGGAAACATCGAGGATTCGCAGGGCCCTCGCTAAAGATAGATAGAAATCAAGCACTTAGGCCAACCCACGAGGATCAGACAACGGCCAAAAGTAAAATACACGCCGAAGCGATTAAAGTGGCCAATACGTCTTTTAAACTATCCAAATCACCGGAGAAGGATGAAATCTTCCCAGCTCCACTTCAGCAAGGACTGGAATACCTCCTTCATCTCTTGATGAAACTCTTTTCGAAACTGCCTCGCTTGAGGCTATGTCCCAAAGGAATGGACCAGAGTAAAAGTGGTCCATATTCCGAGGGCTGGACGATCGGACCCTAGTCCAAAATCGTTCGGACCAATAGGCCTTCCATCTTTCCCACTGAAAAGTTTGGAAAAGATCCTGGATGTACATATCAGAGGAGAGCCCTGGTCAAAAACCTTAAAAATACATACAAAAATCAACGGAACGAATAATTCGTGCACACTGGAAAGCCGGGTGATTGAAACATCCCTCAACTGCGCAGATGTGCCTTTCGGGGCCACGAGTTGATGCCCACCCAGGGGGGTGTACTTCCAACTCTATTGTGGTCCCTTCTCATTGACGACCTACTAGAAATGGTAAAGCTGTTGGGGGTGGACGTACTCGGCTACGCAGACGACGCGACGTCGTTGCCCTAATCAGAAATAGCCTGGATGAAGAAAACACTTGGAAGATCCAAGAGGTCATAGACCTTGTGAATGATTGATACAGGAGAGAGCAAATGTCTGTAAACTCTGCCAAAACAATCATAATACCCTTCACTGGAAAAAGAAAGCTAAACTTCCTACTTCTCCCTCTGAATGGGGTGATTCTCTCACAAGGTTGCACAGGAGTTCTGATCAGTACCTACGAAGGATTCTGGACTAAAAAGAATGCATTGCAAATGAGTGAAAACTTTTCTAAAGATTGCACTAGTCGCTAGATACCATCATAGGAGGTAACTTGCCTCAGGTCTACTACCACCTACTAGACGAGGAGGCTGAGATTTTAAGAAGTCATACAATAATAGCTGGTCACAATGAATCATCCTTTTCGTTTCCTTAAGAAAGAAAAAATCACGATGGTATTTTAATTTTATTTAATTTAATCACTCAAAAGGCTTAATAAAATAAATATTAGGTGCCTCAGACTACTGAGTTGTTAACAGAGGGTTATTGAAAATCCAACCTAGTAAACTAACGACATAAGTCGAAAATAAGTTTATATATGGATTCGGAAATACCTCGTTACAGAGCTTGAAGGCGTAGAATTTTTCAAAAATGTTCGATTTTTTATTTCTAAGCTGAATATAGTGATAAAAAGAAAAAAGGACATTTTCGAAAACTTCAACTACTGCAACTATCGCTGAGTAACTAAGCATACCCGAACCAATACATTCGTGGGAATTTTCCGGCTGATTTTCAAGTAAAGAATATAATTAAACGCCCCTGCTCATCAATTTTTACTTTGAAACACCCTGTATCAATGAACGGAGTTATGTGTCTAATAAGTCCTTACTGAGCAGCATCATGACAGTGCAGCCGTCAGCAGTTTCTTGGATACTTACGGCTAGGAAACGGTCCACTCGAGGAGAAACGGCATGGACACGTTAGGGATAAGTTCAAATTGTATTTTTCCATTTAACTTTTCAAAATAATTGTAAAAATTAAAATCATTTTTTACAAAGGGTTTCTTTATGACCAGAAACATAAAGACGGAGATTTGAATGAGTCGAGAAACAGTCTGACATCCCAATACTATATGAAAAGTAATTGAACCAAATACCTGAAAAACATTGCTTTGAACTAATTTGATTGTACAAATGTTATCATTTTTAATAGATTAAACTCACCCAATGAAAAAAAAATTGTACCAATGATTTTTATAATATGTAACATGAGTGAGCTTACATGAGTCTTACATAAGCAATCAGTGATGCAACAGACACACTTCGCACAACATCGATTTTGATGAAACAGAATTGAATTATTTAATCAGTTATAATAATGAAACAGCTTGACCAATAACAGCATCAAACGATTCTCCGACCATCCATGGTCCACATTTTACTTCTAATTACATCGGAACGTAATAACAATAATTATTATTTCTATGCATCGCATCGTAAAAAAATCTGAATGACATCACTGTCTAGTTTTTTATATTATGTGCATGCACGAGGATTTGTCAATTACAGTCAATTTAAATATCAAATCATTTGTGGTCACGGGGTTGTAGCTTGAATAATCAAATCTCCATTGACGACAATCTGGATTTGAATTCGGTTGATTCAAGACAACATATTTCTTCTGATAATATAAGTTTAGAAAAAAAAAGTATTCATGAGCAATAATAATTGTATAGCAAAAAATATGATCAGAAGACATGGTGTCATAGAAAAATAAAGTGGAAAACTATAAAAATAATTAATGTTAGCGCGCCGCACATTAATATAATAATATGCCATTTTTTTTTTCAAAAATTGTATTCCATAATAAGATTTTTCAATTCTCTTCACGCAAAATTCGCATATTACTTGATTTTTTCAAAATTTCACATTGTAGCCTCAAGAAATGCATAAAAAACAAATCTGTTTATTATATTTCATTAAGCAGATATTGTAGCACGATTCATTTAGCAGCAAAATATACGCAGTGAAGACCTTGCAGATGCAAATGCAATGTAAACAGCTTACCGTCTTGACTAAAATGGTTTTCCTTTCAACAACTGGTTCTTTTAAAGGACCCAATGCATCAACCACGAAAACTTTGATGAGAAATATCGAAACAACACATCCAGTTATCACTAAAATTCACCAGTTATCAATTTTTCACCGTAAATCACTACACATTTCCATTATTATTTACAAAAATCACGCGGACATGGGTCTGGTCGATCGGTATATGGTCGCGAGTTTAGTTTGGAGGACGTTACACAATAACACTACCTGTAAGGTAATTCTTAAGCGGCGTCGCGGAAAGCGAGTCTGGTTTCTGTTTTCGTTTCGTAGAAGGGGAACCGCGCTCTTGTTTACAGGCGAACCATGTGGGGGTACCACAACTTGGGACATTCCTTTAAAAAAGTCTTGGGTTCAATGTGTGGGCATCAATCAGACTAAGCATACCCAAATTAGATACAAGAGCAATCTTCTGCTATTGTACGTTCCCGCTTGGTGTGTAGATGGTTTTTTCTAGTTACCATGCAAGCGTATAGCGGAAAAAAAATCACGAATATGGATGAGCCACCCACCCTATTATCATCCCGAAATAAACCTAAAAACGCTCGAGGCTCAAAGGGCCCAAACAGTTTTTCACATATTTAATCCATCATGAACTTCAACTTTTAACTGGGAAAAAAGTATCCGTTAAAAAAAAATTAAAAAGTAGTTTAGAAGCTGTTGAGAATACAATCTTCAATTCCTTTCTAAGTATACCTTCTATATGATCTTCATTGATATAACAGATTGTCAAAATCTTCCAAAAACAAAAACTCATTGACACTTGATGATATTGGCGGGTACTGGTACTACGATTAATATTCAACGCTGAGACTACAGAGACCAGACACAAATTCAAGATGCTAGACTATAGTGCTAGATTCTAGACACCATCAATAACTCGAAAACTACGCATTTTTTAATGATACCTATGGAACCTCTAATTAAGGTGGATAAAATTTCCTTCGAATATGTATAATTGATTATTCCATGCATGTCGTCGATAGATCGTGTAGAAAAAATGGCATCTCTTGACTTTGGCGCTTTATACATCTTCAAAATCAATCATTTCATGACTACCTGGTATATCCTGTTACATCTAAGGAATCGGCAAACGTAAGTGTGATTTCATTAATCACGCAGTTAAACGAACGACGCGAAGCAGGTTAAGTGAGAAATCGATCGAAGTTTTGAGATGCAGCATCACCTACTTCTTAAATAACTGATGCAGGATCCAAGAATCCAATGTTTCCGATGAATATATCAAGATGAAAAAATTTTGTTCCATTACTTTTACGTTCATACAAAAATCGTGCGGAAAAGTTACTTTTCCGCACTAGTGCTGAGAAGTTACTTCTACTCATGATTTTTGTACTGTCAAAAATGAACATGTTAAGGACTAATTAAATGATTTATGTTACTTTTATACCTTATGTGGCATTTTGAGGTATCATTAGAAAATGTTTGCAAATCAAAAGCTTTTTTTTTATAAATAAGAAGGACAAAACCACTCGTAGGAAAAACATTGTACCTAACTCTTGCGGAAATATCTTATCCACCCTTAACGACCTCCGTGCAACTGCCATCGCGTGCGGAAAAGTACCACTTTCTGCACTTGTTAGGTAAATACCTATTCAACGCAAGACAGAATCATATTGACTTTTATTTTGACTGGAAAGTGATCAATAACAAGAACATTTTTCTGCATTGTTAATCGATACAAATTTGGTTGTGACAAAGTTGAAAGCAATAAAGTGGTACCTTGGGTTAGTTTGGGTATTTGAGTTGACATTCGAGTGCGGGAAAGATTTTTCCCGCACTAGTGTCGGATAATGAGGCACGCAATAATGTGTGTGCAAAGTGGTCTCTTTGCCTACGCTCGTAGAAGAAATCCCTATCACTATATCTATTTCTCACGTAGCAGGGCGCATTCACAGCCATCCGAATGTATCAATTTTCAGTCGTTGATACATGAGACCGTTGAGCGAACTCAAGGCTGCATAACCTTTCTAAAGTTATCCTCGAGGTTATCCTGGATCTGATTTTTCTATGTCAGCCTTTTGTCCAGGGTGACGCCAAGATAGAGGTAAACCGCTAAGTGAAAAAGCCAGCTGCGGAATTTTTGCAGCAACACAATTTTTAACTCGATACTGCCCCCTGAACGTGATTGGTTGGAGATATCACGCCATAGCCGTATAGGTGCTATCTAACGGCTGCATAGTTTAGTTGTTTTGTGCGTCAGAACAGTTCATTTGTTCAAGTGTTGTAGAAAAATCTACATAAAAACTGTAGTTTTCAATGCTGTACATAAGTATATAGCTAAGGAATAAATTATGTGTCTTTTTTGCTTTAGCAGATTGGGCCAAACAGAGAATCCGCATCATAATAAAGAGACATTTTTGAATGTTCATTTGTCAAAACATTTTATTCGTCATAACAATTTTTATTTAAATAAATAAAACTTGTTTATCTAACGTATGATAGTTAGAGGTTTCATTATTGATGTCATTTTGGACAAGTGAAGTGTCGAATAACATACAAGTGTGTTATAATCCATAGCTCACTAGTCACAAGTGACTTATGGATTATAACTCACGTTTCCGTGACAAACAAACAAACAATAACCTATCATGTTTCCGTGACAACCAAACAAACACCAACATATTTTGACCACAATGTAAACATGTCCCTGTCTAGTCATTCTGACACTGAAACTTATATTTGATAATTATCTCATGAAAAACGGTTTTCTCCATTTGTTGGGTAAAACATTGTATAGCACTCGTGCGTTATGTCCCACAAGTCACTTGAGAATTTATACCACTCGGCCTAATTTCTCGCGTGACTTATTTTCAACACAACGCACTAGTACCATGAATAACTATTTTTTGTGTGCTAATTGAGGAGTGATTAGAAAAAAAAAACAAACTACTTTTTTTCTACTGTTGTATTATATAATTTATGTGACTTGCGAAGCATAACGCACGAGTGCCATACAATGTCTTATCCAACAAATGGAGAAAATCGTTTTCCATGAGATAATTATTAAATATAAGTTTCAGTGCCATAATGACTAGACAGTGACATGTTTCCATTTTATTGGTCAAAATAGGTACTTGTTTGTTTGATTGCCACGGGAACGTGATAGGTTGTTTGTTTGTTTGCCACGGGAACGTGAGTTATAATCTATAACTCACTGGTGACTAGTGAGTTATGGATTATAACACACTAGTGAGTTATTTGAAACTTCACTTGTCCAACATGTCATCAATATTGACACCTCTTACTATTATGCGTTAGATGAAAATATTATTCCAATGATACTATTTGTATTAAATGCTATTAAATGCTATTTAATTATTTTTTCATATCACTTGTTAAGTCCTGCCTGAATGTTCAAACGCCCAGGAGACAGAGACAGCAAAAAAACAGCCGTGCAACAGAGGTCCTTGACCCTCCTTTTTCACCTTTGACCCCGCTTTTTTACGTTTTGCCTGTACTTGACAGTGTCTTCTGATCTAAAACCAATGTATAAGCATGATGAATCTGTCATCTGAAGCAAATTTGCAAAGGCGTGGGCAAAAACATGTGTTTTTGCGTCTGATTCACGGACATTTTCCAGTAGAGCTGGTGGAATGTTGATCATGCGTAGTAGAATTCCATCTATCGATCCGCCCAGTTGTTAACCCTGGCCGTCAAGTGAACCAGTCCCGTACTACATCGGTTTTCGTTCAATTATCAAAATTAAATTTTGGTATATCAAGTAATCAGGACAAATAATTATGTCTTTTTACAATTAATTGTCCGAATCATAATAAGTTATACCAACTGTATACTCAAATTGTAGTCACTACTCTTTGATCCTTCAATTTTTCATAACAAATACAATTCGTTTATCAAAATGTATACACGTAATTTGAACACGTTCATTGGTTAATCAAAAATAAAAATCATCAGGTTCACTGAAAAATACGACTTTATCGATAATCGAGAAAAGAATTCTCATGGAATAATGGGTCACTCGGCTAAGTAGCAGACATTCACGGTCAATCCTCCTGTGCTGCCTGATCCTTCTGTGTCGGATTTTCAAATACAATACTTATTCCTGGACCAAATCTAACAGTCATATCCATCGTTCCTGTCCAAGAGATTGTCACCTTATACTACCAGAATGTGAGCTTTTTAGAAGATCCGGGACTTGTGACCACGACATCATAGCACCTAGTGAGACCTGGCTTAACGGACAAATTGGGAGCTCGGAAATCTTTTGCGATGAATATAACATCTTCCGCAGAGATAGAAGCTATGATCAGTTGAACTGCAGGAGAGGCGGAGGTGTTCTACTTGCGATGCGTCGTTCTCTTAAGTCTTTCACCGTCTCCTGTAGGTCTATACCAGAATAAGACGCCGTCTGATCAAGCATTGGTTTTGAAGGGCTCACATTGATAGCCTGCTGTGTGTACTTTCCACCACGCTCCAAGGCTGACACTCACCAACACTTCTGTGATGTCATCGAAGAACTGGGGAACACATACGACCAAGCAACATTCCTGATTTACGGCGAATTCAACTCACCGTCAATAGACTGGACAGAAAGATGAAATTCTGGAACCTCTGCATACTCACGCTGTTTTCGAGCCTCTTTTATCATCAATGAACCATCTGAACCTCAATTAGCTGAATGACGTCCGAAACAGAATCGGAGGTATCCTGGATCTAGTGTTTGCTGATGACGACTTGTGCCGCTTCAAAGTATGCCGGGCTGACGATCCTCTAGTGTCTGTCGACTCCTTAACCATATACTTATTTTAAAAATATACCTAACGTAGTCCTTCAGAGGTGAAGCCAAATCGGGAAAAACCGAAATATGAATATTCCATAAGTATGTTCCATTAGTATTTTTACATCAATGTGCATGCGTCAATATACTATTTCGATAAGTCAGTGGGCGGGTATATTCCTAGTCCGAATCTGGAAAGCAACCAATAGGGAGGTAAGGTCATCAGCTGTTATCGATTATTTGAATCTAGAACAGAGACCGTACTGCAGCGCTGCCAGATTTAAAATCGCCAAGACTTTAGATCGCCGTAACGTTAAATTTGGAATAGAAAACCGGTAGCCATCATAATCACGATTTCAAAAAAACGTTTTCGCGTACAGCAACATTCTACTTTCCTTTATTATGAATTTGGCTGTTCAATATCTCACAAGGAAAGCGCTCAACTACCACAAAAATATGTGTTAATCTACCGTGAAAATGGGAGTATCGGCACCAAAGCGGCAGCATGATATCGGAACAAAATTACGAATAGCCTATAGGAAACAGCTTTCAGCACAATCGCAGTCTTGTCGCTTGTCGGTTATCTAGTTCTCTGTCTTTTCCTGATACACATAAAATCCACATATGGGGCATTTTGTATAGGATCAATTATTCCTGTCTTTCTCATCGGCTGAAAATTGGCTTAACTTCCGCACATTGATGAAATAAGAAACCCGAGGTATATTTATTTTAATAATACGTATATGCTCCTACCATCCTCCACTTACGATTACCTCCAAAAAACACAATCCGCATTCTCTCCGACCTGAGGTCGCTGTTGTAGTGTACAACTTTAACAATGTGGATCTGGATGCTTTCTTCGAGGAGATGGACTGGATTTTTGAGACAGGCATCATCATGGGGAAGACAGTAGATCTATTTTATAAACGTCCGTTCGAAGGAATAGACAAACATGTGCCCAAGAAGACCATTAAATCGAGAAGGACCCTTCATGGTACGACGGTCCTCAAAGAAAGCTGATCGGTAAAAAGAACAAGCTGTACAGAAAATTTAGGAAGTATCGGCTCAGCTCAGATTACGATGCATATTCTTCGATTCGCATGGAGGTGAAACACCATGTGGACCTGCTATCCTCAAGCATTTCTGGTCTTACATCAACAACCTTCGCAAAGACAATAAACTTCCTTCCGTCATGATCCATGATGGTGTAACGCTTACGACCTCTGATGAAATTGCTGTTGCTTTTGCTGTCCACTTTCAATCGTGTTACTCGAACCAACTCGGTGTTAGCATTGGACAAATGGATTTGCCATATGTTTCAGCGATCCATTAATGATGGCATCTTTCCAGCGGTGTAGAAGAGTTCCGCCTTGATTCCGGTTTTTAAATCGGGTAATAGGGGCTATACCGGGTGTTTCATTAATATTGCGAAAAAATTCAGGGTGAGTTTCCTCACTTAAAAATAAGAAAACGTCATATAAAGGTGTGTCCGGAAATGCTTCGTTACAGAGCTACAGGGTGTTGAAGTTTTATTTTTATTTTTGTTTTTTCTAAATAATATTTGAACCAATGTCTATTTTCATAAAAATCGGTATTTGAGGGTTTCTTTTAATGCGGAATTCGAATTTTATCTCAGTTTGGCTCTAACTTGTAGAGGGCGCCACCTACACACATTTGTCCTGACATGTACAGCCATAACTTTTTTGGACGTGATCGTATGACATATTTGAGTGAAAAAACATATTTCTCCTTTATTTTTATGCAAAAAAGGCATACTTGATAGAAGTCGCTACGTGCCACCATTTTCGAGATATTTAGATTTGAAATAATGAATACATATGATAATGAAATTATGGCCCAGCATTGTGTTTCATTGATAGTGCCAAAAATACAGGATAAGTTTCCTCACTTAAAAATAAAAAGAAATTTTTTTATAAAGATGTGTCCGGAAATGCTTCGTTACAGAGCTACAGGGTGTTAAAGTTATTATTTAATTTATTTTTTTTCAGTTTTTTTATTTGTTTTTGTTTAAATAATATTTGAATAAGCGTTGTCGATAATATTACACAGAAGTCGACTTTCATCTTTTTCACTGAAAATATGAAGCATTAATGCGTAATATGTTATAACTTCTAGCAGGTTACCTTCGCCATAATTTCAAAATCCCATGTATTAATTATTTTATAAGCATTTCCGGACACACCTTTATATAAAGTTTTCTTATTATTTTTAAGTGGGGAAACTCACCCTGAATTTTTTCGCAATATTAATGAAACACCCTGTATAAGCATTTATTGAGGCATCTCCATATCCTTTCTGCCATAGCAAAGGTCTACGAATTCATCATCACAGATGAGCTGTTTTCTGTTTACAAGAGGTGTATCATGGACCAACAGCATGCATGGCTTCTTTCGGGGGCGCTCGACTGCCACAAACCTCGGTGTCTACCATAACTTCCTTGTCACTTCCATGGAAGAGGGAAGTCAGGTGGACGTCATTCACACTGATATGTCAAAGGCCTTAGACAAAAGAGATGAATTCAAAAGAATCTACATATTTGTCGGACTAATAAAACCCGCAGTTCTCTGTGGAACGACAGTGATCGACAAGACAATTAATTTTTTTGATTGACTGAATGAGTTACCCCAAACCACGATACACATTCAACCAATCTCCAACGTATGATAGAATTTTGAATACATTTTCAACACTCCCACTTATTCAAAACTAGCTGAATTACTTGCTCTCCGAGCAACAGAGGCAAAACCCAGTTTTGATCCATCTCAAAATTGAGATCCAACTTGTTAGAAGAAAAGAACTGACGTGCATCTTGTTCACAAAATGTAGATATCTCATTCAAAAAAAAAAATACTGAATCCTTGACCAAAGTGAAACATCCCAATCCTAATCGAAACAAAACAAATCTACCTACCTTATTATTATTATTAACGCTGGAACTCCAAAATAGCACAACACAATCAAATCATCCAACAAATCACCGTCACCCGCCGTCAATCTGCTTCAATCGGAAATCGCCCATTAACAATGATTGATGATAATTATTATTGCAATGTAGTTTTTTTTCTTTAATTCTTAAAGACGATTTTTTTTATTATTATTATTATTATTATTATTATTATTCTAAATCCAAAAGCGAATGAGATGAGATTCGCAGTGGAACGCTAAACTGATAATCTGGACCCGTATTCTTGAATATCTGGGAGGAGATCTTTTGCGGGAAGTGGGCGTGACCTCACAATCTGATTATTAAATTTTGTTGTTGAAGTCGATTTTTTGTGCTGTTTGTAAGATGGTTGTAGATGATTTCAATCATATTATGATCTAGAAGATGTAGAAGACACTGAGGAGTGGATGGAAATAAAAAGGATGATTTCTGGGAGCATTCCCGGGAGTGCTCCCGTCGCAGACATTAAGGGGCCTGTTGTTACATCAAATCATTGGGAAGCACTTTTCAGGATTATTTCAGTTTAGATAGATAGATAGAGTTATGGAGGGGTAGCATGCGCCATCCTTTCACTTAGGCCGCTCAGGTGGGCCCATTGTAACCTCCCTCAAAGATCAAATTCGAATTTCGCATGACAAAAAACCCCCAAACTCCAATTGTTATTGAACTATCGAAGTTGGTTCAAATATTATGAAGAGAAAACAAGAATAAAAATGAAACTTCAACAACCTGTAGCTCTCTAACGAAGCATTTCCGGATATATGTTTATATGAAGTTTTCTTTTTATTTTTAAGCAGGAAAACTCATCATTTTTTTTTTGCAATATTATTGAAACACCCTGTATATGTAAAGTGTAAATAACTAGAAATAATCTCATTAATGACCTAATACGACATTTTTGAAACCCTTGAAACAATATTCTCAGCATGATAATTGCCCAGTAGAATAACAATAATTATTCTCGAAACTTTTATTATCGAGAACTTCACATCACTATACTTATTAGGTCTACACTGAGAAAATACAGTTAATAATTTTTTTTATGAGACAATTTTTTCTTACCACTATAATATTTTTATTCATATTGAGGAAATCAATTTTTGGATGTCAATAACTTGATCTTTTCAGACTGACTCTATGACCACCAATCATATATCTTTTGATGAAGATAAAAATTTTGCTGACCCAAAAAATTCTTTCTTGCTGCAATAAGTTTTTTATTCGCTGTCAAAAATTTTAACTCATAGTGAAAAATAAAACAAAAATAAATTCCTTTACTGCTCATCACAGTAGATTTTTTGGTCGTTAAATAATATTTATTAGCCCTCAAAACTCGTTTATTAGCTAGTCTTGGCATAATTATTCGTTGTCTTCGTAAGCCATGTAGGTACACAAACACAAAAATACAAAGCCGTTCCAGCGAGGATCACAATCACAATTAAACTAATGTGGTCCACCGAAGACAAAATATCACGAATAACTTTGTCAATTGATTACTTTTCGATACAAAACATTACTCCAAACTTGCTTACAAATAGCCGAATAAGTTGAAAAGCTGATGTGCTTGCGTCTTGTTTGGCTTCACATTTGATCAAAATTAGAAGTTGTTCAAGATGCGCTTGCAAAGTATGTATTTTTCGTATACAAGTGAATGCATGTATGTAGAGGCAATTATCTTTCGCTTTTGATGTAATCTTGCCAAAAACAAGTATTTGATAAGCGCTTAGTAAGTGAATGATATAAAGTGCTCCCTTTTTGATTGCCGGCGTAGGAAATTGAGCACCTTGCAGCAGTGTGTGCTATACAGCACTGAGGAAAAAAATTATTATCCATGATGGAAATTCTATTGACTGTTAACAAAATCTGTATTGATACAGGAACTCACAAAATTATTTTTAGTCAACCTATTAATAAAAAACTTATTGACTGTCAAAAAGACTTTTTATCACCACGAAAATTATTATTTTTCATGCTGAATATTCTTATTTATTATAAAAGAAAGTTTTTGTAGTCATCAATAAAGTTATTTTTGGTGCTCAAAATAATTTTATTGGGCTTTCACACCAAAGAATCATGTGACGTGTGACTCGTTGCAAGCAAGCTACTTATATTAAAACCTATACAACCATCGCAACCCTGGTTGCCATATGGTTGGAGAGGTTTTGATATAAGTAGCATTTTTGCAACGAGTCGCACTTTGGTGTGAAAAGCCCACTGC
This sequence comes from Orchestes rusci, assembly GCA_958502075.1. Classification (NCBI taxonomy): domain Eukaryota; kingdom Metazoa; phylum Arthropoda; class Insecta; order Coleoptera; family Curculionidae; genus Orchestes; species Orchestes rusci. The sequence goes on from OY293304.1 coordinate 52,741,355, forward strand.
CACTGATGAAGGTTGAAAGCTTTGCATTTCCTTGAAATCCGGCTGCATTTTTTACTTCTGACACTACGGAATAAAAAGAAGAACTATATAGAACGAACTGTTATGACGAATACTGCGAAAACTCAAAATATTGTTCCGGCAACAATACCAAGACGATGCGGACATACCGACAATAAGTATTGTGGTTTAACCACTTGTTGCATAATACCGTCCGCAAGTAACGTATTGGCGATTCAAAGAGTCAGCGGAGCGGCCTCTGGCGTTTTGTGCTCGAACTTTCGAGAGCGTGATAGACATCAGCTGTCTCCATGCTGTTTCTATTGGGATCGTGATAACTTGAAGATATATTCCCGATTTTGTTATTATTTATGAAAAGATTTTGATAAACCACGTTGTTAAATGATTATAGTGTGCTAATTGAATGGTATTTTTCGGGTTTTGTTGTTATTGTTGGAATCATAAACTTATCGGCATCAGTCTGAAGGGTGTCGATATCAAAAAGCCTCAAGTGTAGTGGCTTTTAGCCAACAAAATAGACGATTATAGTTCATAGATCAAAGGTATCTAATTTTATTAAATGTATATATTTCATTGATTGAAAGATCCCGCCGATATTGGTGATAAAAATCATCATTAACAATGGAAGATCATACGAATGCTCGCCGATCTCCGAAGAAAGTTCGTAATAGGCATAATTGTCGCGTACCTCACTGCAATGAGAAGACAATCATCTGCATAATTTTCCAAAGGATCCACGTCGTAAAAAAACTTGATCGAATCCCGATACACACTAAATTTTCCACAGCTAATCTTCCTTCACGAAGAGGCCGGTCAAATCCATTCAGAGCGTCCACTAAATGTTCCAGTTCATTAAAGGCACCATTTCTCAATTGACAACACTCTGCCGATACGAAACACTCGACTGATACGAACAACAAATATAAATTCAGGCGCGAAAACCTTATATGGGCTATGAGTAAAATGCAGTTGTCACGCTCTCGAATGTTCTCGCGCGTTCCGCTGTGGCGCTGCTTGAGCTGTTTGAATCGCCAATTAATCATTCGTTCCAGTTCCAGATCAGAGACGTGTCATGGCGACCACGCTTTCTCACAATACTTCTCTCATTGGTCAGGATATCACGAACACTGACGAAAATGACCGATCCAACACGCTTTGCCAAGACTAGCTAATAAACGAGTTTTGAGGGCTAATAAATATTATTTAACGACCAAAAAATTTACTGTGATGAGCAGTAAAGGAATTTATTTTTGTTTTATTTTTCACTATGAGTTAAAATTTTTGACTGCAAATAAAAAACTTATTGCAGCAAGAAAGAATTTTTTGGGTCAGCAAAATTTTCATCTTCATCAAAAGATACATGATTGGTGGTCATAGAGTCAGTCTGAAAAGATCCAGATATTGACATCCAAAAATTGATTTCCTCAATATGAATAAAAATATCATAGTGGTAAGAAAAAATTGTCTCATAAAAAAAATGATTAACTGAATTTTCTCAGTGAATGTCTTTCAAAAGTCCTGGAACGGTCTCAAAAAATGTAAACGTGGCAACATTGCCGATATTACCATCGGATCAGGCATGTCCTAAAACCACCAAGCTCTAATTTTTTTTTTTTTTTTCGAGCCGTTTGTGAAATACGAGACCGTTCCGGGACTTTTGAACGAAAGTGCAAAATTGCTATACTTATTTCAAATGAAAATTTGATATTTGGAGGATTTAATAACCGAGTGCCCAATTTATTGCAATCAAAATTGAATGGGCTTTGCACTTGAAAAAAGTTGTTTACTTTATCTCAAAAAATGTAAACGTCGCAACATTGCCGTTATTACCTTCGGATCGGGCATGTTCTAAAACCACCAAATACTATTTTTTACTTTTTTTTTCGAGCCGTTCGTGAAATACGAGACCGTTCCGGGACTTTTGAAAGACACTGTAATAAATAAAAATAATATATATATATATAATAAATAATAAACCAAACAACTTTTGTAGGAAAGTTTTTTTTGTATATTATGCCTCATATAAAATGACTGAGAGGGGGTGTCAATACATAGTGAATAAAGGATTTCCCACAACATTCAACAGCTTTTATCTCGAAAGTGGCAAAAGATAATTTAGATCTACCTTATACAGATTTGATTAGGAATTTATCGTAGAATGCAGAAATGAAATAAAATACACGGTGTCGCATTTGAAATTTTAAAGTTGAGTGCTGTGAATCCAACCTAACGGAAACTACTTTTGTATGACACTTTTTGTTCTACGCCTAAAATACAGTACAGTGTCCGGTCATGAGGTATCCAATAGGCGAAATGTGGAATGGAACAAACATTTCATTTTTCGATAAAAAGTCATGTTTTACAGAAACTTTGGCTTGCTTAAAAATATGCGATTGTCGATGAAAAAAGTTTGGCATTTTATACAGGGTCTTAAGAAAGTTGAAAAATCTTTTTTTTTTCAAGAGTTTTCAGCAAAATATAGCACGAATATTTTATTAGTGTACAAATATGTTAACAATGAAGCAAGGAATACCCATTATTTCATTCAAAATAACTCCAAGAGAGAAGAGTGCCCAACACACACGTGTAATGGTTTGTTTTCTGCGTCTTGAACTGTTGTGACTTTCCGTTGTGTGGAGACAGCCCGAATCATAGATAAAAAATAAATATATATGGTCCGAATGAAGTAAAAGAGAGCCGTCCACCACTGTGCACTGAAGATTCCGGTAAATGCCATCCACATATTTTATGATCCGTGTGCAAGATTCGAAACTACTTTAATGTTTGAAAGTCAAATTTTGCTAAAAACTTTTGAATATGGGTAGGTACTTTTTTCTGATAACAAATTTGATTTTTCAACTTTTTGGAGACCCTGTCTAAAATCTCGTTTTTTTTAACGACAATCGTATTTTTTCAACATGCAAAAATGTTTATGAAGAATTACTTTAACAAATCGACTGTGCTTCTGATCAATCGTAAATGTCTCGATAACTGTTTGGGTTAGGCTAAGGACATGGTACATGAAACCTACTTAGAATTTGATGTAGAATTCGAAAATAAAACAAAAAAAGGGGTTTCCATTTGAAAAAATGAAGTTGATGGTCGTAACTTATTTTTGGTCCACCCTGTATAAATAAAATTACCATAAAAAAAACCACAGTCAAAAATAAAAATCGACGTGACCGAGTGTTTTTCCAGTAAACAAACCCCTCAATTTTGAATGAATTTATCCCAACCTTCGTGTACTATATATCGGCAAATGCATTCTAAGGAGCTACGCACGCCTCCTTGAAGGGGTACAAGTACAACTGAGGGGACGGTATTATGCAACAAGTGGTTAAACCACAATTATAACTTTTCGAGATATAGAGCACAGAAGATGGAACACATAAAAAAAAATCTGGTTTCCAAAAGTAGGTTATTTATTCATGTTTTTTGGTAGAAAATGCATTACAGAGCTACAGATTTGGGTGTGAACAAAAAAAATCAAATTCTTCATAAAAAAAAACTTTGTTGAAGAGGGTTGGGCGTTTTATGCAAAACTGCGAATCCCAAGAAAGCCATTCAGCAATAAAGCAACTCAATAAAATTTAGATAATTCAACATCTCTGTTAAAGTTTAACATCAGATAAATTCTAGAAGTTGAGCGTCTTTCATGTAGGTTTCATCTATCTCAAAATCCAGAGTGGATCCGATTCCTTCAACATCTTCTTGACATTCTTGAACTTCAATAGATCTGAGAAAACCATAGAATGGTTTTGCATCCTGCCGGAATCAGTTTATGGATTTCCTTTGAGTCTTTAACTTTTTCTTTTGACAGTGCCTTTCCCTGTGGTCACAGAAGAGGAAAATCTATTTGTTTCGAATCGGGCTTTCGTCCTTTTCCTGCCTTTTGTTACAAATTCGAGTGTATGCATGGGGATCTCCTAAACCGTAAGAGATACAAATTTGGTTGGATTGAGGCAAAGTTGCGTATTCTGATGCTTAACGAAATTTTGAAAGCCAAGAAATTCCGACTACGTCCGAAATTATCCGAAAAAAAACGAAATTTGTCAAAATCGTTTTCATTTTTTTCTGACCACATTTGAAGAGATATTGAAAAATGAATGGAATTTTTTTGTTGCCTCTTTTTGCCCTTCACAAGATAGAGTTATTAAATTGAAGAACCGACGACAGTCATCATCATCTTTGTTTGTTTAAACACGGTCCTGGATTTTTTATAACGGATTTCAAGAGCCTATTATGTTCCTAAACCAACGATGTATCGCACTTATTAAAAAAAGGTGTTTGTTTTTAATCCTATTAAAAAATGTATTTTTGTCTCTCTCTTACACATGAGTTCTTATGGAGAAATCCATTAATATAATTTTTTTGAATAATTGCGATACATCGTTGGTTAAGAAACATAAAAGGGCTCTTAAAATCCGTTATAAAAAATCCAGGGCCGTATTCAAAAAAACAATGTTGATGATGGCTGCTAATAGACGAAACGTCGGTTCTTCAATTTAATAACGCTATCTTGTAAAGGGCAACAAGTGGCAATGAAAAAGTTTCATTCATTTAAAAATATCTCCTCAAATATAGAAAGAGTAGCCGGTCCAAAGTGAACACAAACGAAAATAATAATTTCTGTATCATCTGTTTCAGAGATTCGCAACAATGATCTATTCCACATAATGTGGGATAGATCATTTTAGCAAATCTTTGGTGGGAGAATAGCGAGTTTGTGGCTTAGTATAAATGTTTATAGATGGCGTAAATCTCTGAATGTTGGTTAAATCATTTTTGCTTGCCGTTCTTCAGCTTATATTGAACGTTTCTCAACAAAAACATGCATTTCTAAAAATGTGTGGCTTAAACGGTTGTTGCATAACACCGTCCAATTGTTCCAATTATATATTTCCGAAACGGTTTGAAATAAAGTTTTGAAACTTTGGAATATTATGCTGGATTAATATTTATATTATATTGTATTCAGAAATTTGATTACTTAGTCAAACAGTGGCGTATCATTTTGGGAGGGGGTAACTATGGAAAATTAACTAAAACTTTTTTATAAATAATTTCTTCGTCCTTTGTTTTTTACGCAAAAAAGATCGTTCTGGTTTGTATCGCTAGGACGCACCATTTTCGAGAAAAGGAATCTAAATATCACGTACGCTGCATGGTATTCATTGAACAAAATTCTCATAAATATTTGTCGACAAAAGCTTCCTCATATAGAGCTAACGGTTTGGAAAATACTGAGGGAAAACTGTCTTCAGGGGGCCCTATTTAAAGAGGCGTAGCTCCTTCACTAAGCATTATTCGACAAATTTTCAGGAGAACTTTTTTTAATCAAAAAGTACCTCAAGAATCACCCAACGACTTTTTACCAGATTTTAGAGAAAACTTCCTGGTATCATGATTACATACAGGGTGTCCCGGAAAGAATAGGACATAGGGTAACAGCAGATTCCTCACACAAAAATACTGCGATATCGCCCCCAACTTGTCTATCCCGAAAGATGATATTAACAGCGAGATACAGAGTACGCTCGAGAGTACGTGTCAAAGTGGAATTTGTTTTTTTTTAATTTGAATAACTTTCGAAATAATCATGTTATATTGATGAAACTTGGTATATGGTATGGTGGTTGCTTGACTTGGTACTCTGTAGGGTGCACCACTCAACAAACCTTTTCAATCATTCAAAAAGTCATACTTACATAACTTTTTTGTGAAATTCATTTTTCCATATTTATATGAAAAAGGTATACTAATTTGTAGAAGTGGCTAGGAGTAACCTTTTTCAAGATATATTTGAACTTGAAGTATTCCAAGCAATGTGGTTTTGAATGGAAAATTATGAAAAGAGACGTTGGGGGCTTCGAAAACGGTTTTATCATGATAATTTTGACATTAGCTTGAATGCTCATTGTTTCTTGATTAATAAAAAAATAATTGTAAATCGAGTTGTAAATGTAATGACATTTTATATTTTTTACAAAAAAAAACATTTCCATATGATATGAATTTTGCATGTCAAACAACCCCAATATATCAAATTTCATCAGTGATTATCTCAAAAGTTATTTGCAAAAATCAAAAATTAAAATTTAACTTTGACACCCTGTACCTCTACTTTCGGGATAGACAAGTTCGTGGCGATCGCAATATTTTTGCGTGAGGAATCTGCTGTTACCGTATTTACCATTCTTTCTGGGACACCCTGTATAGGAACAGAGTGTCCGAAAATATTCGAATATTTTGAGTTATTCACATTAGAAAATAAGTTTTTTTTTTTTTCATAGAAACAATGGTTCGGAAATGCATAGTTTTCAAGATACGCAGGGTGTCAAAGTTTAATTTCAATTTTTGTTTTAACAAAAAAGATCCCATGATAATTCTGATAACTCAACAAAATTGGTGTGCAGGGCCAGGGTATTTTTGACATAAGAAATTCAAACTCGATATTACTGTGACTCTATATCTTGTATGTAGAGCTATCTAGATACAACTTCTTTTTACTGTTTCAAATAGTCAGGCATCAATAGACTAGAAAAACGATTATGATATCATTTTCCCGTGAAAATGATAATCTTGTTGCAAGTGCAACCGTTTTTTGAATATTTGCACTAACTTGAAGTAATCCACTAGATCCACGCGTGCAATGTGGTTTTAAATGGAAAGTTTTGAAAATAGACATAGATGGTTGATGATGTTGAAAACGGCGTTATTATGGTTATTTTGACAAATTTTTCAATGCTTCTTAGCAAAATAAGAAAAAACATTTAATTTTAAATTTTTCATTTATTTTTTTGTTTTTTCATATTCCATTTTTTTTTAAGAAACATCGAAAAATGAAACAACTGTCAAAAATACCCTGATAACGCCGTTGTCAAAGACACCTATAGTATTGGCCATGAAAGTTGATCAACCGTTTAATATTTGATAAAACTTTGAGCCTACATCAGTTTTCAAATAACTGATGGTGCATTTGAAAACTGAACCCATTTTTTTCAAAAAAGTCGTGTCCTTATTTAGTGTTCTTTTTTCACGTTCTAAAAAAGGACACTTTAAAAACTTTTTTCTGTGTAGTTTGTGATAAAAATGGATAGCACCATTCGAAAAAGGGGCACAAATTATGAACTACCTGAAAATTTCACAATAATCAAACAGAGGATAGGTAGTCTAGATAAAAAACTTTAACTTGGCAAAAATGACTGATTTCTTATGATTTCTTCAAAAATGGGTAATTGTTGCAAAGTTCAAGATTGCTTATCTCGACTATCCGTTGTTCAGTTATTGTGAAAATGGGTCATTTTTGCAAAGTTCAAGATTTTTTATCTATAGATCCTCGCATTTGTTCAATTATTGCGTGAAAGTTTTAGAAAGTACATAATTTTTGTCCCTCTTTCGAATGGTGCTATAGCTATTTTTATCATAAACTATGCACACAGAAAAAAGGTTTGAAAACTGCCCTTTTTTTGAAGGTGCAAAAAGGGCACTTTTTTTTGGAAAAATCGCCAAGACGTACGCACACAAACTAACAAATGGATTAGGAGGTTGATCCACTTCTATGGCCAAGACTGTATGTTTATTTCCAAATTTGACATGAAAAACCACATTGCATGGATTAATTCAAGTGTAAATTTCTCGAAAACATCATTAAATTTTAATTTGAAAATGTTATAATGATTTTTTTGCCCATACAAGATATATAGAGTCATAGTAATATCAAATTCGAATTTTCGATGTCAAAAATACCCTGTATACCGATTTTTGTTAAATTATCAGAATTATATATTAGGTATGGGATTCATATTTGAATAAATAAACAAAAATTGAAATTGAACACTGATTCCCCTCTGTATCTTGAGAACTATAAATATGCATTTCTGTACCATTTTGTTTACAGGTATGAAAAAAAAGATCTGATTTTGTTTTTAAAGTGTAATTTTCAAATTCCTTTTTTCGAAAATGGTGCGTTCTAGCGATAAGCGATAAAACCGAAACGACCTTTTTGCGTGAGAAACCTCAAATTTTCGAAATTTGTATTAAAAAAGACGAAAAAATCATTTAGAAATAAAAAAGTTACAGTTATATGATTTTTCATCGAGTTTTTCATACCTACTCATCGACTCAAATGATACGTACGAACGCCTCTGATTAAGTGATCCAAAATTTCTGAATTCGCATATTTGGATTCAGCATATTCAAAATAATAGGATTCCAAAGTTTCAAAACTTCATTTTGAACAGTTTCGGAAATAATTGGAAAAATCAATCTTCAGGTGCCCTTCTCTTCAAGGAGGCGTGTAGCTCTCTCAGAGGGCGCTTGCCGATATCCTACCTATGTTTATAGAAACAAGTTTGGATATTTAAATACAGCGCTGAAATTTCGTCCAATAATTATTGGACACCTGTATAATTTTCAATATTACAGATCAACCCTGCATAATTGATTTCTTTGTTTTCAATGAACCTTGAAAAAATACCCATGTAAAAATTATTCCATACCTAATCCCCACACTAATATCGTACATGATTGTCATGTAAGTTTGGAACGATTACTTTTGCTATAATGAATGATGCAAAATGTGAAAAAAAACACAAAAACGTGTACACACCGTTTTCATATCAATTAAGTGTATTTTGAGTTGCCGATAGGTAACATCCACTTGTAATAAGGGGACTGAAAGCATTGCTTCTTGAAAGCAAGCAGTTGTAGTTTCATCTCAACTTAAATCTATCTCACTCTTACACATACGAAAAGCGATATTGCTTGTTTACGACTATATTTCGACGGTTATTTTTATGACTATTGATATGTGATGATTTCTAATACATTCCTTAAAAGCATTAAGTATAAACTGGTATGTGATGAGCTTATAAAGCGATTTCGTAGTAGGTATATTCATTTAACCCGCGATTTATCCACCAATGATAAACGCCGCGTGAAGCTCCTCCCACTGTTAATGTGCTAGGCTGCTGCTGTAAGGTTATGGGACGTGAATGTCAAAATTTGCCGCTAGACTCCGCTAGAGCCCTCAGTTGTCGTATTTTTCTACGTTCATGTTATGTTCATAATCATAAGGAAATAAGTGGCTTTGTTATTCGAATTATATGGCAAAAACGGTAACGTTGAATACATTTTGTGCTATTATTTGATATGCTTTGAAGCTGAACCACACAAACAAATACACAATGTCTGAATTGGACGTGGTGAAGTTGATTGAAGAAGGCAATGGCCCCACAAATATACAAACAGACAAGGTAGAAATTCCAGTTGATGTTAAAAATGACCTTAATGAGGATGTACAGCCGACAATACAAGAACCCACTCCGAATGTAAGTAGTGTTGTAGAAACAATTTCGGAAACCACGGAGGAAATAACTGTGAGTGACTCGGTGAGTGAGCATGATTCCGGCGGGCAACCTCAACTTGAATCTGAGAGTCAAAAGAACAGTAATGAACCAAGTGATAACCCTCCTGAACTCAATTTAAGTGAAGACATCAAAGCTCCCGATGAACATGCCAATCACTCAAGGGAGCTAAAGTCTCTTTTGGCTTTATCGAAAGAAGCGAATCTAGACACAAACATATCCCAAAAACGTAAATCAGTGAATGCTCGGAAGTCTAGCGGAAGAATAAGTTCAGGTAAAACCTCAAAAATCAAGTATCCTGTAACTGCTGAAAGTGAGTTGGAAATGGGATTGCCAATGGAGGAGGTTAAAAGTGAACCTATAGAAAATGAGCCACCTAGAAATTTAAAAAGGAAAAAGAGTGTCTTGGATGTTTCCATTGAGGGGAATACTGATGAACCCTCGAAGAAGAATTACAAGAGTTTTATTCCTCCTGAAGTCTCCGTCTTCAAGGTATGTTGAGTAACTGTACTATTTGTCCACTCTCAATCAATGCTCATATTATTGCATGTCAGAACATCAATATAAACAAAATAACCTTGACTCAAACTTGATGCATCAGCTTATAACAGTTGCAAGTGGTACTCACAATAATTCTAATTTTTACACAGTGAATAAAATATTATCTTAGTCAAGGTTAAAATACTTATTTGAAATATCACCCTAAAATAGGTATAATGCAGATTCTTCGAAAATCTGGTCAAAATAAAGGTACCTAACAATATTATTCAAGTAGGTATATCTGAGAAAAATGATGGTGTTTGTTTCACTTTAGCTATGCTGATACATCTATCACAATATAGTATATAGCGAGCTATATAGTTTATCATAAGGATTTTTCTTAACTTTCTTACCTGTATTATAAGCTCGATTATAAGTAGGTATACAAAATCAGCCTCAGAGTAATCTTTGGTTTTGAGGATATGTTATACATTACATTTTACTAGTCTTGAGTCAATTGGTTGATTTGACTTAAAACACTGAATCGTTCTTATTTTCTCTGCATGAATCAGTTGAGTATGTTTTGAGTTGCAACTTCTTCTATGACTGTAAAACCTGAGACCACCGCCTGGAATTTTATACGTTTGTCCATATTACCTATATTTCAACTACAAAAAATAAAAACGCAAAGGTTGTCGTTGCTTACATGAAAACAGCCTCGAAGATCGCTTTCATATTTGAAAACATCGTTCTCGAATGAAACGTTTGCCTCAGGTTTTGCCTTTTTTATTTTATTACATTTGAAATAAATATGAACATATATCACTTTAGCACAATTCGAAATACTTAGTATTTTTTTTATAGAAATGTCTTCATATACAGTGTGTCCACGGATCGACGCATTCCAAGACATGCTTGATTTTTCGAAACGAAAATTATGACACAAATTAGTTTCTGTCCAAGCAATGCTGAACCCCAGAAGATCAAATCTCAATTCAATTTTTTGTTTGTCTTTTTCACCTATTCATGCATCGATCCGGGGACACACTGTATACAGGGTGAGGCATGTAACTTGAGACAGTGAATTATCTCAAAAACTATGTAAAAAAAATGTTTCAAACAAAAGTTGTTTTGTATCAAGCGGGAAACCCAACAAACATAATTTTTCCAAACCTTGACCTTGATTTCAAGGTTATTTCAAGGTCAACATGATTTTTTATATGGAAAGGTATATTTTTCAGTGCAGAATCTTATTCGTCATAAAAAAAGAAGTAGATGTTATTTTAACGGTTGGAAAAAAAAATTGAAAATTGAAGACATTTGCTTCCATGGCAACACTAACAACACGTCGGTATGTCAATGGGGGCTATAATTATCGAAGGGATACGTTAACTTAACGTATCCCTCGACGTATCCATTTCACCATGGTAATGCTGTTAGCAAATGGAACATTTTCATTAGTAAACAATCTCAACGTATACGTTAACTTAACGTGAATGTTCAATCATAGGGCACATAATTCAATCACATAAAGCTTTGATGCGATGTTAATGAGTCATCTATTAAAAGAATTAATAAATGTATCGAAGTCCAAGGTCATCATTTTGAACATCTATTGAAACTATGTGAAATGATAAAAACATGATTATATCATTAACAATATTATTTCAATTTTTTTCCCTCGATTTTTTCCAATCGTTGAAAAAAAATAGTTCAACATTTTCAAGAAAAAAAAAGTTTCAAATAAAAGTTACTTCTTTTTTTATGAAGAATAAGATTCAGCAATGGAAAATAAAGCTATCCTTTCAAAAAAATCATGTTGACCTTGAAATAACCTTGAAATCAAGGTCAAGGTTAAAAGAAATATGTTCGTTGTGTTTCCTCCTTGATACTGAACAACTTTTGTTTGAAACATTTTTTTCTAAAGTACATAGTTAATGAGATAATTCACTGTCTCAAGTTAAATGCCTGTCCCTGTATAAGGAATATATTTCTCTGTAGAATGAAGTCTGGTTACCCAGACCTACTTATACAGTGAGGACGTAAATAGTCCCCCACCCCTCTAACTTTTGAACGCATTAATATTTTTGGCTCAAATTTGGAAGTGTGTTTCAGGGTAGGCTTTGACCTCCAAAAAAAATTTTCATCTGTCAAACTGACAGCTGGGCACCATTTTGAAACAAAAAATTAAATGGAAAAGGGGGTCATGTGATACTTTATTTGAAAGGTCCTTCCATTCTCTTTTCACCCCCAAAGTTTGAAGTCCTTATTATTTTTCATAAGGAAATTTTTGAAAATTTATTGAGATAATTTTGCATGATTTCGTTCTTGATATTATCTTTAGTATTAGGTTTTTTTGAATTTTTTTATTAAATACTGTTGTAGAAACAGTCACTTATGTTATAGGATAGTTTTTTCATTGTTAATAAAGTTCTTTTAAGAATTAGAGATAGTATTTTGACCCAAATAATTTATTTTCGATATGGCGCCATTTCCTTAAGAAAAATGCTAAGGACTTCAAACTTTGGGGGTGAAAAGAGAATGGAAGGACCGAGGGAAGGACCTTTCAAATAAGGTATCACATGACCCCCTTTTCCATTTAATAATTTGTTTCAAAATGGTGCCCAGCTGTCAGTTTGACAGTTGAAATTTTTTTTTGGAGGTCAAAACTCAGTAAAGCCTACCCTGAACAACACCTCCAAATTTGAGCCAAAAATATTAATGCGTTCAAAAGTTAGAGGCGGGGGGGACTATTTACGTCCTCACTGTATATCCAAACTAGCACAAGCTCTCCGAAACCAAAATCAAGAACAGCAAATAACTAACTGCGTAATACGGTCCAATTCAACATTGTTACTTCGGCGCTCACTGTGGGAATATCTACGTCAACCATTTCTACAAGTGATAAAGAATCATTCGCACGAATGTAAAAATAACACCAAATTTTATACAGTATGTCTCACTAAGTTACAACCAGGGTTACAACTTTACAACCATATGGAAAACTTTTGTTTTATTAATTTTACGACAAAAAGTTATTCCTCAAAAAAGCTCTGCATGTTTTAAAATCTGAAATACAATTATCAGATATCAATTTTTTTCAGTTTTAAACGACGTTTATCATAAAATATGAATTTCGCACTCGATTTCACCCAAGAGTAAAGTAGGACCTTTATTATTGACAATATCAAAAATTGTTATTGAAAAAATTTGATCAGAACTGAAAACCATGTTTAAATATGGTACTGCACCCTTTTATTTTGAAAAGATTAGGTATTTGTATGCATTTTCTTATTAGCAATATCAAATGCCCAATGATATGCATTCATTACGTCTATAATTCGCCAAATTTTTATTTCAAAATTAAGAAACGAAAAGGTTATCGCGTTTTTAATTATCACAAGAGCCAAATCTTTATTCATTTCACTGTCATACTATAATATAGTATGATATATTATAATATAATATAATATAATATAATAGAGTAGTTACAAAACATATCAAATTTATATTATATAAATAAACAACGATATCAGTTGAATAAATTATATCTAACCGATAAATAGTTGTTGCAAAGTAATGAATACTTATATTTATTTAACTTAAAAAACGTACTAATAAAAAATGATTAAGATAAAATACACTAACTAGGAACAATTAAGTAGCTATCTTAGTATGAACCACTACACTAACTTAGTAGGATTATTTTTCAAATGTACAATCAGCAGCTTTTTAAATATTATTACATTCTCACTAGATTTAATATTGTGAGGTATAAGATTGAATTGTACCACTCCCTTATGAAATGAATTTTTCATTGAATTGCTTATTTAAACGTGGTTTTTAGTTCTGATCAACTTTTTTTTATAACAATTCTCGATATTGTCAAAAATCGAAAATAAAGGTAGTTTTTTTTCTGTGACTATTCAATAATATATGTATTTTACATCCACTTTCTATTGGTTAATGTAACTTGTTGCTCATACCAATGACTTTTTTTTCATTACTCAATTGTTTTTAACCAATGAAATGATCTAATCTCATTACTCCACTGTTTTGTAGCCAATCAGAATATTCGACAAAATGTCAACCTTCAAATAAATCATTTGGGAACAGCCCATTTGATCGTCCTTGTATTATAGTCAAAGGGGCTATGATTGAAAGTTTACGTTAACTCAACGTATCTGTTAATATTGTTTACTAATGTGAATGTTCCATTTGATAACATTGTTACCATGGTGATATGGACATGTTAAGATAACGTAAACGTTCAATCATAGGACCCATTGTCACATTGTGTTAACGACCTAACCTCACTAAGTAAACTAGTTCTCAAAAAGTGCCGTCCAAATGAAATTGAATATTTCAAAGTTCGCTTCAATTATTGAATAATCATAGACAAAGTATAGTATTCTACTCACGGGAAATGGATAATACTCACCCAGATGATTACGCAAACTTCAGCCTGGTGAGTAATATTCACCATTTCCCGCTCGTTGAATAATATACTAATCCCAGGGGCTAATTCCATATTACTTATTTCGAGCTCATTTGACAAACCTCGCATACGACTGAAAAAAATTTGATACCTCATGATGGTATTTTGGATTTTAGGACATGCAAAACTTTTTATGAAGAATACATTTTTCTCCTCAAATTACTTAATAATATTTTTTTTTGCATATTATGGTTACAACTTGTTGGGACACACTGTATATCAAAAATCTGAGAAAATCTTCTCTTTATTATATAAAAAATACATTTTTATGGAAAATACTTTATCTCTAGTTGCCCTAAAGTATATACATTTGTATGTGTGTCGCCTAAATACTTATTCATGCTTTTCTTGATAGAATAGCATTGGTAAAATAAGTATGAGTAGAGCCAGGATACTATTTTTATCTACAACTGTCAAAAAATAGTTGTTTTATGCAACCATCTATAGATATAAAATGTTCCACATATTACACGGCCCGAGAGAAACCCGTGGATCATAGTTCTTTATCCACGGGCAGGTTCTTTATTCACGGGCAGTGGACCAATCATAAGCGAGTATTACCAGTAACGCAGCGATCAAAGTTCTTTATCCACGGGCAGGTTCTTTATTCACGGGCAGTGGGCCTAAACACAACTATTTTTGGCTTTATTTAGTGGCTTTTTTTTCCAAATTTTTTGACAGTTGTAGATAAAACATTGTATTTGACTCGCATATAATGACCATATTACACTCGAATAAAATTAATAACACTCGCCTTCGGCTCGTGATATAAATTTTAATCTCGTGTAATATTTGGCCCATTATATGCTCGTTAAATAAAATACTATTTTCTATTTCAGATGTTTTTTCACATCTAGTTAATGCAGTAAAGAATAAATAATACATAATATAAATATTTTTATAAAAACAATAGATGTATAATAAACTCACTATAACAATATAGGTATTAATTGAGTATATCATTTATCAAAAAGATTTTAAAATGAACATAACAAAATGGTGAGAAAAACAAGGATTACACCTAAAAAATAAGCACAATACATAACAATCTACCTTAAGCATACACCATCAGCTTACATACATCGTACGGGATATCGTATCTGTTTAGTATAAGATGTCGTTTTTCTTCTAGCTCCAAGATTCTCATAGGCTTGTTGTCTTTGATACATTTGTCAGCGTCCGATGATTCTTGCAATATCCCTATATGGTTTCTTTTTTACCGAGTATTTTACTATGACCAAGCAGGAATATTAAATTCTTTTTTACAGTGGCTTGATATTGTTTACATACTTTTTGCCATGTTGGTTTTTATGTTAATCGTTAACAAGTCGGTAAAATATAGTGACTGGAAATGCTTGAAAATAACCAATTACGTGCAAACGTGTTTTTTGAAGGTCATATTATTCAATGTGATCACTTCAACCATTCAAACTGACTCTATTTCAATGACCTCCACTTTTCCAGTTGACCATACATTCCAAGATGTGGGCACCATATACATACATAACTTGAGAATCTCAAACTAAGCCAGAAGCTCTTTTATGTTTTACATTCAGTCCTTTTCATCAACTTTTTTCTACAAGACTGATAAAATAAGCATCACTCAGTCGACCTTCAATATACATAAGTACAAAATGGCAATAAAGAGAGTTACATGATGAGTCCTGATTAGTCCTTCAATCTCGATTCGTGACAAGAGTTGAGTGTGTACGTGTATATTTAATGTTGTTAGCTCGGGCATAGCTGATGTAGTCAAGTTTTCACTTTTCCAATGAAGTCTTCTTAATAATGGGAAATATGTCATAGAACTGTGAACCAGGGCTGTAATTATTATCGCTATAATAATGGCGTCTTTAGCGCATCCATCCACTTCTCCATTTCCTGATATTTCAGCTTGGCCGTTAATCCAGACAAATTTTTCTTGACTATTTTGATTTTTTATGTTATTTATTATGTGGCATACTTTCAGTGTTGAAGGATTTTTTATATATTGTTATAACATCTACTTATTGCTTGGAGACATGACATAGAGTCTGATACAACATACAACTGTATACACCTTTGACTGATTTTGCTCTAGGATATAATCCAGTGCCTCCAAAATGGCTTGCATTTTGGCAGTAAAAATACTTGTGCTGGGATGTAGTTTAAAACAATCTCAAGAATGTTTTTCGGAGTTTCCAGATTTCAGTACCTTTTGAGAATTTTTCCCAGTAGTTCTTTTGTTTTTACCAAGGTTTTAACTAATTTGAATCACCTTGGAATAAAAATGGTTGTATTTGTTAGGGTGCCAGAAACTCGAGTGTCTGCATGGGTATGTCAGTTATTATAAGAGATACAGAGTCGTCGGTCAAATGGAGACAGAGTTGCGCATTTTTATGCTCAACACAATGTAATTTGACGTCGTGGAACAAAAATTAAATCAAAACGAAAATCCCTCTGAAAACAACTAGTTACCTAATTATTCGTTTACTTATGGTACCTACAAAAACATTCCAATAAAGCAATAGCTTAGATAAATTATAACTAAATAAAGTAATGTGAAATTGTAAATGTACAGGGTATACAACTAAGAGAGGTCGCCGGCCATATCCCGGATACTATTCATCGTAGAGGCTTGCGGCAAAAAAAATATCACTAAAACGGCCAAAAGAAAAACCTAGAAAATATTTTCAAGTTTCTGAAATGGTCGCTAGGGGGAGTAACAAGCAACACCAAGTAGAAAAATAGGATTTTCATAGAAGTTTGCCCAATGAAAATATACCGATGGTATTATTTTCATATTTGATGACTATTCACCTACACTTTTTGTCTGAAGCGTTTTTTTCTATCTATCAAAATAAAGAGGTGGGGGAAGTTCAACTGTTTTTTTAAACAAACGCAGATTCGTCCCGTTTCGCTTGACTGATTTTAACGAGCTTGGGCTCATATGAAAGAGCATGATCTGCACTACAAAATACTTTTTTGGTTTTGAATTTTCGACCTTCATCGTCGCTGCTAGATGGCGTTAACTGAAATGGTAGCATATTTTTGAGTTTTTTTCCAAAAAAATCAAATGTTATGGTATATTCATTTCCATATATTTCAAAAGAGGATACATTTTTCTATAAAAAAATGCAAGATGAAAAAAAAATGTTTTTTTTTCAATTTTTGTATAGAAAAATGTATCCTCTTTAAAAATATATGAAAATGAATATACCATTACATTTGATTTTTTTGAAAGAAACTCAAAAATATGCTACCATTTCAGTCAACGCCATCTAGCGGCGATGGTGAAGGTCAAACATTCAAAACCAAAAAAATATTTTGTTAAAGCATGTCGGGAGAAATCTCCGTTTGTTTAAAAAAACAATTCATTATACAGGTTCGCTGATACATTTGGGAACCGTCGATTAATGCTTAAACTATACGAGCTACTGGGAAAAGTTAAATACAAAAGTTCAAGAGTTGAATATCTATTATTTGGTTTTGGTGATAACTAGAATTATACAGGATCGGTCATAAAGTCGTGGAACAACAAAGTTGCATTTTTTTTGAATGGTACCCCTTGAATATTATTGGATATCTCAACTCTTCCTTTAATTTTGAGCAGAATTTGTGATACACATGTTTCTTAATTCAGCCGTCCTCGAGTTATCGCGTTTTTAAAATGACATATTTGCATCTTTGACAAGCTATACAACTCAAACGGTTGACAGTACCTTCTATTCATATGACAGAATAGCTTTCGAAAAACTAAGGTGAGAGAGTGCAGACTGTTTCTCACTATCTAGAACCGTTTGAGTTCTATATCATGTTAAAGATGCAAAAAAGTAATTTCGCTCCATATATGGAAGAACATCATATCTAAAAAAAAATGACTTTTTGACTTTTTTATACATTCAGGTTAAAAAAACTTTTTCATGAATATCGTCATATCTGCAACTCTCATAATTTGTCTGTAGTGCATGTGTCACTCTGCCACTGGGAAAATCTAGTGATCGGTTATGCGGAAGAACGTCAGTTGGCAACTATTTTTCGAGTAGGGCTGTTGTCCGTTTGTGCATTTTATGGAAAAACACAGGGGAAAAACGTACTACATCGAAAAATTTAATAATCAGTGCCCCGGTGTGTTTGTCGAATAACGTCAGAATCGGAATTGTGTCGGTATTGCCCTTAGGTTTCGAGTGCTATAGTTGTGTGGAAGAATGTCACAATTTCACATATGTTACGATTTTTTTTATATATACAATTTTATATGGAAGGAAGACAAATTGACAAAAAAGGGGCACCTAAATACTTAAATGAGAATATCTACATTTTCTACTCCACTGGTCTGATAATAGCAATAAATAAGACAATGATATAGAAGCAGTTTTAAATCTATCGTATCTGTCGTATCAGCTCTTCCTTACATAATATCGTCGATTCCTTCAGTTTTTAAAGCGCTGTCCTGAAAAACTTGGATATTAGACTTGTGACGTTTTTCTATAAACGAAGTGACGAATTCAGGAACATTATGTGTATGACAAATTTTGCTCAAAATTGAAGGAAGAATTGAAGTATCCAATAATCATATTGGATTTCATTTAGAAAAATGCAACTCTGAAGTTCCACGACTTTATGACACAACTTGTATACTTCAAAGATCTATCATCTAATAGATACCGTAGAATAAGGCTATTTGGGAACCGCGGAGCTATCTGAGACACCACGAAAAAGAAGTCATTTAACAAAGCCGACGCAACAGATCAACATGTAGTAAGAATGTGCGTAGGGCACCACGTGGTAGCATGTCTAGAGCGAGCGTATGATGCGGTAAACAAAGTATTAAATTTTGGAGACGTGGGGATTGCAGAGAGAATATAACAGTACACGAGAGTATCCGATCAATGCGTGTGAAATGGCAATGAAACAGACGATATATTCCGTCTTTGTTGCACACTGACGGACCAATAGTGACTACGCCACTCAGACGCGGGTTATTCAAATGCGAAAGAATGTAAACAAGGATTGAAAGACGCAATAATATTTAATAACATTTATTGTATTGTCATAAACAGAAAAATATAAACAGAATAATTCACATTTCTACAGTAAAATTACTTGAATAACATTACTGATTCAAGATTTAACAATACGTTGACAAAAAACTAGTGTTGCAACGGTTCGGACCTTTACGGTTACGGTTAATAACAATAATACCTACTTCCTTTTCTGCGACTTGATTCGATATTCGATCATCTTATTTTTCAACACTAGGTAGGTATTAACTGGAGGGTAATCTTTGGCAGTCAAGATTACACAAACAAATGACATCAGTATCAGTTACATCAGAGATCAATCGATTTATCAGACGTATGAAGGTAAATCATCCATTGATTTGAGTTTAAATAAAACAGTTCATCAAAGGTATCGCCAGATGATAAATTCACGACTGCAATCAGTATTTCGTATTATAAATAATGAGAAAACTAGTGTGTATAGTACTTACTCTCCCTTTTATGCGACTTAATTTAGCCTCTTACACGAAATATGCCTCTTATATTATTAAACACTAATAATAATATTTGGAAAAGTGTAATCGGGATGTAAACAGCAAATGACATCAGTGACAGATGAAAGAATAAGTGGCATCTGACTTCTATGTCGTGATACCATTGGTTCCCGTCAGTGTGCAACAGAGAAGTCTAAATACATCACAAATAAGTGAGTATGACAAGGATGCCAACAGTTCAACTCGTTGCCAAGGACGGTCGTTTGATCCGATACTCTCGTTTACTGTTATATTCTCTCTCGGGGATTTCAAGAAAATGTGAAAATGCTCGAATACATGGCTATTTTTTTTAAGTATATACTTGAGGGTTAAGGGTATTTTATATGAAAAATGTTTAACATTTCTAGGAGAATGCGAAAATCAAATGAAAAAATAGGGGTTGTAATTTGAAATAGGGAAGTAGGACCACGCCTAGACGTTCTGAAACTCACTGTATATCTCAAAACCTTGTTTTCACAAATTCTATTTCAAACCACTTTTATATTATGGGACAATTTTTTCCCAAACATCAAATAAAAAAAGGTCCATTTAGTTGTGAACACCCTGTACATAAATCATGATAGTCCTTCAATTCTGTTGGAGAAGAGTAAAATTTATAGAGTCCCTTATGTAAGTTGACCAAACATACACTTATCATAATATAGTATAAAATCATTCCAATTTCTAGTTTTGTGCTCATGAATATTTTTAAAAACTTCGTTTTTATCAAATATACCTAATGCCGGTTATAGTCTATTTCCAATTATGTAAATGAACACAAACAAACAGATTAAAAATGATTTTTTGCTTAACCGACAATAAGTTTAAAGATGCTAGCAATGAACTTCTGTTCTGTTCTGTAGTTCTGACTTTTCCCCTCAATATCTGAAACACGGTTCAGGAAATTGGATGACCTGATAAATGATTGTCACTTTTAATCAAATTTCTGCTTGCATTCCAATTTCTTTTCATATTTATTTCCTTATATTTGTATAGCCCAACAAAGATATGTTCTGCTGGCGATGTCACAAAGAAGCAGTCAACATTGCTTGCACTACTTGTCCGAGGAGCTACCATATAAGATGCCTGAAACAGTCGATAGGCAATCCAGAACATTGGCCATGTCCCGAATGTGTATCAATTGTGAAAGCCGAAAATCCTGAGAATAGGTGAATTTCATTTGTGTCTTATCATCAATGTATGTTGTGAATTTTCCCGACAAAAACAGCTTTTCAAACTCATGCAAATTCCATATAAATCATTAAGCTTGTAGAATACATTATTTTTTTTGTAGTTCCAAATTCTACCTGTAGTTTATCTTGAACTAGAGGTACCGTAATTTTCATAATTCTAGTTTTCTTGATGGATAATTCTAATTGATAATATATAATATATTTTTTGTTAAGCCCATGACTTTTATGGATGTGTCCTCTAGCACTTGAACAAATAATCGCAGTCGAAGTTATAAATGTGAAAAATTGAAAATGTTTTTAAGTGTGTAGGCATTTGTTCTGAATAGACCTAATGATATAAAAAAATAACACGTTATATCTGATATCATAACAGTGACTGCTCTTATTTGTTGTAAAACTGAATAGACATTTTAATTTATTTCAAGGTCTCCTGCTATGAGAGGAATGACATTAGAGCATCTGTGTAGTCTGCTAAAATTTGCCGTCAACCGCATGATTCAGTGTTATGGGGTAAGTATTTTGTATTTTATTGGCAAAAAATTATCATTAAACATAATATGTAGGTATACATTGCAAAATGAAAGACGATTCTTCTTTTCCATCATTTTTCATGTTCTCCATGTGATAACTTTTTAAGAACTACAAATTTGTATCTTATTCTTTATGTACGTTTTCATATAAATTAATGGTGGGCGTCATTTCAACATGTGATTGCGTTGTCGTTGCGCAAAGCAAAAAATCAATAGCGGTATGGATGCGCAGCCGCCTCAGCTGAATATCAAGGAATTTAAATGATGATAAATGGCCATTTTCCAGATCCATATGCATGTGAATATTTTACCAAATATATTGATAAGAACAACCTATTGAATTTGGAACAGTTTCAGTGAATATACTTTTCTGTCTTGCGTTATTTCAACGAGTATCTAACAAGTGAAATGTCATGATTTATGAAATTATTGGCGATGATACCATAAAATGTTCTGCAAGTTAACGATATTTCAGAAAACAATATATTTTTTTTGTTTGAATGTATGTTCATTTAACAGGATGTTATCTAGAAAATACCCCCTTTCAAGTCTACAAGGTGAGTCTCTAATTTGGAATAGTTTTTTTTTCGAAAATATGCTCAGGCAAGTCGATTAGTATTTCAAATTGCGGATATTTGACAGCTCTTTAAATGGGAATCAAACGTGGGTTGCTCTCTAAGAAAGGCTCGAAAACTGCAAAAAAGTCAAAAAAAACAAAAATGGATTTAGCGGGTTTTGCAGGCGAGCTCCACAATTGTGATTTTCTGTAGTTTCAAAGCTATACGGGAAAGCGAAAAATACTATTGTATTCAAATGAACAGCTTCAATTATATCTAGCCACGATCTCATTTTTCTGGATTCAAAACTATATTTGTTGGCATTTCGCTCAGCCGTTTTCGAGCTATTTAGTCACGAATCTTTGTCCAATAAGCCGTTAGGTTCTAGGTTGTTAACGTTGTTCCGCTGCCACAATATACAGGGTGAGTCGGGAGAAAAGGAGCAAATTGTATAGGGTGAACATTCGATTAAGTCAAAAAGTTTATATGAACATGAGTCTACAGCGGCTTGGTTTCTGAAATACAGGGAGGGCGTCCAAAAACAAAGTTATTTAGTTTTTTGTCTATATTTTTGTCAAAAAACATGGTTATTTAACGAAATTCGGGATACTGGGGATATTAATGACGAGAAACTCAAATATTCGTATATCTTGGTTTTTTTAAAAAAAAAGTACAAGAAAAGCCGTTTTGGACCCATGTTCATATTGAACTTTTGTCTTAAAACTAGTCAAAGATTCACCCTTTGAAATTTTGTCCATTTCTCCCGACTTACTCTGTAGACAGTTGAAGTGCCTTCATTCAAGAAGGGTCACTTCGTTTTCTCTCATGTTTGCGTTTACGGACATACGTAACCTTGCGTGTCTTCACGTGTTTCACTTTATCCCTTATACGTTATCCGAGGTCTGCCGATCAAGTCTACGATCTTGGCTCATCTGTCAACGATTAAGTTTTAAATTTTACACGTCATATTTTGAATTTGTTTTGAAATTCAATTAACAAATTAACACAAAATTAACTTTTTTTTCTACTTCCACGGGTCAAATATATGTAAGTGCAACAAATTAGGACAAGTCAACTCGCTACGTTTCACGTACGTTAAAAGCCACACTTCACTCGCTTTTTGGACCATGAATATCATAGGAACAAAACAAAAAATACTAATTTCTCCCGGAATTTTGTTCAAACAAGAGGTGAATTATGATTAAAATGAAAAAGGACAGGAACTAGAGAACTAAAACAAAACACAGATCTAATCAGAGTGAATATTTTTTTTATCTTGCCTAATGCACTCTCTATACACTGATTTCAAGTGTTCCAGAGCGCATTCGGGATGCACGTTGGGTGACGACAACCTAACGGCCATTGGAGAAGTAGGCCACGACGGCGAACGCACGCTCCTCCTTTGTCCAACGCATGACGACAACTGGCTTGAGCGGTAACCGAACTTCAGCACCCCCTGTTTCGGATGAGACCCTCTTCACCCCTTTCTGACCACGCCTCGCTCATTGGGGACTAATTTAAATCAGCAAGTTTCTCTGCCGCACTCTTTATGAGGCTTTCAAAGTGGTGGAAAGTTTCAAGAATGCTGAATGAATAAACAATAATCAACACTTCAACACTACCCTAGTCTAAGTAATAATAGTATGGAGAGTTACATTTATGAGAGTGGTGCCATGCTGTCTGACTGATGATTCCTATTCGGAGTGAAACCGGTATCAGGAGAGCGCCACTTTCATTAGTATAACGCTTGGCATTTATTACGGATCTGTTCCAACTTTCCGTTCAACATTCGATAGCCGTGAAACATTGTCCTTTCAATTATTATAAGACCAAACTAATATTTCCAAGTTATTGTTGAAAGTATATAAGGTAATACTCAGAATCAGTGATGCCAGTCATTCTATAAAAAAAAAATCAAAAAGAGTTGGATAAAATGAGGGCGGCGGAAAAATATTTCAAAGGAATGCTCGGAATTAAAACTTATAAGAGTATAACAATCAATAACCTCGGAACCGTATATGCTTATTTATGTACTTGTTTATTATGTATTAACCTTTTTGGCTTGTTTGTTCGAGTGAGAGAAAAAATATGTCGTAACAATTAAACATGATCCGTTATATTTTTCGTTTGATATCAGTATTGGAAACAACGTGTCGCGTTTCTGGTCAATTGAGGAACCCATGCGATAAGTTAATTAATTCGTGGGGCGATTCCTGGAGTATTCTCATAAAAAAAACGATTCTAAAAACATTTCTCGAAAAATGCCTTCCAAGTGAGCTACATAATATGGGGTTGTTTTCATCCCTAACCACTTGATTATTATGATACGCCTCTGATAAAGAAATTGAAATTTTGAGCTCGGAATCCAATTTGGCGTCTTGGGTTTATGCAGGTACCAAATTTCAATATTTTAGTGTGAGCGGTTTCGAAAATATTAAGTAAGACCCGTTTTTAGGATACCGATGCATCGATGTAAAAGTAAAAGCGATTTTCTCGAAAAATACTAGCTTTATCGATATGTACTGACAGTTCCTTCTCTACGTAAAAACCTTGAGGACCTTATTTCATGAAAATATCACAGGAATCACGTCACAAATTTTTTCCTATCTTTTGGAAACACCCTGTATAGGCGAAATTGAAATGATTATTAGAAAATGATATAATGACCAGTCAATGATTTTCAAACATCTAACATGACGTCTCTTTGTGTGTCAATAATTTTTGATTGAGAGCCGAAAGGGATTCAAAAAGTAGCCGCCTTTCAAGTTCGATATTTGGCCGCTAGAGAGCGCAATTGAAAGATAAAAATTCCAAATTTCTCCGGAAAATTCCCAAATCTTCATCAACACCGTTGGAAAGCTTGGACAATTTATCATCATTTTTGTTTAAGGCTTATTGACGTACCAACCTTCATTTGAGTAGGAGAAGGTAGTGAAAGTGTCATTGTTGGAGTGGCTATAACTTATAAACGACTTATCCGAGTTTGAAAAATATAGGATTTTTTGGTAGTGAAATGTAAGTACAAAATCGGACAAGGCGTTAATAAAGCTATAGCCACTTGAACAATTACAGTTTCACTACATTCCCCTACTCAAATGAAGGACGGTACGTCAATGAGCCTCAAACCAAGATGATGAGAAATTATCCAAGCTTTCTGACGGTACCTCAATTTGGGAATTTCAGGAGAAATTTAGAATTTGAATTTCTACATTTCAATTGCGCCCCCTAGCGGAAAAATGTCGGAACTTGAAAGGGATTTCCAGCATTTTCTCGGTCCCACGAGTATTTCTCTTTCCTGAAGTTCCAACTCGAGTAGTTTCCGAGATATAGCCAGTGGCCACCCAAACTGGAACAGCCTGGATAATTAATATACATATTAGGTTTTCACACCATTAGTGATAATGAAACCAATATTTTTCATTAACCTTCAGTTACTTATGAGAACACACGAATTCATTTGACAACATAGAAAGATCTATCTGTTGTCTATCACTCAATCACAGCACGTAGAAAATTCCCCTGTTCACCTGTCCATCCTATTCAAAACGATGTAAACAAACTATACGTGATCAGACACAGTGGAACGATTGAAAGGTCACGTGAAATAAACCAACACTTGTTCTTTCCAATCGTTCCGCTATGCCTGATCACGTGTAGTTGGTTTATTTTGATGACTCTTGGTTTTGAATTACACTGCTCAAAGTAATTAACGCACCACCTCTAATTTTTACATAAGACTATGTAGTGTGTGAACATGTCCTATGGTAAATCTTTATCAAGCTGAACAAGAAACAAAATAATTAAAATAGAACAAGGCCTTAAGGTTTTGAAAATTCTATGCTTATCACTAAATTCTTTAGAGTGTTCTAGATTTTCAGAGCAATATTGTTCCTATACTAAGCATGGTGTAGAATGCGAATTTATTGATGTAAAAATTTTTAACACTGTAGAATTTAGTGATAAGAATAATATTATGGTATTGTCAAAACCCTAGAGCCTTATGTAAAAACTAGAGGTGATGCGTTAATTTTTTGGAGCAGTTGTATCTATAGAAGTAAAATATTTAATGCTTAACTCTGGTTATCCGAGATAATCATACACATACAGTGGTGGACAAAAGTATGGAAAGATTTTGAAATTCAAAATATTTTTTTTTATTTATCGAAGCACATGTTTTTTATTCAGGAAATAATAATCAATACACGTGATTTGACAATATTTTTGTATTGTTTCCAAAAGCATAACATAGTTTAGGTAGAACATAATTGACAAAAATATTATCCTGGACAAAAGTATGGAAAGAAAAAAAAAACTTTAAGCAACTTTGAAAAATAACTAAATACAGTATTTTTTCTAATATCTTGTGGCGTAACCTTTAGCTTTTATCACTTCTTGGCACCTCCGAGGCATTGAATCAACTAGATTTTGACAGACTGTCACGGGAATTCTGCTCCATTCTTCTTGTAAAGCTACCCATAAATCATGCTGGTTTTTAATTTCTCTCTTCCTTATTTGTCGGTCCACATGTTCCCAAAGATGTTCTATAGGATTTAAGTCCGGTGATTCCAACACTTCAACATTTTTGTCAGTAAACCAATTTTTTAGTAACCGAGATGCGTGTTTGGGGTCGTTGTCCTGTTGAAATCTCCAGATAAGAGGCATATCTTCTTCAGCATAAGGCAACATTGTGTCATTCAAGATATCCCTATACATGAAACGATCCATACGCCCATCAATTTTCACTATTGGACCTGTACCAGATCGGGAAAAGCATCCCCAGACCATCACACTACCCCCGCCATGCTTTACAGTGAATTTTTGGTACTTTATGTCATACCTTTTACCAACTGGTCTTCTAACATACGATCTGCCGTCTGATCCAAAGATGTTGAACTTACTCTCGTCACTCCACAAGACGGTATTCCATTTTTCTTCTCTCCAATTTAAATGTTGGTGAGCAAAACGAAGTCGAGCCTTTCTATTTTTTTTTGAAACAAGAGGCTTTTTCACAGCGACCCTTCCCAGAAGACCAGCTTCACAAAGTCGACGTCTTACGGTGCGATCGGCTAGTTCCACGCCATAACCACGGGATATTTCTTCTTTTATTTCCCGCGAAGATTTTTCTGGGTGGGCAGTTGATATTCTTTTGATGTGTTTGTCGACATGAACGTCGGATTTTCTAGGTCGTCCTGTCTTCACTGATGTTCCAACACAGAAACTGCACCTTCACTAATGCGTAGGGCTTTTGCAATCGCACATTGCTTCAAGCCTTCGTCCCGAAACTTCACCACTCTACTGCGCAAGTCTTCCGTGAAATATTTATTTTTCCCCATCATCCGTCGACAAAGATCTGTTCTCTCTGACAGTTTGATATCTGAATAGAACTTGGTGTTGAAGATACAGAAGAAGAAAAAAATATTTCCATACTTTTGTCCAGCGTATAAACAAACAAAAATCGATAACATACATAAACAACACTGTGAATATCTCACTAATAACAAAAAATGTGAGACATGTGTTTATCTTCCTTGCATGATATGAACAAATACACTGCTCCAAAAAATTAACGCAACACCTCTAACCTCACCAAAACTTTGATCCTGCATCAGTTATCAAAATCTTGAACTTGGCAAAAATGACACATATTTGAATTAATTCAACCCTCATTTCATTTTTGCCAAGTTCAAGATTTGATATCTAGACTATCCTTTATCCAATTATTGAGGAATTTTCAAAAAGTACATAATTTGTGCCCCTCTTTCGAATAGAGCTAGCCATTTTTATCAAAAATCGCGCAGAGAGATTTACCAAAACTAACCCTTTTTTAAAACGTGAAGAAGGGGCACTAAACAGTTTTTTGAAAAAAATCGCCAGGAAACGTAAACTCACAAATGGATTCAAGATTTTTGATGCACAATCAATTCTTTGATAACTGATGCGGGATCAAAGTTTTGGTGAGGTTAGAGGTGTTGCGTTAATTTTTTGGAGCAGTGTATTTTACCACGAGGTAGCTTACGAAATTTAACAAAAATGGAATTTCTCCATACTTTTGTCCACCACTGTACGTTGAATATGTTGAAAGATTCGGAATTTTGTGGTTTGAAGGATACCAGATTTTGAAATTTTCAATTTCTCCACTGCTTTCTGTTCAATTTTCCATAATATGTGTCTAAGCTAACTATCCACATAAATAAACTGCTCAACAATTGAAATGATCCACTCCGCAAAAATGGTTTGAAAATTGTTTGGAGTTTTTAAATGAACATTAAGGAAAAAATGAATGTTCGTAACATATTTTTAATAAAAAGTCAGTGTTTATTCCCAAAATAAAAAAAGTTTATTCACGTAATTACTACACTACTTCTCTACAATAGCATTACTGAGTTGATGAAAGTTCTCTATGGGATCATTTCGGAAAACAGGTCGCCTTTTTAACTCCCACCAAACATGTTCTATCGGATTGAGATCAGGGGAGTTTGCTGGCCACTGCACGTAGCATTTTTCAGAGTGGATCATTTCAATTGTTGAGCAGTTTATATCCCATATAATTGTATCCAGACACTAATATATCAGGGTTTCCTGATAGGTTTTCTGTGTACAGCTCCACTTGTCACTCTTTCAAGTATAAACTTGGAATTAATTCCTTTTATAAATAACAAAAAATACTTTTAATTCCCTTTCATTTTTGCAGTCTAAACCTTTCTGTAACGAGGTCAACGACATTGAATTTCCCGATTACAAGAAGTACATCATTCAGCCTATGAATCTGAAACTCTTGGAGGAAAAAATTAAAGAAAATGTATATGGCAGCACTCAGGCTTTTGAAGCGGATGCAAAATGGCTACTACACAACAGTATCGTTTTCAATGCATGTGAGGATTAGTTTTTAGTATATACAATATCACTTTTTATTTGCTATACATTTTTTTTAGTATTAGTTATTGTTTTATCAAAATTTCAAAGGGTTACCATGATTACTGTCACGAAACTCATTAAATACATAATTTGATACAGGGTGGAAGGCAAATTCTTTCAAATATGTGACGCCTTATAGAAGGACCCAAGGCACATCGAGCTTGTTTCGAAGGACACAACTAGTTTGCGGCTGACTGTATTGGTTTGACTATTGAAGACATTTTTTGAGTGAAAAGGGTGCACCTTGTTGAAGTCGTTTATCGAGATTTGGACTGTTATTAATGTGGTTAAATCCTGATTCTTCCCATAAAATAAACTGGAGCTTTGCCATGTACCAATAATAAGGGAAGACCCTGTATAATAGACTCCTGAATTTTGAAAATTATGGATTTAATAGATTTTTGCCATAATAAAAAAATGGTTTTCCTGTACTAATATATTACTCTTCTAGACATCGAACACTATGATTAATATAATAATAATAATAATATCGTTTATTTGGCATCAGCTACAGAATAAATACAATATAATGAAGATAAAATCTACATAAAGTTGAAAATGTTTCAGATCAATCCAAGTTAACAAGTGCCGCCAAAAATATAATAAAGATATGTAAACAAGAAATGGCTGAGATAGAGAACTGTCCAAGTTGCTACTTCAACGCGAATACCAAGAAAAATACGTGGTTTGTTGAGGTGTGCCCCAAGCCTCATTTGCTGGTTTGGGCTAAGTTGAGAGGTACGACAATGAAATTAAAAATTTATGTGTTCAGAAGATACGTTCTCCTCTGAAAGAAATAATTAACATAGTCATAGTCATCAAAACGAATATAATATTATACAGGAACAGGAAAATTGATATAATTGGAAAGTGTGATGGAAAATACAGTAGTTACTTATAATCCGTTCAATTTCGGATTCAATTAATCCATGGCAGAATACTTAATGCATGTTCAAGAAAGAACCCATTTAATATTCTGATCCAAATGTTATTTCGACTCTTCAAAAGTCAATTTTTGAAGATTTTCAGGAAAACTGGAGTGCAATTTGTCAAAGTCTGGCGCAACTATTTTTTTTTCTAGCCGATGACGCCATATCTTAATTTTGATACAACCTGTATAAAATGCTCGTACGTTGATTATACAGGGTGTTACTTGATGGTATGTCATAATTTCAAGGGGGAGTTCCTGGATAAATTTTAAGTCGAAAAGGTCATATTATAAACTTGGGTCTTAAAATGCTTGGTTTTCTTTCTATTTTATTTTCAGTTTTTGATACATTTGCCAAAGACGGTTTGAGATATTGAACTAAATTTTGCCACAGGATATTATGGTATAGGAACACACTTTGTTTATTTTTTCTTCTAGACCCAAGTTTATATGACCTTTTTGACTTAAAATTTATCCAGGAACTCCCCCTTAAAATTATGACATATCATTAAGTAACACCCTGAATTTACGTGGCTAATAGAGCGTTTTTTTTCGACATGGAAAAAAAGAGTTTTGTATAAAAGTTGTAGGTTCATTCCTTTGTTATCTTGTGTTGTTTTAAATAAAAAATGTGGCATCGATAGATGGGAAAATCTAGATTTACTTCTCATTTTTTTCAAGGGTGTTGTATTTTATGCACCTACATGAAAGATCTTTATTTCCTGATTCCAAATATACCATATACAGAGTGGCGCATTAGTGTGTGGAAGTCCATTTGCTCCCTTATCAAAAGAGAGACCGTGGCATCAAAAAGTACACTTTTTTTGAATAGCAACTCCATCTTTTGATAAGAGATTTGGATTCAGCTTAATATTCTACGTATGATACAGTTGTTTTATTTGCCAGTGATGTCAGGCTATCGAGGATCTACTAAAATTTAGGGAAAAAATATTATGTTGGTAAATTACCTACAAAAACAAAAGATTTGAAATTGAATCTTGCAAATATGCGTATTTCAATGTAAGAGTTAAAGTTATTTATTTTTGAAAAAAGAATCGCAATAATTTATATAGGGTGTTTTCTACAGCAGGCCCAACTTAGCGAATTTAGAGACGAAGAAACTCATTTTTTTCAAATGGAACCCTGTGTGCTGTTTTCTAGTTTTGTTGAGCACTCAAAACACTGCAACTTTGCCATTACAAAACACGTCATAAAATGTGTCGTTATCTCGGAATCTTTGATAACGTCCAAATAGTACCTAATTGGGATTTCTGGTTCATTATCGGTACAGGTTACGCGACGAAACGGCATTGGCTGGGTATCCGGACCACGTGTTGATGAAATTCTCTAACAGAACAATGACTGAAAACCAAAGAGGTTGAAGATCTTTATTCAAAATCGAGTTGAATAAATGGTATAATCGAAATGGAACAATTCTTATCATCAACAGAATCAACAAAACGAACTACGGAGTAAATGTTCAAAATGACCGCCATTATTTTGAATGCAGGCCTGTACACGGTTTTTAAATGATCGACCAACTTCAACTAGCATGTTGTTATTATTGTTTATATCCTGGAATGCTTCCTTTATTCTATCTTTTGGATTGGTGATGCTGGTTCTCATGGTAATTGAATCGGATTCTTCTGCCATAACAACGATCCATTAACACGTTCGAATTTGTCATCTCGAAACCCAATTAAGGGGTTCTATTTTGACATAATCAAAGATTTCAAGATAAGGATACATTTTACGACACGTAATCTGATGGCAAAGTTGCAGTGTTTTGAGTGCTTAACAAAACTAGAGAACAGCACACAGGTCGTTCCATTTGAAAAAAATGAGTTTCTTCGTCTCTTAATTCGCTAAGTTGGGCCTGCTATAGAAAACACCCTATATATATCATAGTGATTCTTTTCTCAAAAATCAATTACTTTGACTGTTACATTGAAAAATACGCATATTTGCGAGATTCAATTTCAAATCATTTGTTTATGTAGCTAATTTACCAACATAATGTTTTTCCCTTAATTTTAGTGAATCCCCGATAGCCTGACAACACTGCACGTTCTGGCGAATAAAACCACTCTAACATACGTAGAATATTACGCTGAATCCAAATCTCTAATCAAAAATTGGGTTGCTATTTAAAAAAAGGTGTATTTTTTGATGACACGGTTTCCTAGAACACTCTGTATACACAGTATTATTTTTAAATTGTGACCCCGCTGGAACCCTATAAGTTTTGTCTTGAAATTGTTTTCCTATCTCTTTTGATAAGGGAGAGAATGGACTTCCACACACTAATGCGCCACCCTGTATGTTGGTATTTGGTTCAGCTTTTTTTTCTTATTCAAATTCAAAGTGTCATAGAAACTACATTACTTTGATCTAGGTTGATAAGATACGGCAGATCAACGTAATGTAAGTCTTATGAGAGTTTGAACTTGAATAGCGCAAAAACGACTGAACCAAATACCAATAAATATGGTATATTTGTAATCAGGAAAAAAAATATCTTTCATTTCGCCAGATAAAATACAGGGTGTTCCATTGAAAAAAATTGAAGTTAGCCTATATTTTTCCATTTATCGATGCCACATATTTTTTAAAGCCTCAAAAGATAACATTACTTGAAAAAACCTACATTTTTGATTTTTTTTCCATCTCGAAAACAAAACGCTCTATGATCCACATAGATATAGTCAAAGACCCTGTACTTACCTGAAAAAAAGCTCTGTAATACTTATTAGAATGTCTGAGCTCGTTTCTGAAAAAAAAACTATCTTTGATTTACTGAATTTATTTAAAGTTAGAGACTCTGAGTACAGTTTTTTCTGTGATTTAATTTTGAATTAAAAAAATCTGTACAAGAATATTGTTTTTCAGGGTTCCCATATTGGCCTGGTAAAGCAATGAGTTGTAAGGACGGACAAGTGGATGTTAGGTTTTTTGGTGCTCATGACAGAGCCTGGGTTCCAGAAAAGGAATGTTTCTTATACACTCCAAAAGATCCCAATTTGTTTAGAGTGAAAAGAGCTGATATTGAAAACTGTGTCGAGGTAAGATTAAAGTACATATTTCAGTATTTTCAAGCTGATATTTCTCTTATATTTCAGGAATTGGATGTCCATGTTGAAAACCTCAAGAAAATCTATGTTGAATTCAATTTTCCACCTTTCAAGACTCAAATAGATCCTGAGCATGAATTCAAACAGCTACAAATGTTTTTACCAAGATATAGATCTGCTGCGGCAAAAAACAAGAGAGCCAAAAGTACTGACAACTCTGAGCCTATTAAAAGTATCGGAAAAGATGAACACGTGTCTTCTGATCAGGCGAATGAAAAGATCGAGGACAAGAACTGTTCCGCTTTTGATGATTCCATGGAGGGATATGGTAGGCCTATTATTACTTATAATTATTATTGTTTGAAAGATGGACTGATGAATAAATAACATTTTTAATTTGACATTTGCCTTTACGATTGTGTGTAGAGAAAAGAATGAAAAATTTCGACATGATAATGAAAAGACCCAATAAATTGTCATCCTCTGCTATCATTTTAACAACCAGAATTCCAATTTTGCCGAAAGTTGGTGCATGTTCGATAATCTTATTAGGTGCAATTAGAATGGTTGCAAGTGAAACAGCAGACACGTTGGGTCAAGAAACGTAAAAATTTTACAAGAGTTAAGTATCTACTTTACTCTTGTACTTATTTCGAAAAAGGTATCAAAATAATGTGAAGAAAAGTTGTTCACGATCAGAAGTTATGCCTAAATGTCAAAAACATGGTGTCTCAGAAGAAGATTATTTTTTTCTTTATTTAATAGGTAATGGACTTGAGTATAAAATTTGAAAGTAGCACTTCTAATAAGAGTTTTTTAATATGCATATTAGGATCACAGGTGTTTTACCATGTTAAAAAAAAAATTGCGGAATTTTAAAGTCGTGTTTAATATCGTTGCAACCAACATGAAGTATGTGACTCCCTAAAAAAATTAAAATCCAAATAAAATTTTCAAAAATGCCTGACTTTGGAGAAAGTTATGCGAAGGTGATTTGATTTTGATAACTTTGTTGATGTGTTTAGGGTGAATATGAAAAAAAAGTTTTTTGGGGAAATGGTTAATAATTTCAATACAAAAATAAATTTTCTCTAGAATGCATTGTTTTTGGTATTTAGGCATAACTTTTAATTATGAACAACTTTTTTTCACAACATTTTGCTCAATTTTTTGAGGTAAGGGTACTTTATTCTTGAACAATTATATTTTTTGACCCACCATGAATGCTGTTTGACTTGCAACCATTCTAATTGCACCTAATAAGATTATCGAACATGCACCAACTTTCGGCAATATCTGAATTATGTTTGTGAAATTAATTAGAAAAAATTCCATATGTTGTACACTTAAACGACCACACTGTATACTATTGTGATCATTGAAGTTTTTTTCAATATTTTATTTCTCTTAGTTTTTCTTTGAATCAATCTTAGTCGTACTTTCTATTGCTCTTTCCTTTTTGCCTCCAAAACCTCCAGAACTTATTGGGCTTTCATTAACTTTTGCAGTAAAATATGGTTGGTTATTTTGGCCGTTTTGGGTTTTTCCGTCACCAGTTTACCTGGAGATTAAAATGGTCGTTCTATCGAAAAATTTATCAGACGCCTTATGGTTCTCTGTTGCTTATGTGCGAGCCATGTTCGTCATGTCTATAGTGTGTTTCATTTGATTGGCGATAATTCGTTTTCTTTGAAAGTTGATCGATTTGAAAAAAATCGATGAGTTCTTTTTTGTCAATTCCATGGTTTTCTACTTCATTGAAAATCGTGAAAAGTTATTAGGCATTTTTTAAAGTTGAAAACGGCCAGCGTTTCTGAATTTGGCATACACAAAAATCAAAAACAGCTATAAGGGTAATTTTGTAATAAAAGGTTGTTCAAAGAGACCAATTTAGAAAAAAAAAAACATTTTTTCTGATCACTGCATAAATATGCAAAGATTTTGCTTTTTGTTATCCTATGGGTTCAACAATTAGGGTAAAAAATAAAATAAAAATTATAGTTTTTTATGGTACTAGTGCGACTTGGAAAACATAACGCACGAGTGGCATACAATGTTTTATCCAACAAGTGGAAGAAATCGTTTGATTGCTTTTTGATAGGGAGTCGCGCAATACTCAAAAAAATCTGGTAAATCGTTTTTTCAAGAGATAATAATAATGATAGGTCTGTTCGTAGAACAATCACAAACCAGTCAGCGTTTCATCGATTGGTCAATGTCAGTCAGAAAAAGTTTGCAAACTGCAAATGCTGAATTCTGATTGGCTCTGACTGGTTTGTGATTGTTCTACGAACAGACCCAATTATTAAATATAAATTTTAGTGTCAGAATGACTAGAAACTGACGGATTATAACACACTACGGATTATAACACCCTAATATTTTATTTGATAGTTCACTTGTCTAAAATGAAATCAATAATGATACTCATAACTCTCATGCGTTGGATAAAATTATGTTATCTTAAATGGTAATACGGAGCTAATTAGAGCCAAAAACATGTATATTTTATAACTTATCATAAAGTATTCTTTCAACTACCGGTACATGTTCGTGAATTCTTGTAACTTTTCCTTATACAGGGGCTATTCAAAACGAAGGCGAACATATTTGTTTGATGTTCTTTTTGAACACATCCCGTTTAGGCTTGAGTATAAAAACTACTCGTACTTTTAAATAGTACATTCGTCGATATTCTGGCTATTATTTTATCGATAATTCTATTCAAAATAACATAGTTTTTTTTTACAATGTTTGACCTTAATTTTCGACCGCTTAGGCAGAGTAACAAAACTTATCAAGTTTAAAATTCGTGTCCTACCTGAAAAAACGACAAAAGGTTTTTGCAAAAGCTTTGCTAGGATTCATTTCAGGGTGGTTAGAAAAATTGATTTTTTCCAAATGTTTGAATATTCTGAAAAATATTTTAAAACAAAATTATCGTCTTACAAACAAAACAAATTGTCATTTCAAAATAAAAAAAAAAGGAAAAACAGACTTTTTCAGGATTGAATGAGTTGATAACCAATGTGTTGTAGCACAATTAAAAAAAAACACCCCTAATGCTCAAATTCTCCCCCATGAAAATTTCCGATTTTGCTAATTTTACACTCAGAAGACAGTCTCTGACAAACCCTGAAAAAATCAGCTTGTCCGCATTTTTTTCATTTTACTCTATATGGGGCGATATAATTTTATTGGATTAAGCAATTATCACTGAATGTTATGGAAATGACTTCGGAAATGACATATCATGTAAAAACTAAACAGATTTTGGAGTACTATTATAAACTGAAAACAAAAAAAATCGAAGGGAGGTGCTGCATTCGTAAAACTATCCATCGCAGAAGCTTGGGACAAAAAAAAGCTATCACCAAAACGGCCAGGAGAAAAACCTGCGAAATATTTTCAAGTCTGAAATGGTCGCTAGGGGGCGTAACTGCAATCTTGAATCTGAAAAAGTGTGGTTTCTGTGAATTCGGATATATCAACCTAATAAAAAAAAATCTTTATCTTCAAAGCCCTTTTTTGTTTGACACTTTTTGCTATATCTCTAAAAATAAGGTGGTTGGGGTTTTCAAGGGTTTCTTTGAATAACACTCTGTATCTTCGATTTTAAAAAACTAAGGCTCGATGAAAAGAGCTATTGTTGGGCTACAGATGTTATTATGTTTGAAGTTTTGTTAGTTTCACATATCGCCGTTACAGG
Source organism: Orchestes rusci (assembly GCA_958502075.1). NCBI lineage: Eukaryota > Metazoa > Arthropoda > Insecta > Coleoptera > Curculionidae > Orchestes > Orchestes rusci. Next base: position 52,778,137 of record OY293304.1, read on the forward strand.
GCTTTTTTCGACATTCCGACAGGAATTTTTGATTTTATCAAAAAAATTAAATGCATTGGTATCTTTTTTTCCTTAATGAAAAAGTAGCTTGATGATGTCTGAATTAACTCGCAAAAACCGCATAAAGTTAGAACCTGGTAAGTCCAAAAATTCAATTTTAGAGGATACACAAAAACTGTACAGAGCTTTTCACTGAGAACTCCGCACGCATATTTGATTTTTGTAAAAGGTAGTCAATGTAGGGGGTCAAGTAGTTATTTTTCACAGTAAAAAAAATTCGACGCCCACCAAGAGTTGAGCGTTGCGACGCGTCGAAAGTATTAATCGATTGCATGGACTTTGAAATTACGCGCTTGCAAAAGTACGTGATATTTATTAACTTTTTGGTTATTCGGTCGATCTCATTTATCTTACTCAGTTCTGAGCTATAACGGTTCATGTTAAACATTTCATGATTTACACAAAATGCGATAACGGATGATTTTCACAAGAGCGCTAGTCTCAATTTCTGCAAAAAGAAGTCAATGTATCGGGTCAAGTAGATATTTTCCATATGTTGAAAAAAATCGACGCCTACTAAGAGCTAAGCGTCGTGACGCGTCCAAAATAAAAATCTATTGCAGGGAATTTGAAACTACGTACATACGGAAGAACATCTTATCCATAAACTTTTTTGTCAATTATTCGAAAACATTTATCTTACACATTTCTGGGTCATACAAGTTTATAGTAAACATTTCTTGATTGTCAAAAAATGCGATTACGGACGATATTCACAAGAATACTAGTCTCAATTTCTGCAAGTAGTTTTCAGGGTATGGCGTCAAGTAGATATTTTTCAAGATTTAAAAAATTTGACGCTTCCCAAGAGCTAAGCGTCGCGATGCGTCAAAAATATCAATCGATTGCAGGGACTTTGAAATTACGCGCATGCGGAAGTACAAGTTATTTTTGAACTTTTTTGTTATTAACTCGAACACTTTAATCTTGATCATTCCTTAGTTGTACTGGTTTAGTAAAAATTTCTTGCTTGACAAAAAATTGTGAAAATCATCCGTAATCGCATTTTTTGTCAATCAAGAAATGTTTACTCTGAACCGGTATAACTCAGAAAGTGGTAGAATAAATAAGCTCGAGTAAATACCAATCAAATTTACTAATAACATGGACATTCGCATGCGCTTAATTTCAAAGTCCCTAAAACCGATTTATATTTCCGACGCGTCGCAACGCTTAGCTCTTGTAGGTGTCGATTTTCTTAAACTTTGAAAAATATCAACTTGACTCCATACATTGACTACTTGACCACCGGCATTATGTGAAACAAACAAAACTTCAAATATAATAACATTTGTAGCCTTAGAATGGCTCTTCTCAACGAGCTTAAGTTTGTTAAATCGGTTAAGCCGTTTCGAAGATACAGGGTGTTATTTTGTTAAATCGGTGAAGCCGTTTCGAAGATACAGGGTGTTATTTACGGAAACCTTTGGACACCCCTACCACTTTATTTTTAGAGATATAGCAAAAAGTGTCGTCCTCGACGATCAAGATTTTTTTTCGTTAGGTTGATAAAGCGAAATCCAGAGAAACAACACTTCTAGATTCAAGTCAGATTCAAGATTGCAGTTTCGCCCCCTAACGACCATTTCAGAAACTTAAAAATATTTTCCAGGTTTTTTGTGATCAAATGTTTCGTTGTTCATTGAAAGTATTAGCATAAGCATGACAACGTTGGTGACAAAAAATAAATGAATATTTTGACAAGACAAATGTCACCAAATGTCACTTTTGTTTATTTGGTTACCTGTCTTGATCTCAGATTCTATGGTCGGTAAAGTGAAAACTGTGAAACTCTTATAATACCGCTCACTGCTACTGTCCATTGATTGCTCTGATAGATTTCACCACAGAGATGGATGGATTCGTTACAATATCAAATTTGCGAATGAAAATGTCAGGTTAATATCAATTAATTTTTACACATGTTGCTTTTAGTCCATGGAATTGGTACATTTTACCTTGCATCAAATGAGGTAGTTCTGATTTTTTCATATGTTATATATGATGAAGTAATAAAGACAAATCCGAGTTTTCGACCTCGAGGGCCCTCTGGATCATTGCTTAATTTTACTAAAATCGCTATATTCTGTCACTTTTTTGACATTTCCTTAAATTTGACCAGTAAGGACTAATTTTATGGCAAAAGTCGTTATGTACAATTTTAAAGTGAACAAAATTTTGAAAAAAGCGAGATTAATTTGTTCTTTGTAGTTGAAGTACTTTCTGAGATACAGCAGTTTGAAGTTTTACATTTCTGAAAAAAATAAATTTTACATTTTTTTCCAGCTTTTTTCAATATTGACCACTAAGGACCCATCAAACGGTATAAATGATCATTAGTAATAAGGACCAGCTGTCCAAAGTTGATGAGGTCTGTAAGCAAATATTTGAAAAAAGGTTTATGAAAACTACAACTGTTGAAGAATTTTTTTGCAATATGAAATACTTGAATATATCCAGTACTTATGTACAATTGTGTGTGTGATTATTTAATGTCGTCACAAGGTCTGGTATGTTTTCACAAGATTGACCGCCACAGTGGTAGCGAACAGCCGAGCGGTTAAGTCGTGATTTCCTACAACAATAATCATTGTCGGCTCAACTATTTTTGCAGTTGCAGGAAATCATTTTTAGTAAGGGCTGAAGCTGGTGGTTTTATCAGCAGTTGCGGAATGAGGCCTGGTCTACTTCGCATCCAGCATCCAGCCCCAATCGAGGGGATTCTTCTCATTCAAAAACCAACAACAAAATTAAGAACAATATTTCAAGAAAGTCAATATTCCACTCTCTGCGAACCTACCAACAAGTAAAAAAAAAGTTTTTTCAACCCCCAACGCAGAGGGGTTTTGAAAATATCTGATTTTACTTGTTGTCACTATTGATTTTCCTAAAATATTGTTTTTAATTTTGTTGTTGGAGAATCCGCTCGATTGGGGCTAGATGCGAAGTACATAAGGCCTCATTCCGCAACTGATGACGAAATCACCAACTCCTGAGCCCCTGCTAAACATGATTTCCCGTAACTGCAAAAAACGTTATATCAACAATAATTACGGTTGTAAAAGAGCAGCACTCAAATGCTCGGCTGTTTGCAGCCACTCTAGCGGTTGATCTTGTAAAAACATACCAGATCTTGTGACGACATTGATTTATCACTCACTCATCGATGATCCAGTATTAGATAACGTTTCGACCTACCTAATCCGCTCGATGAAAGAATACTTACGAAACAAACTGCCCCAAAAAGAATTATTGTGGATTTAGAAGACCAGTAAAGAAGAATCAAAAAGAGGAATCGTGCATAAGTATTGAATATATTCAATGAAGTATTGCATATTGCAAAAAGTTTTCTTCAACAGTCGTAGTCTATTTCACAACCCCTTTTTAAATATTTGCTTTATGACCTCATCAACTCTGGACAGTCAGTCCTTATTGATCGTGTATATGATCACTATTACCGTTAAATGGGTCCTTAGTGGTCAATATTGAGAAAAACTGAAAAAAAAACTTTTAACTTTTTTAAAAATGTTTCAAAACTTCAGAATGCTGTATCTTAGAAACCATTCCATGTACAAAGACCAGATTATTCTCGTTTTTTCAAAGAAATTGTCTTCTTCAAAATTGTACATAACGACTTTTGCCATTAAATCAGTCCTTGCTGGACAAAATTGAGAATATGTCAAAAACGTGACAAAATTAAGCGGTTTTTGTAGAATTTAGCAATGATCCGGAGGGCTTTCGAGGTCGAAAACTCGGATTTGTCATTATCACTCCATCAGATACAACATATCAAAAAAATCAGAACTACCTCATTTCATGCAATGTAACACCCCTTTTTTAGTACGATTTCCATCTACTATTTTGAATGTTGTTGTAAATCATTTCCTATTGATCAGCATCTATTTTATTTTTCATAATCCAGAGATTTAATGAATCTAATTTGACTTTTATATTGATTGACTTTATCTAGAATCTTTTAGGACATTATATTTTTGTATGCATATTTATCTTTGATCTTATGCCTTTGTTTAATTAAAGAATTTCAGAACAATATTAAGTGAAACGGTTCCATAAGTTCCAGGAAATCCTTATTCACTTTATCGAGCCGATTTAGTGGTTTAGAAATTTCTTCAACGGTGCCTTGTGCTGTGTTTTCTCTTTGTAATAAGATATTTACAAATGTTTGAATGATCATGATTCTGCTGATGATAATAAACAGAATAATTATTATAATGAGAGCTTTTCAGGTACCGATGATGAATCCATTCTAGAACTTGACACAGAAACTCGAAAAAATCTGTTCAATAAACCAGAAAACGGAAAAAATGATGATGCTGATGAAGCCGATGAAGACGATACGCAGGTGCCAACAAACGTGGCACCGGATTGTGGTGGTCTTGTTCTCACCAAAGGTACTATAAAGGGCATCGCATCAAGCTGTATTCTTTGAAAGTATTTAATATTATTTTTGTTAAACTTTTTTTGTAAGTGTTGATATTTTTCAAAAGCAGAAAGCGCACTGTTTTTGTTTTTTAATTACCTTTTTAGTCCTTGTAATAGTGAGCTAATAAAATCACTTTCAGGAGATAAAATAAAACTGCGTAAAAGCGAATCAGTTACGGCAATGAGCCTTCATGAAGAAATTTCTCCAGAGAAGAAAATATCTCGTAGGATCAGTGATGCTAAGTCTGAGTGTCCGAAAGTAAATGATAAAATCAACCGTATCGACATATTGGATACAGAAATTCGCTTGGGAAACTCTGAAGAAAATTTTGAAAAACCCGTATCAGTCGACGTAGAAAAAGTCGACGAATTCAGTGTAGAATTGAAGAAGAAACCAGTCCAAGTTGATGTACATAATGTAGAGTTCACTATATCACCCGCTTCTAAACTCAAACTGTCTGAACAGAAGCCGGTCAATGAAGACAATCTCAGCTTGATAAAGAAGGATCTTCTCAGAAGTGGTCCTCTTAGCAAAGACAATGACGAAATTAGTACAAGTGCAAGTTCAGCAGAAACCGAAAAAGGCCAAGAGCAGGTCAAAGAGACTACAAATAATCAGAAGCTTGATGAGGGTACAAGTACTAAACAAGTCAAACCTGGCAAAAATGAGGAAGAAGGAATGTCTCCTGTTGTTGAAAAGAGTGATGAACCAACTAAATCCAATGATGTTCCGAAACTTAAGAGCAAGGGTGAGTAGAATGATTAGTTTCGAATATAAAATACAAAATATAAATGATCAAAAAAGCAAGAATGTTGCCTGTAGCTTCAAAGTTGAAGAACGAGACATTTTCAGATAGGGACGGGGGGGCGTAATAATTATCACGCATAATATGTCCTATTAGTCTGCTGATGGATTTTTAAGGCTTTTTTTGAGCTTTTACTTTTATTTTTGATTCGGCAGACGGGCATTAATAGATTTTCTTCAATCATTTTTCAGAACAATTTTAGATCAAGTTCCTGCAGAACCTAACACTCGAAACTATCTGTCTATGACTGCCGATGATTTTTTTTACCGCAGAATCAATAGATCACAGCGGCAGATGGGCATCAATCGTTTTTTTTTCTCAATTTTTCATTCAATTACAATTATGGGGAATAAAAATCAAATATTGAAATACACCATACCTCAGCTCGGCATTTTTAAGGTCTAGCCGGCCACGCAAAGTAATTTTCCTGAAATGCAGAAGGGAAAGGAAAATGCTAGTAATATTGAAAAAAGATAGTGAGGGAATCATCTCACAGCAGTACTTTTTTATTTGAATTTAGTGACAAAAACAATCCCAGGTTAGTTCAAAGCAGCAAACTATTTTTTTACCCATAGATTCAATTTTGTCAATTTGTTTAAGTGTTTTTTTTTTCTCTGGACTGTAAACTATACCTTTTCAACTTCAAATTGGGAATAAACAACTTCAAGTTGGGAATTAACAAAATCAAATTGGGAATAATCATATCCAATTTGGGATTGATACATTTCAAATTGGGACTAGTCAACTTCAAATCAAAATTGAGGTTGAACAGAACATCAGATTTTTCAGTGTTATATTTCTGTATACAGTGTGTCCATTGAAGTGTGCAACATATGGGACTTTTTTTTATCATTTGCAGAACCAAAATTCAAATATCACCAAAAGTTGGTGCAGTGCATTTTTAATAAACTTTTTAACAATCTTAGCAAATGGGGTCGTTGCACGTATTTTTTTTATTTCATGTTCTGAAAATATGATCAAAAATATTGGACCCGTTTTTTTATGTTCAAGGGCATATACTAGCGTCGAAGTTTGCCAACTGGCCTTTTAAACCTTTCAAATGCTGTCGTTTTACCGGCGGATTGCTTGTCTCCGGAAAGTGAACTTGAGAGAACGCTACGTTGCCGAGTTGCTTCTTGATTCTTGTCTACGAGTGTAAAGTTTGTTTTATTCTGGGGATCTCTCAATTTCGGATTCACGTTCCTGGTTTGGTTCAACTTTACTCTTCCCGATCTGGTCTGCTTTTTTTCAAGTGTCTTGGGCACAGAACACATATACAAAGTTTAGAAGTCAAACTGACGTATAAAATTTTACGGAACAATGCGCCACGGAATGAAGTGGATGCGAATCAAACTATCAGACTTGAATAATGTATTATTGAAAATTTCTGTAATATTTTATACAGTTCCTTTTACATAAAAGCACTGACATTGACTTTCACGTTGAAAATGTCTTTATTTATAACTTTGAATAAATGTAGTCTTTTTGGTTTTTCTTGGATATCCAGGACCATCTGGGGATGGGGTCAGTGTGGGCTTTCTATCTGCGAAAGCTCTGCGGGGCGCTGACCCTGTGTGATGGTGACTATGAGAAAATGCCACGTACTTCCGTGTTCTCGGGAAGCGGTGCATGGCTCCATGTGGTGTGGGACGGCTGGGCTGTACGAAACTCGTCGACGAACACTTCTTCTGTTTCTTTCCCTTTGTTCGACCTTTTCAGGATGGTGTCACTTAGCCTCACTGTTTTATTTGTTGCAGAATACACTGGGCAAAATCCCATTTGTTCTTCTGGCAGAAAGTTTTTTGCCATCGTGACTCCTTATTTTGTGGACGATGCATGTCTCCGGTACTTTTCCGATGGCGGCTGGAACATTGATGAGCCTCTAGTATTCCGGGTTGTATTCTGCGTTCTTATAGGTTTTTTATGAGGATTACCAGGGCATTTTTTAACTTAGAGAGGAATCAAAGCATGAAAGACAAAATGAAGATGAAGGGTGACGTTCAAATGACTTCATCTATCATCATGATAAGCTAATAAGCTGTCATGTGGCATTCCACACACCGCCATCTTCTCGAGATCTAATGAACTTCAGGCACATCAGCGCCTCTCCGTGGATGCGAATCAAAGCTTTCACTTAGGCCCCGCCCTCCATTAGCGTTTTTCTTCTAAACTTTGTATATGTGTTCTGTGGTCTTGGGCTAGAATGTTAGGCGTATTTTTTAAGAATAAATGTGAATCAAAACCAGAACTACCAGTTAATAAAAATGATTTTCAGATACCTACATTGAGATTTGAAATTGGCCATCTATTCATTTCTTTCCAAAGAAATGGAAAACTATGTAAAATTGCGGTGCTACTCAAGCATGTGTTCTACCTGCAAGAAGAATTCTACCTGACTTTTACTGGTTCTATGGATGTGAAAATATGTGGGTTAGATGTCGCTTTTTACCAAATTTCAAATATTTCAATGAAAATAATTCTTATTAAACCATGTACCGTAAAACAACCAATGTATAGTGGAAACATTTTATAACTATTTCACGCGTGATACTATTATAAATCAAGAAACGCATTTATTTTGAACGATCAACGAAATACTGAAAATATCTAAACTGATGTCTTATTGAATCCAATTTGGCAATAGTGGCGGCATAATCAGGGTTTCTGCTGAAGGTCGTTTGTCTTGTTTGGGGGTTTCGTAATTTGCAGTTTCTTGTTCTGACATACATATTACAATTATTACATAGCCTAGAATTGACAAAGCGAAGATGTGTCCCTATTTGCAAAAATAAATCTACTACACACTCCAATAAAATATTTTTGAGGGTTCCTTCTAATAAGGGACGTCAAAAATCATGGGCTCGCATATAAAACCTACCTTGTGAAGATCATTTTAAAATAAGTTTCATAATAGTCATACCAAATATCTAGACATAAATTCAAAGAAGAATGGGCCAGTAAACAAAATTGCCAACCTGCTTCAATTTGCAGGTATTTTTTTTCTACCAATATTTGCGGTCTTTGTTTTGTATGGCGCTTCTGGCCCATACTTCTTTGACTCTATGTCTGATAAATAACTATTCTACGCATCTGTTCAAATTTGGGCCTGAGAAAAATAAATATCTTGAGGTTTTTATGATACGGTCAAAGGTATCATAAAACCCAGTCTGGGTGGCGTCGTATCGAATCTCCTGGTTCATTTTTGCATTAAATCACATTATTACAATTTCAAAGTTAACCTAAATGGTTATCTATCGTTCATCATATTGAGCTAGTTATTATTGTAAAAATACCATCAATAGTACATCTTGCAACGCCGCATTTGTTTCAAGCAGTGCGCGTTGATTTCAGACCCAATTAATGGATGTTTCTCTGTGACGTCACAGTGGCGGTGGGCCCAGATTGATGGAGCCATTTATTTCAAAGAGGTCTAGTTCAAATTTTGGGCATTATTTTGGCCAATTCATGTGACCCATTCTATTAACATACCCAGAGCTGTATATTCTACATTAAATCAGCTTTGATTTTGATATAGTGCAACGACCCCATTAGAATTGCAAGTCGAACATCATGCACGGGGTTCAAAAAATATAAAATGACGTCCACATTATGTTGAATTGTGTCGATCGAATGTTGATCCAGTTGAGTGTGGACGGTTGCTCGACATTGTAGATCCATGTCGGGTCGAATCGAATGCAACCCGAACCAAGTCGGTAGGGATCAAAGGAAGTCAAAACGACATGGCTAGTTTGGACGTGTCGGAGCATTCAACATTTCCTGAAGCAGAACCAATTCGAAATAACTCGAACGTGTCGAATGAAATTTGCCGATCGACCTTGGCATAATGTGGACACGGCTTCAGAGTTGTACAAGAGTAAAGTAGTATTTCAAAAAAAATCGCAAAATGTTATGAAAAAAAGTTGTTAAGAAGTAAAAGTTATACATGAGTAGCAAAATTGTGTCTTCCTTAATTTGTTTTTTTTTTTTTTTGAAAAACATCCATCACCACCAAAATTGGTTTGTTCATTATTTCCTTAAACACATTTTTAAATTGATCAATATCAAATCAGCTTCGCTTATTTTTGTCAAAATGTGAGCATGTTTGTAAAATTCACTTGGATCTTTATTTTTTTTAGGGAATCACATATTTCATCTTTGTTGCAACGATATTAAACACAACTTTGAAACTTCGGAAAAAATCTTTTCAACATGCTAAAACATCAGTTATTATGATATGAATACCAAAAAACTCTTATTCAAAGTGCAATTTTTTTATTTTACACCATTATACAGGGTGTTTCCTAACCTCTGTGACAAAATGAAAGGGGTGATTCTTCGCTTAATTTTAAGACGAAAATGTTGTATAACTTTTTTTCGAATTTCGCTTTGTTTCCAAAATACAGGGTGTTTAATTTTTTTTTTGATTAGTTTTTTATTTTTAATTAATTTATCTTTTACTCGATTTTGTTGAAGTTTGGTAACGGTATTTATAGTGATAACGGGCTCATTTTGCCATGAACAAATAAAAATTATCGAATACAGTGGCGTGCCGAGCGGCACTTCAACCAATATTATTGGGAAAAAAATGTACGCCACTGACTTTTTGTGTCATTTTCATTTTTTTCTCAGGTTATTCAACTAAAAACGCAACTTTTTGATCTCTTAAATTTTTATCGTATCTTGCGTAATTTTTGAGATAAACCACTTTATTGCATGTCTCTGGACTACACAAAAATAACAATATGATGCAAAGTATGTATGTATGTATGTATTTTTTGAGATAAAGGTACTTTACTCTTGTACAATTTTTGTATTTTTTGGCCCACCGTGTATGATGTTAGACTTGCAACCATTCTAGTAGCACGTTATAAGTTTATCGACCATGCAACAACTTTTGGTTTTATTTGAATTATATGTGGCACACTCAAATGGACACACTGTACAACTTAAATGGATTTCATATCATCAGGAAGGTTCGGGTACATAAGTTTCATTTTTCATTGATTGATGATGATAGACGTTTGGTTGTCGACATTCTCATACAAATGATGAAATCCCATTTCTCAAACTAAATTTCATAGCTGTCACAGTTATCTTTAATTCTTAAATACTTTTCTAAATACTACTTATATCCATATCATATTTTTGTTTGAACTGTTTCGGTTACGAAAGTTCATTACTTGTACAAAACCCTGAATATTTTTTGTGAAAATAGCTTTTATTGAAATAAAAATACTAAACACTGTTGACAATATCAATAGTATCTAAATGTAAGCATTGTAGACAAATTTCAAATGGAAATATTTTTGGCCGGCTAGTTCAACAAAATACTCCTATGTGCGTCGTCTGCATAACCTTGGGCGTAGAATCCTAGGTGATTTAGATTCGTGAGCCTCTAGCGTTTCAACGTGACGGTCACCTTCACTTTCCTGTACTGCAGCAGGTTGTATATTCATCTACATGTGATACCATTATATTTAAAAAAATAAAGCATCACCTATAAGCGACTAAGGGTAGCGGTATCGCGGCGGTCGCGTATTGCCGGTGTACGAGTGGCCCAAGAACTGTTCTGTGAAGTTGAAATGATTACCTTCTCATAAGTAGCGTATGAGTTGAAAAAAATGACAACAAACTCTTAATCGATTCCTGGAAATAAGAAAAACGGTTCTTATTGACTTTAACTTGAATTGTTTTTATATTTCAGCTGAAAAATCTAACAATTCGTCTATCGATGCAAGCAAAGACGTGGAAAAGACTCACGGGAAATCAGATGAAAGCGTTGATGATTCTGTCATTTTTCAAAAAGAAACTTCAGTCAGAAGAAGTTCTCCTTCAAAGAAGAAAAGACTTCCAGACAAAAGTGAAGGCAGTGAAGATACGGAAATAGCTGGACATTCCCATAGCAATAAGGTGAATATTTACCTAGTTGAAATTTCCGGTGCAATATCGCATGATTATTTTTGGACTTTCTTAGAACCTTTGATCCAGAAGTTCTCATTTCAGTCAAGAAGTTAAATAATCCCGTCTTTTTTTTCCATTTCCTCTGTATCAAAGTTCAATAGTTGGTGATAGATACCTATGAAACTTTTCTTTTCTATAATCATAAATGAAAAATCTGCAGGGTGATTTCATGGTGGAAAGAAATCGTATAGGACGAAAGTTGTGCAGAATTAAATTCTCAGCAATCATTGAAATGAATGGAAACAAATTTCTGGGAATGTAATTCTGCACTACTTTCGTCCTGTACGATTTTTTTCAAATTCCATATCAAGGAATCACCGTGTAGATTTTTTATCATTGATTTTGGAAAAAAAGGTTGGAATAAAATATTTTGGGAATGTAATTCTGAACAACTTTGGATCTATGATATTTTAGCCGCTTTCTTTCGCAACTTATTCCCGAATCAAAACGCGTTTGGATCAAATAATGACGTGACAACGTAACATGCTCAAAAGAACGAATCATGTGACAATGAATCATGATCAGAAAAATCGATTCAAAAGAAAGCGACTTTTATCGTAAGGCTAATTGGAACGGAGAAAACACACGCGCCCTTATTTTCAAGGTGACGTGGTAAGCCTACCTTCGATTTTCCCGAAAACTCAGAGTTAAGCTATTGAGGACCCCCTTTACATGTCAAAAAAAAGTTTTTGAGTATGACAATTGAAAATTGAAAATGTTTAAAATTCAAGAAACCAGAATTACATTGAGAATGTTTTAACATATTAACGCCTCATCATTCAAATAATCATTGTCTGGCGATGGGGTATCCAATAGATGAAATGAATCAAAAATTTCATTTTTCGACAAAAAGTCGTGCGTTATAAAAAGGTCTGCTTCTTGAAAAAATACGATTGTCGTTGAAAAAAGATCGAAATTTTATACAGGGTCCTCAAAACGTTGAAAAATCTTTTTTTTTTCAGAAAAAAGTACCCATATTCAAAAGTTTTCAGCAAAATTTCACTTTTAATCATTTCAGTAATCTCAAATTTTGCGCACGAATCATAAATAAAGTGCATGACATCCACCGGAATTTTCACTGCACAGTTGAAGACGGCCCTCCCGACCCTGTTTCCTCCATTGGGTGGCCTCTACACAACGAAGAGTCACAATAAAAACCGTCCAAGACCAAAAGACAGAATTTCCAGCACGTCACAGGAAAAATAACCATTGGACATGTAATTTCAATTAATAAATGTGTATTTTTTGCTTCATGGTCAACATTTGTACACAAATAAAATATTCATGTTATATTTTGCCGAAAACTTTAGAATATGGGTACTTAACTCTTGAAAGAAAAAAAAATCAACTTTGTGAAGACCGTGTATAAAATTTCAAACTTTTGTCATCGACAATCGTATTTTTTTAGCCAGCAAAAATTTTATCGAAGAATGACTTCCTCGAAAAATGAAATTTTTTGTTCATTTCACCTATTGGATACCCCATCGCCGGACATACTGTATGATTTCATCATGTCTGATTTTGAAGAATGACGCTAGCGGTTTCTATATCTTATGACATTCATTTACAATATATTTTTAGAAAAAGAAAACAGCTAGTCCGGACGCAAGTTCAAATACCTTGAAAACATCCGAGAAGCCTGTCAAAGTTCCAAGTCAATCGGAACTTCCTTTTTTGCATATTCAACCTGACAGTAGAAAGCGTAGACCGAGCAAGGAAATAGGATCGAAAGAGCTTACGGAAACTCAATCTAAAATACAAAAAACCGTAGAAGCTCCAACAAGAAACAGAGAAAGGACATCCATTATAGCTAGAAAAAAATCGAGGAAAACACCGACCACACAATCTCCAAGACAATCATTTGAAATAGTTGTGGAAAATATCAAGAGTGAACCGGAATCAGAGTCAGAAACACCAATTGACATAGAAGCCAAGAAAAAATATTTATCGGCATTGAATATTGGTGAAAAAGGAGAGGTTACCAATCAAAAAGCTAAACCTCATGAAATAAGAACTAGATCTAAAACTGAAGAGAAGAGAGAGAAATCCAAATTGCCAAAAGATCCACTCGTAAGTCATTTTTTATATCCATTAATTTAGTCTTCAAATTGGTACATCAAAATATAGGTACACATATGGGTCCTGCATCCATAGCTCGTTTACCATTCAGGTTAGGAATTTCGTTCATGCGCAGATCTATACTATACATATGAGTGTATTTCAGGAAAATATTTTCGCAAATATAGAGTGGTTAAAAAAAAAGTGACATTTTATTTTCTTTTCAAATGGGACACCCTCTATTTTTTTCATATAAAGATTTGTTCCGGTGTTCTTTCCTATGTCCGAAATTTTCATCTGATTTGCTTCGATAGTTTTCGAGAAAAAAACGAAAAAAATCGTTTTGCAACCTTTGAAAAAATAATTTTAAAAATGGTCTTGGGTCTGTTTTTTTCCAGCTCCGCAGTGGCAATTCCAATACAGTAAGTCCGAAGATACTCCAGCATCAAATGGTTTTTTTCTATTTTGTACAGGGTGTCCAAAATTTGATTTAATTCTTGAAAGGTTGCGAAATGTTTTTTTTTTGTTTTTTTTTCTCGAAAACTATCAAAGCAAATCAGATGAAAATTTCGGACTTGGAAAAGAACATCGTAACAAGTCTTTATATCCAAAAAAAATACAGAGTGTCCCATTCAAAAAAATAATAAAAATGTCTCTTTTTTTGGACCACTCTGTATTTGCGAAAATATTTTTCTGAAATACACTCATAATATGTATAGTATAGGTCTGCGCATGAACGAAATTCCTAACCTGAATGGTATACGAGCTATTGATGCCTGACGCACTGTTGCAGGACCCTGTATAGGTATGAAGATTTACTGTTTTTCCTAAGATAAATAATAAAAATCTTTTTTTTCTCCATTTAGTTCCAAGTTACGGAGACATGCATAATGCTATTAATTCACTTATTTTCATTTAAAGGCATCCGATAATTTGACCAAGTCCATAGATGAAGTAGCTGTGAATTTTATACCTGATGAAACTTCTCAATTGAAAAAGACTGTGACGAGGGTAGATGGAACAAAAATCATGGTGAAATCGTTTGCAGCAATCAGTAAGTATTTTATTTTCAAAAACGGTGACGCCATGCAAATGAGCATATTTGTCAAACCAATTTAATTGAACAATTAACCGACATCATTGCTGTTTGGGTTAGTTGAAATCTTATTGCCCAATATACTATAAGCACCGCCCTCCGCCAACTCTTCATTTTATAGTAAACAAGCTGACCCGGCTAATTCCATATCGCCTCATAATCAATAAATATTGCGATGTATAAATATTTTTTTGTTCGTGTATTTTTCCGATGTTTCAATAGTAACGGGTATGGTCATGTGAAAAGAATTGGCCTCAAATTTGATGAAACCGATCCCGCACTAGTTATCAAAGAAGTAATCAATGAATGTGTCTAGTAAAGTTTTCTCTTTTTTTTATTTTTTTGTCCCAATTGTTATTCTGTTATGCGAAGACAAATCCAACAAATCAAAAATAATAAAAATCTGTACGGTGGTTTTTGAGCTATAAATGGTGTAACTAACCGGTCTTTGCTTTATACATTAGATAGATAGATGAGACGGTATGATATCGTCAGCTTGTAATCAATGAATATAATGGGTTGAATGAAATTATTTCATCATGTTTTTTTTTCGATGTTTTAACAGTTATTCTGCTATTCGGAACGGAAACAAATCCAACAAAATCAAAATCGGTCCAGCGGTTCTTGAGTTATAAATGATGTAACTGACACGACTTTATTTTATACAGGGTCGCTGATTTGTATGAAAACTGGTGATGATGATAATTGGGTGAACTATTATACACGGTTTTAAAAAAAGTTAAATACAAAAGTTCAAGTGTTTTCAAATGCCTATTAGCCAGTGATAAATTTCAATACACAGGATCGATCATAAAGTCGTAGCACATCACAGTTGTATTTTTAAAAATAGAACCCCCTGTACCTATATTATTGGATATTTCAATTCTTCCTTCAATTGAAAGAACAAACTACAGTATACATATTGACACATAATGTACAGCGTGGTCGCGAGGACACTAGGAACTCTTACAACTTTGTTATCTTTCGAGATACAAAAAATAGTGTAGAGACAAATTCTGTAAGCATCATGAGATAACTTTATACTGCTGTAAAAAAAACCTACGAAGTTTGCATTCCGAAAATATGAAGCACACCTACGTTGTTTTAATGGAACCACCTGTATATTATTACATATTCAGAAAGAGCTAATTTTTCTTATTTCAAAAATATATAGTTTGACACCTTTCTGATGTGCCGTACAGGAAATATTTAAGTTTAATATTTATATTTATGTCGTCATAAACTAAGTTCATACGGCAAGGACCAAATATTTGGTCCGCGTACCAAATATTTGGTCCTTGCCGTATAAACTTTGTCATAGTGGGCTGAGAAATTGGTGTTTTTCTAAACTTTTACCTTGTCAAGACAAAACTAGAAAAAGAACGGCAAGCTTTTTCTATTTGAATGTATTCAATTAACTCTAAATTATAACTTAGACGTTAGAATTATAGTGAAGCCTCTCTTCTTTTTTCTATGCACAGTCTGTATCTCTTTTAAATCTCTCAATGTGTCTGCTATCATACCGCTTCCATTAGAACGGCGAATTACATCTAATATTTTTGTCTTCGTCTCCTTGATACTTCCCATTCTGCCACCATAATAATATTAGGTATGTTAAATATCTCCACAAAAACGTATCTGGGGCAATTCTTTTGTTTCCCTTCC
Organism: Orchestes rusci; assembly: GCA_958502075.1. Taxonomy (NCBI): domain Eukaryota; kingdom Metazoa; phylum Arthropoda; class Insecta; order Coleoptera; family Curculionidae; genus Orchestes; species Orchestes rusci. The sequence continues at coordinate 52,794,226 of OY293304.1, forward strand.
TTCTATCCATTCCCCATACATTTTATTTTGTATAAGTGTATTGTGACGATGATCGATGCTTCCAGACTCATATTTAAATTTCAAACTCAAATATGTCTTAAACGGCGCATCAGAAGGGTATGAAACTATATATTTTTGAAATCAGAGAAATGAGCTCATTCTGAATATGTAATAATATACAGAGTGTTCCCAAAAAAACGTTGGTTTGCTTCATATCTTTGGAACGCGAACACCTTATAAACGACTATGAACACAAACCCAAATGGTACAATTAATTTCAAACTTTTTTTTAATAAAAACCATTCCTTGAAGTTGTTCAACATGTTTTTAACACTGGATAATTCGAAAATGGTTGAATTCTGGTACATTATGTGTGTTACAATTTCTAACTACAATATAATTAAAGGAATGATTGAAATACCCCATAATATTTAAAGAAGTGCAACTCTGATGTGGAACGGCCTAATGACCGAGCACGCTACATTCATCTTCGACTCATAGGCATTTAAAAACCTGAAAAGTTTTGCATTCAACTCTTTCCAGTATCTACCTCTGATACATTGCGCCAAAAAATTAACGCATTAGCATAATATTTTTCATAACACTCAATGTAAACGCGAGTTTAAACATGACCTGATACAAAATTCTTATCTTCTTTGAAGAACCTTGTATGTAGCTACAATATTTTAAGAACAGAAAGAGTCTATTTCAACCTGTATAATCCACAGGGTGTTTCAAAATATTGGATCCACACTGTTCAATCACCATTGGGTGAAATGTCTCGGAAATCAAAATCACCCTGTGAAGTATGCAAATGTTGGAGTTGAGAGATGGTTTTTCAAAGATACTATGACATTTTTCATTAATGGATGTTTAGATTGAATCTTGTGAAAAATATATTGCTTATGCGTTAATTTTTTGACGCAGTGTATTCTACCAAACAATCGACTATTCAAATACATATCAGTGACCCTGTATATTAGAGATAATGAAACATCGATGAAATCACGATAGCTTGATTGAATAATTTTGTCATATTTAACAATAACCAGCACTGTGAGTTTTGTTTTTTTTTTGTTTTCAATGAGTTCGTGCTTGTGTTGGGTACCTACCCAAGTTTTTACCTAATTTTGTATCTCAAAACACCAGGATATGTATCGTGATAACATAAACATAGCCCAAAAACCCATGACTTACCCAGGATTTGAACTCAGGACCTTCACATAACAGACGGGAGTCTTCCACAGTTCATTTTTTATTTAAAATTACAGCATAGACGAATTACAGTGACAGGTCAAATTTGGAGGTTGAAGGTTGGCAGAAAATTCAATTTATCTATGACTTACACCTATATGCACCGTAGAAATCTAATCCGGATGAAGTCTTTATCGCGATTATATTCCAATTTTTTGATGCACCGCAGCGCTTAAGCCTGAATCGGTCGCTTAACTCTGATCGCCCCATTTTCTAGGCTTAATCGAAGAATTTCAACGAATTCTAACCTAGTCTTTCATTTGTTTATGTTTTTCGTACAGATTATGAGGTTTTGCGACTAAAGACAAAACTATGAGAGTGAAATATCAACGGAGGATTATTTAGATTTTTAAAAAATCATCGATTGGTGTAGGATTCTTTTCCAATTCCGATAGGTATAGTCAATGCTCGAGTCAATGAGTACTATACAAAATAGATCTCAATATCAAGCAATATTTATTGCTCCACAATACACTCATAATAATGCGAATTGCTCAATAGAATATTGAATTGAATAGGTACCCATTTTTGTGGGTAGGTACAAAAAAAAACAGTGTACCTATCACCACTCGGATATCTACCGCATATTTTACCTATGATTTTTTATCATTCAATCGATCGACTCAATTTGGATTGGTGTTGAAAGTAGGTAACTACCTATCTATATCCTGTAGAGGTATCTAATGGCTACCTATCTCAAAGTTTTGTCTTATTCTAATTCAATTCAAAATTTTAAGTTTATGGGTGAACCCAGACTCCTATAAACAAATAGACTTGTTGATTTACTTTTTTTATTCAAGCTTTAGATACTAATCCTCTCTACAAGATAAACTAAAATAAAAACCTTTGAAACTGATGGCTCATCACTTTTTATTTATTTTCCCAAATGAGATTTTTTCATTCAATTTTCTTGACTTCATCCAAGTCCCAATTTATAACAGATATTTCAATATAAGAAGGTTTGTGTTTTTATCAACTATATAAGAAATTATTTTAATTATATTTGTTTTTCCTCTTTCCTTGAGTTGTCAAACGATGCGTTTTCCAAAAGATGTACATATTTGTGATAATTTCAAAGTAGGTAGATAATGATTTTGAGAATTATACAATATTGTCAATTTATCAATGGGCATTCCTCGGGGCATTCCTTACAAAATCATTTAATTAACCACTTGTTTCTTCTAAAATATATTTTTTTGTGTTGTAAAAAGTGATGTTTTTATTTATCATCAGGGGGATGGGATTGTTATTCTTGCTGTATTAGACCAGGTATACCAGTATATAATAATCACTCACTATCATGAAATCTAAGCCCAAGAAAAGAGGAAAAGCAAATATAGGAATGATTCAAGAATAAAAGTTGATACCTACACCAAATATTGAATTTACAAGAAAAACCCCTTAGCTAATGTTTGCTAAACGTCATATCAGGCTTGCGGATGTAACTGATCCATAAAGTTGCTCATTTTTCATTAAAACTTGCAAGCAAATAGCAAAACTCAATACAAATCACTCAACATAAATTTCAAAATTGTAATTGATATTTTTTTCCAGGTTATTTTGTGACGTTGTCAAATGTCTCACCAGGGATTAAAGATCCTTGCAGCGAATTCTTTGGTGCATACAAAACACCGCTTAATCTAACTTTGAAAATTAATCGAGATTGGCTAAGCTCACATACGGTGCATATGGCTGTTAGCAATAGAACATGTTTGCCAACCTTTAACCTACAATTTTGATCTGTCACTGTAACTTTAACACCTATATGCACCGTAGAAATCTAATCCGGATAAAGTCTTTATCGCGATTATATTCCAATTTTTGGATGCACCGCAGCGCTTAAGCCTGAATCGGTCGCTTAACTCTGATCGACCCATTTTCTAGGCTTAATCGAAGAATTTCAACGAATTCTAACCTGGTCTTTCATTTGTTTATGTTTATGTTATGTTTTTCCTACAGATTTTGTGACTAAAGACAAAACTATGAGAGTGAAATCAACGGGGGCAAAGTTTACTAATATAGAATAAGTTAGGTCACTTAGAAGTCGGCTCTTTGAAACCCGTATACAAGCGCGGCCGCGGCGTCAAAGCATGCCGCTCAAAGAAACCCGCCCAGCGAAAATGGTTCAAAGCGACCGACAGACGTTCCGAACTAATGGAAACTGGGCTCTCCAAGAGAAACGAAGTAGAAGGGTGGAGCCGGTTTCGCGCGTTTTCGAAAGTGGTCCAACTGTTTATTATTAGTAAACTTTGACGGGGGATCCTATTCAGATTTTTTAAAAATCATCGATTGGAGTAGGATTCTTTTCCAATTCCAATAGGTAGTCAATGGGTACTATACAAAATAGATCTCATTATCAAGCAATATTTATTGCTCCACAATACACTCATAATAATGCGAATTGCTCAATAGAATATTGAATTGAATAGGTACCTATTTTTGTGGGTAGGTACAATAAAAAATAGTGTACCTATCACACTCTGATGACATCTACCGCATATTTTACCTATGATTTTTTATCGTTCAATCAATCGACTTTGGATTGGTGTTGAAAGTAGGTACCTACCTATCTATATCCTGTAGAGGTATCTAATGGCTACTTATCTCAAAGTTTTGTCTAATTCAATTCAAAATTTTAAGTTAATGGGTAAACCCATACTCATAAACAAATAGACTTGTTGATTTACTTTTTTTATTCAAGCTTTAGATACTTATCATCTCTACAAGATAAACTAAAATAAAAACCTTTAAAACTGATGGTCTCATCACTTTTCATTTGTTTTCCCAAATGAGATTTTTTCATTCAATTTTCTTGACTTCATCCAAGTCCCAATTTATAAGAGAAATCCCAATAGAAGAAGGTTTGTTTTTTTATCAACTATATAAAAAAATATTTTAATTATATTTGTTTTTCCTCTTTCCTTGAGTTGTCAAACGATGCGTTTCCCAAAGTTTGTATATCGAGTTGTACATATTTGTAATAATTTCGAAGTAGATAATGAGTTTGAGAATTATACAATATTGTCAATTTATCAATTTGCGTTCCTCGGGGCACTCCTTACAAAATCATTTAATTAACCACTTGTTTCTACTAAAATATATTTTCTTGTGTTGTAAAAAGTGATGTTTTCATTTATCATCAGGTGGATGGAATTGTTATTCTTGCTGTATTAGATTAGGTATACAGTATATAATAACCACTCAATTTCATGAAATCAAAGCCCAAGAAAAGAGGAAAAGCAAATATACGAATGGTTCAAGAATAAAAGCTAATACCTACACCAAATATTGAATTTACAAGAAAAACCCTTTGGCTAATGTTTGCTAAACGTCATATCAGGCTTGCAGATGTAACTGATCTATATAGTTGCTCATTTTTCATTAAAACTTGCAAGCAAATAGCAAAACTCAAAACAAACCTCGCAACATAAATTCCAAAATTGTTATATATATATTTTTCTACGTTATTTTGTGACGTTGTCAAAAGTCTAACCAGGGATTAACGATCCTTGCAGCGAATTCTTCGGTGCATACAAAACACCGCTTAATCGAGATTGGCTAAGCTCACGTACGGTGCATATAGCTGTAAATAAAAAATGAACTGTATTATTTTTTGATGTTTCAAGAAGCAACAACATTCGAGATTGTGAACGTACCAGGTACGCACATGACATGAGGACCGTCAGAAAGTGAGAAGTCATATGACTTTCTGACATTCCGTTTTTCGCAATTATTGTGTTGAAACGGTCAACATAAAGAAACCCCTATAGAGCGCCGTCTGACAATAGTGACGTTGGATTATTGTTAGCGCCACCAGTGAAGTGGATGGACTGGGAACTAATGGCGCCAAATTTAAATGGGGGATATTATAAATATGAATTTTACAGGTAGTGGAACCATTTTGTGCTTGAAACATCTTTTCAATGGATATAAGGAAATAGTATTTTTTATCTTACGTATGAAAGAAAAACAATTTATTCCAAATAAACATCAAAAAGATTTTTGTAGGCACAAAATAATTCACAAAATTATTCATGATAATACGAACACCCCAGAAATAATTTGCAAATACATAAATAGGTATATTTATTCATTTTTCATCATTCATCCATTCAAATTTTACAAAAAAAAACAATACAAAAGTGAATCATCTAATTATTACCTATTATAATCAAATCAGAACAAGTTCAAAAAAAATCCCTCGAAAAATCCCTATCTAACCTTGATAACTCTGGAGAACTCATTCAAAAATATACTACCTACATGGCACTCTCCATGTAAAACTAGTATTTTGGTTCCAATACATAATCATTTAATATGTTAGGAACAGGAACTCACTAGGTTGATACAAGTAGGAACAGCACTTCTTTTCAAGCCTCTACATGGAACCAACCTGTAATTGAATCCAAAATCTTTTCGACAAGTTTTGAGTTGTTTAGGTTCTCACCCTCTGCCTAAGTAATCCAGGTTCTGATTTAGGAAATCAATGCCTTCTGAATATGCTCACTGCTCACTTCTAGTGCTTTCAGGTACGTTTCAGTACTATTCACAGACACAATGAGGATAACTAATAGTATTTTTTCAAAAATTATAAAATATGGCTGGCTGACACTGACAAACTCGAAAACTCAACTTGACATTCACGTGACAATCTTGTCATGAACGGCGACTTCAGCGCTGTATGGTGGATGGACTGGTCCCCAACATAATATCGCCATTGCTCATTTACGAAAAACCTCTATAGGGAATTCTTTATGACGGTCAATTTTCTTCACGAGAACAATATAATGATGTCTTCATTATCGATACCTATTACTGGCAAGAAAAAAGAATTTATATACTCGTACATTCGAGAACTAATACATGAGTTGAAAGGTGAAACTGATATTAGAACCATCATCAATCATTAGTTTTATTTTCTATATCGTTCGATCTTTTACAGAAAATTCAGCTGAAATAATAGAGAAACCCCCCCTTCAACCGCAGAGTCGGCAAAAGACAAGAAGGTCTCTCCCACAATCCCATCAAAATAAGTCTGATGTTTCTGCAAATAAAGAGGCACGGCCGGATTCAGTTAGCTCTGCGATATTGAAGGCCCAGAGCGAAACAAATTCACTACCAAAGATCGCTGCCAGGGCGTCAATTGGTAAATATTTGAAGTAGTAATGCATATTTTATGCAAATAGGTTGACCATGAATTTTGAGTCTCTGAAAACACTCTATTGAAATGGTTTGTTCTACGACGCTGATCAAAATAGGTATATCGTTTCTTTTCGAAAATACACAATACAAATTCCGCATTCTTTTTGTATAAACGATGTATGAGTATGTATTGTGTTTAGTCAATGGAAAAATAAACTATACCAATAATAGTGAAAGGGGAATTGGGTATTGAAGATCCCTTAGATCTTCTTCATTGGTTCCTAGAAATTTAATAATTCTCTTTGTACTGTTTTATCTTGCTTATTCATTTATTGGTTCATTGTTCGATGATATAAATGGTATCATGGATCTTATCAAAAAACATGATGAAATAAATGTATTGTAATCCACATTTCATTTATATGAATAGCTCCAACAACGGTAGTCACGTCAACTTCGATCTCAACAACAGTAACACAACCTGACATTAGAGCGGTACCTGTATCCATGCCTCAATTCGGTGGCATGGCAACCACAAACGGATACATTATTCTTCAATCCCAGAATAATATCCAAGAAAACATGGCAACTGTATTGATTCCTCCTAGTCAGACCATTAATTATAGTCCTTCAATGGGTGGTCAAATGATACCTATAGTAAGTATACATTTCAAGTTACTTTAAACGTTGCAGTAGAGATACAACAAACAGAATGAACTGAAGCCGCTTTGCTCTGTACTTCATTTGTATTTGAATCAGAGAGACGTCGATTATCAGTTATTTATGGTACTAGTGCATTATGTTGAAAATAAGTTACGCGAGAAAGATCAACATATACATTTTCAAGTGACTTGGGAAACATAATACACGAGTAGCTTACAATGTTTTATCCAACAAATGGAATAAATCGTTTTTTTATGAGATAATGAAATAATTATTAAATATAAATGTTAGTGTCAGAATGTCTAGACAGTGACATGTCTACATCTTGGTCATAGTATAATAAACAACAAGTAGCGACAGCTCCATATACCTGAACGTGAAAATTTCTTTCTTTTCTTCTTCTGACAGAAATTCGCCTCATTTATACTCTGCTAACATTATGAAATGTAAAATAAAACTATACCGTAGCAGATTCCATGATTTCAATGATACTGATACATAGGTGAATTACCTATCAAGTTATAGACTACGATTACCCACTATGAAGTATATCTAAATATCTTTATGCGAAGTTTAGAATTTATTTCAAAATGTTAGCAGGGTATAAATGAGGCAAATTTCTGTCATTGTGACAAAAAGGAGTTGACGTGAGCTGTCGCGCTACTTGTTGTTCATTAGACTATCTGGTCAAAGTAGGTTGTTTGTTTGGTTGCCACAGGAACGCGAGTTATAATCCATAACCATTGAGGTACTTCAGCGAAACCTACGCGTGTGCATATTATCTTGTTTGTTATAGTATCATGATCCATAACTCAATAGCCACTAGTGAGTTATGGATTATAACACACTTGTGTGTAATCTGACACTTTACTGGTCCAAAATGACATCAATAATGACACCTATAGGCTCTTCTATAACACCCGGTACCTTGAACTCTCTACACATTTTGATCTCACTTATCCGAACTAACCCAGGAATGTTCTGCTGAATGCACCTAGAGACATTTCAATTGAACAAGTTATCGAGTGCGTCTCAAATCACACGACAAAAGTCCAAACAAAAGCCGGGATGTGATGATAATCAAATTAACAGCTTGACACATATCGCGATTTTGTGAGACGAATCACTTGCCAAAAAATTTGTCACTTCAGTCTAATTTTTTTTGTGACTTTGAATTCTGACTTTGTGATCATATGAAATCTGCAGATTCGAGAGTCGAGGGAAGAGAAAATATAAGCCCACGATAATAGTACTTATAGTTTTATGGCGTAGTCTTCATAGCTTTATTGAGCTGAAAAATGTAGTGTCTTTTGTAGATCAAAACTTTTTTTTCAGTCTTCCTGTCTAATACCAGCTCCTACGGGTACTCCCGTGACAGTTACGAATCAAAAGCAACCAGATAAACTTCCACTGAATCTGAATACAAATAATTCTCAAAACTACATACCGCAAGGAGAACCTGGAAGAGCTACTTCAATGAATAGTTCGGGAAAATCGAATTCAACGCATAGTATTCCGAGCTCTACGTTAATTCATAGTGAGGATACGAGAGTCACACCACTGAATGTTGATCCAATAATTGTAGCTGACTTAAGACAAGAAACAGATGCTGGAACGACTAATTTCAATGATGTTCGTGGTTTGGTCCAGCAGGTGAGTTGAGATTCTTAATGCACCAGGGCTGGGACTGTGTAACATGCATTATCTATGAAAGAGAAAGCGAAGCAAAAAAAGATGTTGTTGATGCCTTTGATATGTTACGGCTAATATACAAACACGGATAGTTTATAATCGAAACCATTGGCTATTTTGATAGAAAAGGCAATTTCCACTTGAATAGCAGTCATTTTGCGAACTATCCAAGAGTCCAATTCACTTGAAATTATCTAGAAAACCAAAATAGCTGGTTAGTTTGTTAAGTATTCAAAGCAATCTGGCTAATATGAAAATCATAATTCCTAGTAATTAAAATAGTTGAATAGTTACATAGGTATGTTTTGCAATGTGAGTATAATAATGTCATCCGGAGTATTATTGGTAGGCTCATTTTCACAATTCATTATTCACTGATGTATAAGTCGTTTCTCCTTTTTCTAAGATTTCATAAATAATAATAAATCATAATATTCTTTAATTTTACTACGTACCCATTTCTACTTCTCCTTCTTCAGTTCCAATAATTTATTTTGATCCATCATAATATCGACTATTTTCTGATTGTTCATCAATTTTAAACATTAGACACTCAAAGTCAAGTCAAAAATCCAACCGTATCCGTATCGATCTGCGCATGCACAAACTCGACACGTTGGTTACGGGCTACATATCGATACGTACCCTTTCGTCAAACGTATCTAGAAACGGATCATTTAAAGTAAAAAAAAATTACATAAAGAAAAGTGTCTCTGCCTAATTATGTAACTATGTACTATTCACTTATTTTATTTTTTTAAAGATGTGAATTTCTCAAATGTATCCTAAATAACAAATCTAGTTACATGATATTCATACATTTGAAGCTTCCGTATACGTTCAAGTTGATGAGTGGCTTTAAGAGCTTATTTTTCCATTAACGTAATTCGTTGCAAAAGGTATACGTAACGGATACATTTAAAAATGCACGATTGTCTTCAAGTTTCTCTTGTGGAAAGGACATCCTGGTTTGCTTCAGGGGGATTTTCAACATGTGAGTTTTGATTTTAGTTGAGTTATTATCTTTCATCCAGGATGCCAGTTTATTTTCTATGTCCTGGTTTGCCCTTTCGACTCGAGACTGCGAATGTCGTGGTTTGCCATGTACTATTCGACAATTTAGCCAATCAATCCTTCATAACCTAAAAAAGAAAAAATAAAGACACTTCTTTGTTTTAAAATAACTATCAGAGCCTTCAATAACCAAAAAGAGCATATTATTGTGATCAAAATTAGTCATTATAGTAAGATTACTAAATAAATGATCTTCAACTTACTCGATTTGCAAATTCTCTCTCCCATTATCACTTTGCAACACACATGGACTACCCAAATCTCTAAACACCTCCAGAAGATTGTGAGCCGTAGCTGTTTTTGTTTAGATTGGACGTTTATGGTTAAGTGATCTTGATATACGAAAATGAATTTGTAATCTTGATCAGTGTTTGAAGATCAATTAAATCCACCTGGAAACGCGAAGTTAGATTATTTGAACAAATCGGTTCCGTGCTTTGTGCTATTTTGTTGTCATTCGTAATAAATGTGCGCTTTGGAGGTTCAACCATTTTTTCTAGAACTTCTCATTCCAAATGCCATGCTATTCAATTATTGTTTTGTGAGTTCTTCTCAAAATCTATCAAAATTGTCTTTGCCCTCTGGGCCAACACATTAGTGAGTTAACATTTCTGGGTATATCTCAGCTAGACACTCTCACTCATGAAAATTCAATAAAAAAGTATTATGATCACAATCACAGCCATGCTGTTTCTGTTTTGGTGTTGCACGCGGCACTCAAGAGAAATTCCATTTAGTAACAAAGAGGGTGATATGTTGTGTTGATACGTGCGATAGAGATGCATAACCAAGAGACGACGATCAAGGTTTTTTTTTTCCAAGTACATATATCGGAAAGTCATTCGGCTCCACCGAGTGTCGAATTCCGTTTCTACGGAGAGATACTCTTCTCTTTCTCATGAAACGCATTACAGAGTCCCGATCTAGGGGTACTATTTTTGAGATCATTAGAACATTGTTCGTGTACGAAAGCGGGTTTATCTCGCGGAAATATGAGTTAACAGTATTTTTGAATCGCTGTCGAAGCTTGAGTGGGCTGAATTCAACTATGTACCTGAATAATAATAATAATAAACCATCCACCACATTGTCTCTGGCTGCCCAACCCTGGCAAAAAAAGCTTATCTCGATCGCCACAATCAGATTGCTGCCCATTTGCACTGGAATATATGTGAACATCACAGGCGTCACTATCATTTGGGACATGCAGCTGCAAACCGACAGAGCCATTAAAGCCAACAAGCTTGATATCATTCTTAAAAACAAGAAGCAGAAGCAATGCTTGTTGATTGATGTAGCAATCCCATCAGACTACAACATCGCCATAAAAGAAGCCGAGAAATATCTCAAATATAAAGACCTCTTGATAGAAACTCAGAGGATGTGGAATATGAAGACATCAACCATACCAGTGGTGATTGGCGCAACAGGAGTTATATCGAAAAGAACACAGGAAGCCATCAAACTCATCCCAGGAAGCCACAACCTCAATATTCTACAGAAATCTGTTGTTGTTGATTCACCCTAAAAGCAAGGTCAGCTCTCGGAGGATCCCCTTTACCACCACAGCAACACTGTGTGATATGAAAAATAATAATAATAATAATAATAATCTTTATTTAGCATAAAGCTACAAAGGTACAATAGAGTAGGAAGTATAATTTGATTTAAAATAGGAAGAAAACAGTTTGAGTACTCAGAGCAATAATCTTTTATTAATGTAGCTGGCAAAGCGCTTTCGGCTAATAATAAGCCATCATCAGTGCCCCAACTGAAAGTGATACCGGCATGAGTTACGTTCTTAAACGTTTATCGAAGAAAAAGAATTTATATAATAAAGGAAAAAGAAAGAATTTTGTGGTACTCACTAGTCAGTTGTGTACAGTGGACATTTTTCATCAATTTGACCATCATTGGGCCCCTTTCAAGGGTGCTTATTATTCGTAAAAGTGGTCCGGCATCATACAATACTATTTTCAGAAGCTATCGAGGTCAATCAAGTTGACAAGGTTAAAATAACATTAAACATAAGCACGTACAAGACATTTACAACACTTTAAAATGAATTTATAGTCTTATTTTATCATTCTAGCGATGATTGACCACGAGGCGAAAGGTGAGAGATGAAATGATACAGGTTATTAAGCGAATCTGGATAAAATAATGCACATCATGAGATTAGGTTAGGTTAGAATTAACAAATGGAGTGGACTGCACTGGTGAATTGACCAACAAATCGACAGGCAAACCAATGTCAGGCTAGTGGTGATAGTAAGTGAAATTGAACGAGGGAGAAGTTGCGGTTGGGGATTTTTTTTGAATAAATTGAGGTTTGTAATCTCCTGTGAAGAGGAGTGTATGATCTATTTAAGTTAACTTGAATATTAAGACAAGATGGGTTTGACTTCAATTCATTGGAAATGTAAATATCCTCCAGAAAATCCAGACGGTTAAGATTCTTAGAAGAAACTTGATGGAAAATCTTTGAGTTAGATCCAGGGCTAAAATTGTGATCATGTAACTTGATGTGTTCACCGAAAGCAGAGTTAGGTCTATTCAAATGTTCGGAGATTCTAGTTTTTAAAGGTCTACAGGTGCGCCCAATGTAGGAGCAACTACAAGAGTCACATTCCAATTTGTAAATTCCACTTTTTGACAACAAATCAAATCTATCCTTGGTGTTAACCAACAAAGAACTCATATTGCCTGAAGTTTTGGAAATCTCAAATTTTCGTCGTATTTAAGGAAAATTTTGGAAATTTTTTTGTTAAGAAAGGGGTTAATAAAAGGGAAAGAAATGTATCTAGGAACCTGATCTGTATTAGGGTAAGTAATTGATTTAGGTTTATTAAACGAAACTTTTTTTAATAAGGGAATCTATAATGTCTGGGTCATATCCATTATTAGAGGCAATCTGTTTCAATATGTTCAATTCCGAAAAATAATTAGCTGGTGAGAGAGGTATATTAAGTAAACGATGGACATAGCAATAAAAAGCTGCCATTTTATGTTGATATGGGTGGTTTGAGTTGAAGGGTATGACATGATCTGTCTGGGTCGGTT